>VXAV01006283.1:106076-122723 GCA_013399715.1 Alectura lathami | reverse complement strand
CTCCCAGTGCCCTCTAGACTCCAGAGCCTCCAGGCACACACACAGTACCATCCTGTGCTTTATAGACCTGCTCAATAACCTCTGAGCACCTGCCGGTGCTGTCTGGAGCCCCTCAGAAACTTCAGAGTTCCCTCCAGTGCTGCCTAGAGACCCCCAGTACACTCCCAGTGCAGCCTAGTGTACTGTCTTGAGCCCTCCAGTACACTGCTAGTGCCACCTTGTCTAGTTTAGAGGCTCCCAGCGCCCTTCCACTGAACCCTAGCACTACCCTGAGCCCCTCAATAAAATCCCAGTGCTCCCTGGTACTGTCTGGGATGTCCCTGTGCACTCCTAGTGTCCCCCAGTGCAGCCTACAGACATCCAGTACTTTTCCAGTGCCTCCCAGTACTCAAAATGAGATTCCGGACACTCAAAACAGGGCTCTGGATCACCAAAATGGGGTTTGGAATGCTGAAAATGAGGCTATGGACCCTCAAAATCGATGTATGGAATGAAAAAGAAGACCCTGGGCACTCAAAATTAAGAGTTGCACCCTAGAACTGAACTTATGGACACTAAGAATGATTCTCTAGACCAGAAAGTGAAAGGCTGGGCCCTACAAACAGGACTATATGCCCTTAAAATTAGACACTCAAAAAGAAGTTTGTGACCAAAACTGGGAGGTTTGGACTCTCTAAATGGCATTTTGGAGCCTAAAATGAAGTCTGGGCTCAAAAAATGAGGTTCCAGGACCAAAAAATTAAGGTGGAGGGACACTTGGGGTCTCTGGGCAGTACTGGGAGCATTGGGAAGGTCCTGAGAGTATTTAGAGAGCAATGTGGGGAACTAGGAGTGTACTAGGAAGGTGCAGACACCCCTGGGGGGCACTGGGAGGCTCTCTGCAGTACTGGTGGTACTGGGAGGGTGTTTGGGGGTCTCTAGACAGCACTGGGGGGCACTGAGAGTGTACTAGAAAGGTCTAGACAGTACTGGGGACAGTAGGAAGGTACTGGGGTGCTCTAAAAAGCACTGGTAAGTTATTGTGGGGCTCTGGGCAGCACTGGGAGCGTACTAGGAGGCTACAGACAGCACCGAGGGGCTCTAGACAATGCTGGGGGACACTGGGAGGCTGCCTGGGGATCCCCAGACAGGGGCTCCAGCCTGCGTCACACCAGGCTGCGGGGAGAGGGTGGGTTTGGCCAGTGAGGGAAGGGGCGTAGCAGGACAGCCTTTGGGGACAGGCGAGTCATTCCGGGCTTCCAGGCAGGAGCTGGAGGCAGAGGGCAGCGCTCCGTCAGCAGCGAGGAACCGGAGCCGGCGTTGTTCCCTGGTGAGCGACCCCAGCCTCACCCCGCTGCTGCGCGGGTGGGGGGCATTGCGTTGCAGAAGTGAAAATAGGGCGGGGGTGTAGGGAGGAGGGGGCAGCACGCTGCACTGCTTTCCTTGCCTGTGGATTAAGTGCTTGAAGGGAAAAACTTGGCTGGGAAGTTGTGGTGCTGGGTTGAGGCTGGGAAGTCCTGCCTGGGTGCCAGGAGCAGTGGTACGGGAGCTGGGAAAGGGCTGGTTGGTCAGACAGCGTAGGAATATGCTTGTTTTTGGCTAAGAGGCAGCACCACCCACGTAAGGGAGCACTCCAGCCTTCCTCCCTTCATCTTTTGGGGGGATTTTACCTGATTTCAGCAGAACAGGGTTTACAGGGCAGCGCCTGTTTCTCCCCCCAGGTCCAGGTGAGAGGAAGATGAAGGTCTTGCTGATGCTGGCGCTGCTGTTTGCCTGCGGTGAGTGCAGCTCGGACAGAAAGGGAGATTTCAGAAAAATAATCTCTGCTGCAGCTGCCCAGGGCTTGTTTCTGTATCTAACTCACAAAATCCCATTTTCTGGTCGCTTCAGGCATGCTCACAGTTCATGGGAAGCACCCGCACACATTTGCCCCGGGGCTGGAGGGAAGCACGGTGGGAAACCTGACAGCACATGGCTGCGGCTCAGGATGGGGTCGCCCGGCTTCCATGGACCGGTACAACAACGACACGCAGCAACAGGAGGGGAACAGGTTTTTAGGGAAAGTGAGGCAGAGATCACCCCTTCTTTCAGCCCCTGTAGAGGCAGAGAGCACCAGCTGAAATTGATGGGATGACAGCAGAGGGTCCCAAAGCCAGGATGCACAAAGGCAGTAGGGGGAAGCTGAGAAGAGGCTTCGGGTGGGAGCGGGGCAAAAGTGGGATCGGGCTGGTGGAGATGGTCGTGGAGCAGCTCCTTGGTGACTTGCTGCAGGAGATGCAAGCCCTACTCACAGAGCCTGCTGTAGGCAGGTTAGAGAGCAGCCACCACTGTGTTTCGGCTGGGGCCAGGCTCTTGTTCTCGCTGCAGGTGCTGCCTGCTCCGTGCTTGCTGCTACGCCAAGCTGGCGCGCCGCTGCCGTGTAGGACAGACCCGGCACCTCGCCGTGCCCCGGCCAGGGGTCCCTGCCTGCAGTAAGTCCCCATGGCTGCAGTCTGGGATCCTCTTGTCCAGCCTCGATGGGGTCCCCACTGCCATCCCGGCAGCTCCCTGGGCTCTTCCCAAAACCACATCCCAGCACCGTGTTTCTTCTTGCTCCCCACAGGCACCGGGAGCCGGTGCCAGAGAGGAGCCTGCCGATGCGAGCGGTTGGCTCAGCTCTGCCGGGCGCGCAGCCGCGTGCGCAGCCGGGCACGCAGCCGGGCAATGCTCAAGTGCCGAGGCGGGCGTTGCTGATGGAGAAGGGCTCCTGGCAAACCCACCTCCACGTTGGTAAGCAAAGCGGGGCTTGGCACAGCACCAGGAGCGTTTCCCAATCCTCTTCTTCAGGGCTTTTTGGCTTTGGTAGGAGGACAACCGCCCTTTTGTGAAGCTGCGTCATTAGACACTGGATCTGAGGAGGGAGGGCAGCGCAGATGTAATGTTTCTGCTCAGAAAAACAAGGGAGGAGCAGACACCTGCGACTTGTTACAGCGAAGAGCGAGATGATGGAAGCAGTCTTGCTGTTGGTATTCGTCCTCCTTGGCTCAAGCTCCCTGTTTGCAAATCGCTGCATGGAAATGTTGGCTCCCTCCGCTTTTTGCTTCCTTGCAGAATCTTCTCTGTTGCTCCAAAATAAAACCAGAGAGCACAAAGCTTCAGTCCTCTGTGTGATGCGACTCTGTTCTGTACAGGGACAACTCCTTCCACTGGGGAGAAGCTCATCTGTTAGCAGAGCTTCCCACTGAAATGCCAAAAACCCTAAAAACTGGAGCTGAGCAGCACAGTCCAGGGCCCATCTCAAACCTCCAAAGCCTGTGAGTCAGTGATTTTATCACCGAAAGCAGGACCTCCTGGCACCCTGCAGCAACATTCCCAAAGGACTTAGAACTCACAGTCGCCTGGTTTGTGCCTGGTCCCACCAGGTGAGGCACAGCATGGGGAATTGGGCAGTGCTGGAATAAAGAAGTCCCTTCACACATGCAAATTTTTGGCAGGTTAAGGCTGCTCCACAGCAGCTCTGAGGTTGATGCACTGAAATAATTGCAGCACAGCACACGTGGCCTGTTGGGGAAGTGGTTTATAATGCTGCCCATGGGTACCATCCTCTTTTTGGAGGGGGGAGAAGCCAGTCTGTGCTCCCTGAAGGGTGATACACCTCCCATGGGTGCTCACTTGTGCCCCCCCACCCCCGACCTGCCCCCTCTTAGTCCCCAGCCTTCAGGCTCCTAAAATCTGCAGCTGCCCCAGGGCAGAGAAATGGAAGCTTCTGTGAAAGTCAGCAGGCAGGCACGATGCTGCAGGAGGGCTGGGTGCCAGCGAGCTTTGCTGCGATGGGACTGCGGGGAACTCACGCTTGCCTCACAGTCAGAGCAGAACAAAACACGTTACTCATCAGAAAAGAATGTTTTGGCCTTATTTTGCAACAACCTCCACCATGTCCCTTAGGAAAAGGCAGTTTAGGCTGTGGCTGCTTCCTCCTACCCCTAGCATCCTCATGACGCAAGTTTTCTGCCCTGCAGACAGATTCAGCATGGCTGAGTGCATGGGAGGACCTGAAGAGCACTGCAAACCCCCGTAGGGCTCTGCAATAAAATACAACCCCCTAAAACAGCGACAAAACCTGGTGTGCCCAGGGGCTGGAGGATGCAATTCCCACCCTAGCTTGCCCCAAAGCTGAAGTCAGCGGCACTGGGAAATACCTCTTAAATCAGGAAGCATCGCTGCATAAGGACGTATCCCTTAAATCAGGAATGCTCCCCTCCAGCTGTAAACCAGGCACCCAGCGTTTAGCCCTGGGGTGGGTCGTGAGCACTCACCAGGAAAGGCAGCACAGCCCCATGCCAAACAGCTGCTGTTTGCAGAGTACGAATCAAGGATCAGATCTGCGCTGAGATGGGACAGTGGTGCTACAGCAGACAGTCTGCACGCCAGGATGAGCTGAAACACTCAGCTCTCTCTGTTTAAATTCTGGGTTGCTTTTAAACAATGTATTTTTCTGCTGGGACATGCAGCTATACAAATCAGCTAATCTGGAGCTCCACGGGCTGCTCTGTTAGCTCAGATGCAATGAGGTGGGCTGCGGAAGTGCTGAAGGCAGCAGTGGAATTGGTGCACAGGGTGGGAAAAAAAAAAGGCAACTCCATGTAAACATGCAAAACCCATTAATTATTACCAGCATCCCCAGCCAGAGACCTCAAGAATGTTGTTACGGCGCTTGATGCAGCACAAACACATTGCTTGGGATCGGGTGTTGAGCATCAGTGAAACCCACAGCTGCAGCGCTGCCAGGGGAGCAGACACCACCATGGGCACAGTCCAACCTCACCACCCTTCAGAGGGGAAACAAAAGGGCACGTACCAGGGGCAGGGGAAGAGATTCTGCTGAGACCTGGCCCAGTTCCCTTTTCTCACCATCCCTGTGACTTCCACGCAGCCACATCCTCGATGCCTACCTCAGTTTCGCTGTCAGTGGCAGGGGATTTCCTCCTCCCCCGGCTCAGCGCTGAGGTTCCTGGCAAAGCACTCTACAAGGCACAGCACCTGACGTGCCCGCAGTCTGCGCCAGAAAAAATGGCTGAAGGAGTTGACAGCCTTCACCTAATGAATGAGAGATTCTCTCCAAGCCAATGAGACTGATCTGGCAAGGGCCACCTGGGCACTGACAAGCTCCCAGTAACAAAAGAACAGCACGTGGCGCCTTTGCACAGCCCTACCTCCAGCTGCAGCCCGTCCTGCAGGACCTTCCCTGTGACACTCACAGCTCTGCATCTCATCCACTTTGGGAAGTCAGGAGGGGAGGATGCTTTGTGCTCTGTGTTTTCTCCCTGTCCAAGCAAGTAATTACAGAAACAGTTAGCATGGTACTTTCTTACCAAGACATCACGCGGGGCCATGATGAAGTTTAGAGCTAGGAGACCACCTAAAGGACAGGGATTGCCCTTCTGCAGAAGCCAAATATGGACACAGAAATATGGATGGGGACATGGCACTGTCATCCCATTTTCCTAATTGCCCCTTGTGCCCACCCAGAGCAAAAACTGCCATTTCTGGGTGAGGGGATCAAAACAAGTATCTATATAAATGAAATGCTCCCTCTGGGGTCATGCATGGTTTGCAGCTATGTAACTCCAACCCCCAGGGGGAGGACAGGGGCAAGAGGACTCCTCAGATACCCCAGAGCCCTTGGGGATGACTCAAAAAGATATCTCCCAACTCTTGCATCATTCTTTTTTCCCCAAATTCCTGTCAAATATCAGCCTATGAGTGTGACAAGAGGGCAGCAGAGTGCTTCTAGAGGAATGTCAGAACCTACAACAAACACTACCAGAATTACCCAAATGTTCAGTGCAAGGGCTCACGTCCCTCCTGCTAGAGATGCCAGCCTTGAAACCTGATGGAAATGCTCTCAACTGAGATTCTCTTCCTGCAGCAAGATGGAGCAAGGCACAGCTCCAGCCCCACTGCACCAAAAAGGCATCTGGAGCCTGTCTGGCATGCCTGCCAAACCCTGAACCAGTGCATGGGGAAAGCCAGCTCCTCACAATTAAATAATCATAGAACTTTTGCAAATAAAAAGGATTTTCTAAGACAATTTCTAAAACGTATCTAATGTATGTTCTTCTTTCAGGACTCAGTGCCTGAATGGGTGGGAGGCCATTTAATTAATTAGTACTTACTCTGGCTATGGGGCACTGCTAGCAGCTCTTCCAGGACTGCAGGGGTTTCAGGCTGGCTCCTTCTTGCACACCATCTTCCAGCAGGTCCTCACGGGGTCCTGGAGCTAGGCAGGTCTCACAGGAGCTGCAGCCCCCTCGCTCCTCACCACAGCTGCACAGCATCAGCCCCAGGGGCTAGCCTGGCCCAAGCCAGGGCCAGCTGGCCTCAATTGAGGTGTCTCTATGCTACCTTCAACCTCACGTTCTGTGTTCAGGCTTGTGCCCCTCAGTGAAAGGATGCTCCAGTAGCAAAGTGATGAAGGGACTAGGAAACAAGAGTTATGGGGATTGTCCAGGGGAACTGGGGCTGTTTAGTCTGGAGAGGAGGAAGCTGAAAGGAGATCTCATTTCTTCCTACAACTACCTGAAAGGAGGCTGCAGCGAGGAGGTGTCGGTCTCTTTCCTCAGGTAACAAGGACAGGACACAAGGACATGGTCTCAAGTTGTGGCAGGGGAGGCTTAGACTGGAGATCAGGAGGCATTACCCCATGGTGAGGGCAGTCAAGCACTGGAATGGGCTGCCCAGATGAGTGGAGTCCCCATCTCTGGAGGTTATTTAAGAGACATGAACGTGACACTCTGGGCCATGGGACTCAGTAGGGCAGGTTAATGGTTGGACTTAATGATCTTGAAGGTCTTTTCCAAGCTAAATGATTCTATGATTATTTTAATAGCTTTACCTATTTTCTAGCATCATTCAAGAGTCTTCCCACTGTTAGAGAGGATCTCTTCAAGGTATATCTAAGCTTCTCCTCAGTCAGAAACCCGAACCAAACATTTCCATCAGAAGGGGAAGGTGAGATAGAAACCTGCTGGGATAACCAAGGCAGAGCTGCCCTCTACAGTTTGTGTGTGCGAACACATTCTGCTCCAGACAACAGCCAAGTTTGATCACACAGAACGACAGAAGCACATACCATCTTGTAAGGGTATTCATGACCCAATCTCCCCAACTTTGGGGAAGCTTCCAAAGACCATAAGAGCTGATGGGTAAGCACATGCCTCAGCAGCCAGACTGCGTCCACAGCAATGGTTCAGGTTACAACTACTCACACCCCAAAACTTTGCTGCCTGTCAACAAAATGAATTCTATGAAACGACGCAGACGCATTAAAATAACCTGGAAGATATGCTTTTAGCACACAGTTTGTCCAATACACACAACCCCAATCGCACAACTCAGCTGGCACATTTCTGCATCCTTTATTGCACTCAGTATCCCAAAAATATGGGAGATTTGGTTTGGTAGCAGACACAGGTGCCCCACTAAGCATCTGGAGCAGGAAAGACACAGAAAACTCTTGTGTAGCTTGAACAGCACCCTGGAGGGTGGTGATGGAGGTTTTGTCCCAGAGCACTGTGGCAGCTGAGGGTACCATGGATGACACAACTTTCTCTGCTGTTCAAGCAGAGCAGATGAGGCAAGACTGTTGGTAAACAAAGCAAACAGCATCCCTCCAAGGCTGGACAAGGGTGACCAATATACCTGAGCTACCTTGCTATGCCTCTGCCTTTAACTGTCATCATGCTGGAGAAGTGACCTGTGCTCTGTCCCTTCTTTCTGCTGCTGTAGAAGTGACCATCTTGGGAAAGTGAATTCCAGGAAGCAACACTGCTAACAAGGCTCCATCTCAAGGCTAGCATAAAACAGACTTTACCATTTTTCACTTTAAGAACAGCACTGAAAATTCAAGACTCATCCATGCTCCCCTGCCTACCAAATGCTACTCAGATTTCCCTCCACAGCAATTACTAATGCCTACCACCGGCACTCAGAGCAGCACATAACGTGCTTCTTCACTTCCCCCAGGCACTGTCCCACCACAAAGCTTAGGAGCTGTTTTACATTACTTTTCATTTCTGCCAAGTTCATTACAGGAACCAAAGGAACTTCTTAACAAGCACTCCAGCCTGTCCTCCTACACCACCAGTATTCAAAGCACATCTCCTTTCTTTTTTTTTTTTTTTCCTACAAATGCTCTTGATGTGCAGGAGCAGAGCAGATGAAGATATGCTACCTCAGATCTTGGCCCTTCAGTCAAAAAAAGCATTTACAACTCCATGCCAATTTGGAAGCTGCAATGAACATACAGATTAAGGGTTTGTTTTTTTTTTTAATGCTCCTTACTTTGAAAAAAATCTATTTAATCTCTGTCCTGGCTGATGAGGTGTCTCCTGTTGTTCATTGTGTGTAAACGCACACGTGCTTCCTTAAAGCTTAGTGTTTGATACAAGTCCAAAGACTGCGTGAAGCTGAAATACTGCAAGCCATAAATCTAAGGCCAAGCCCTGCAGCGCTTACACTTCGGTCCAAATCCCCAGTCTTGTAGTAGAAAGCACCACAGGTCTCAAGCTGTACATTCTACAGTACCTAGTGACCATATTCAAGAGGAATTTCAGATGGAAATCCTACCCTGGAAAAAGCCTGATTTATGAAGAGTGAAGCAGGCATGGTTCCCAGTGATCACTGCTGCGTGGAAGCTTGTTCCCAGCACTCTTGATCCGTTGGTTACACTAATTTCATTTAGAGACTAATGACTATCAAGTTCCTGGCTTAGACTGAAGCTCTGGAGTAGCCCTAAAGCTCCAGGGTATGGCAAAGGAGATGAGATTCCAGATGTCCAAGTAACAGCACTCAGCACAAATCTGCAGCCTGCTCGTGTCGTGTTTTACTACCTCATTAGACTTCAGCAGATCATATGAATGGGCTCTGCAGTCTCAGGCAGCCACTGGTTCTACCCTCTTGGATGAGAAAGAAAAGAGGAATCTCGTGTTTGATAGTGTTGGTTGACACTTAGTTTTTGAAAGAATTCTGGGACTCTGTTCCCTTACTTTTTAAATTCAAACAGAAAATTAAAAAAAGAAAAAAAAAAAAAAAGCATGTTCCTGAGTTGAGAATTAACACTTTTCCTGTCAGAAAGGTGAAAAAAATCTCCTCCATAGTAAAAAATTGCTATAATAAATCTAAGCAGACCAAGAGATCTCAAAGCAAATCTGACACCGCTGTGTGAGGAAAAGTTTCCCACCATCACCTAAATACAAAATAATGAAAATAAGTCTCTACTTTTTTGTCAGGTTTAAAAACCTCTTCTCTCACACAGGCTGGTGGAGAATTACCGAGCAACTGTTCGCCCTGCAACAGAAGAACAAAGCTCCCAAGAGCTCAGCGACCTCCACAGAAAGTGACTTCATGACAACAACGGGTGCTGGGAAACTTGCTTAAGAGGAGTTTTGTCTTCATCAGTTTCCTTTGCTTTTCTCGCCAGAATGCTCAGAACATGCTCAGTCATATATTTAGAGCTGACATGGTCTTCACCAAGGTGATTTGGTTAGCTGAGTCCACCTCTCTCCTGTCACTCTCTGCACAGTTACTCTTATTGGCCAAGACTTTCTGCCGGTGCCTTTCTTCCTGCCGTTTCTTTTTCTCCAGCCGCTGCTGTTCCTTCTTTGTTCTTTTAGATATCTGAAAGGGAAGAAAACAGCAAAGCTGAAAACAGACGTTATCTGCCCAGCTGGGGAAAAATAACACACTGGAAAGGAAACAAGCAGATACCAAAGCAGCTGCCAGAAAATGTTTATTCCAGGCTATTTATCCAAACTTTGTTTCACTTTGGGAAGAGTGCCACATGTCACTAACAAATGCTTGTCTTGGAGAAAAGTCACAGCTGTAGCAGCAACAAAATCCAGTAAGCAGAAGTGCTTTTCAATCCAAAGGAAAAAACAGTTGCTGGTTAAGCAATCCTAAGCACTCCCCTGATCTTTGAAGGATGATAAATCACTGCCAACCACCCCTCACATACCTTTGGGTTTCTGCTTGCTCGACTCTCCTCACCATGTCTAGCCTGTCCTTTGGTGTTTTCTTCTTCATGCTGATGCAAACTCTGATTGCTGAGGACTGCCGAACTGCTTCCGTCATCTCCCTGCAGAGCTGAGGTTCTCGATTTCTGACCTTCGCCCTGGGGATCATGCTGCTCCTCAGCACCTACCAACAACAGAGGTTTTTTCTCAGACACTCTACACAGAAGCTGTCTGTCAGCCAATTCCTTCTCCCAGCCTTTCTGTAAAAGTGATTTTTTGGTAGCTGGGTTGAATGTGGAAAAAAACAAAGTTCAGTAGCTTCTTCTCCCTACTCACACAGGAGAATGTATCCACCACTTGGAAAGGGGACTCTCTGCACTATCCCAGTGGCAGACTTATTTTTAAGAAGCTTCAGTACAAAGCTCTACTGACATCTGCTTGTCACTTTGCAGGGAAGCCACAACATCACAAACAACCAAAAGAAAAGCCAGGGGCTCTAGGCTACACCTGGTACATCAGGCTGTCCAGAGAACAGACCTAGGACAGAACACGCTCTGAGGTGTGAGTAAACCTGAAAGCACAGTTACCTGGTGAGGAGGCCAGAGAATGGCTCCAGGGATTACTAACCTTACACAGAGTTTTTCAAGACTTTAGAGCAGAACAAATCCAACACAGATCACATGCTCAGTGGCATGTAAGAACTTAGCTCAGTGGCTTGAACGGTCCCAGGTCAGTCTCACAACTGGCACTGTTATGAAAGACTCCACAGGTGCACAAAACCTGCCCTTAGAACCTTTCTGCGCACGTAATATGAGGGAGCAGCACAGCCAACAGGAAGCTTCTACTGCCCCTGTCCCCGCTGAACTGCTGTTTACAGTGAACATAACATCAGACTGCGTTTTTGTGAGGCACCAAGTGACAAAGTCCATGTACTTACTGATTCTTTTCACTTCCTCCATTTGAAAGACAGCAACTATTGCAGTATCTATGTCGTAGTCTTCCATTTCCAGAACCTGGCTTACTAACTCAATGTCCTGTCCAAGAGAAAGATAACATTATAGAGAGTTTAAGCCAGTGACATACAGACATCCGTTCAACAACCACTTGCACCACTGGGAGGGCAGCGCTGTCTGGTTTTATGATCTCTCAGTTAGCCCATACTCCATTTCTCAACAAAGCAAGGGAAAAAAACAAAACATTAAACTCCTGCAGATACCAGGAAAGAGGAGTACATTGTTTCAGCATAAATACTGCATTCCTGACCTTTCCTGTTCTCTGCATCTTCAGTAACCACACAGGTTATCCTGTGACCTTACCTAGGATCGTGGAGTATCTAGTCATTTGGGATGTTCAATTTCATAGAATTTTTTCTAAACTAGGTTTTCTGAGAGACTGCAAGACAAACCTTCCAAAACTATTTCCTGTCCACACACAGTATGTGTTTAATTGATTCTAGGATAAATGCATCCTAATTTGTGGCTGCAGTACTGAAATTGTCCAGGACAAACACTTTTTGAAGTTTTTCTTAAGGATATCTCCATGTACCAAGGAGTTCTGAAAATGGAGCACAAAAAGGCTACTCACTACTTACTGAGCACCCAGTTGCACTGCACACTTTTTGTATCGCAGCTTTCATTTCAGGTTCAGTCTCATCTTCAGAGTCACCTTCCTGTTTCTTCATTTCCTCCTTCTCATTTGAATCATTTTTGGAAAGCATCTACAAGCAAAGCAAAGCCCAGCAGGTCACAGCAGGTCACACAAGCATGCATTAATTTCATCATACGCAATTTAAATTAAAAAACTGCCATTGATATAAATCTACTCATGGCACACAGTTCTCAGAAACATCCTATATCAAACCCTCTTGGGAGTTGTGTAACTTCCACCATCGCTGACACCGCTTCTCACAATTCACACCTACATCGTTGAGAAAACTCCCATACAGTGCAAGACGATGCACACCAACTAACACCCACTGGCTTTTTAAACAAAGTATTAGTTTTATTACAATACCACACACTACACAAACGTGTGCAGAGAACCCTGAAGGCAGCGCTGCTTACTCCTTAGCAGGAAAAAGTGAGGTATGAAGAGAACTATTGTACCCGGCTGTTGCATTTCCATCTGTTTCCTCCCTGCCGTTTGTTTTTGCACTTGAGATGATGAGTCTGTCATTTAGATGGGGTTGATTCAAGACTTCTGCAGCCCGTATCACCGCATCACATTCACGACTGATTTCCAGCCCAGTAGTTTAAGCACTTCATGTATGGCCTCAGGAAAGTGGGCAGCACTAACTACAGGGATCCCAGGGATCCTTCTGTCCCCAGGATGGAACAGGGACCAAACTCTCCTCTCAGTGCAAACGGGAGAGAAGATCAACTAGTGACATTCAGACATTTTTTATCACCCACGGCTGACTCAGGTCACTCTGACATAACCAACCTCCATCTGAAGGTTGGCTGGCGCTTCGGAATCGTCGTTGATCCTCCTGACGCTGTCGTAGTGCTCCCCGTGCCGATAGGCGATGTGCAGCTCCCTCACGTTGCTTCTGTCCGTGCCTTGGATCTGAGTGACACAAGCAGGCTGTACATGACGACTGGAACTTAACTGCAGCATGTTTTTCTTAGTATTGCTTTTTGAAGCATTGACAAACGCTGTGCTTGGAAGCAAAGCACGTAGCTACAGAAGCGTCTTCGAGCAGGAAGCGCTGACCTAGTCATCCAGATGTGCCTGCAGTGACAGAGCTCCTGCCCAAAGCACACAGCACTGCACTGACCCAGCACTGGGCCAGCTGCCTCGTTACAAACAAAACATGACATGAAAATATTTCAGTGGTAAAGTTAAAATGATTCTTTAAGCTTTCTACAGAAGGAATTTCAGTTTTCTGGTCATCTTTTCCAAGCCAGTTTTCCGCAACAGCGTTCAGTGACACTATACAGACAATATACAATGCCTTTTTCCCCTCAAATATGAGGAAAAACTCTGGTCAAACCAGGACCACAGCAGAAACAGTCACCCAGGATAAGCTCTGTCCTGCAGCTGTGACAAGATGCTGTTTTAACGATTTACACTGAAGGGGGTATGTTCTGCTTTGAAAAGGAAGACCAGTAATGCCAAACCATGAACACTTATTGCCTTCAGTCAGGAGCACTGTTAACAACCAAACGTTCCTTGGCTTTGTCAGCACCAAGTACAGCAGCTCCTGTCAGACAATTCCCGCTCTGGGAATGCAGCTCGAACTGTGAGCTACAAGCTGACAGCATTTCAACCCCTGCGAGGAATGCAGAACGTTACACCACATTTGCAAACCTCCTTTGCTTACCTGTCAAGCCAGAGTTCAAAGATCTGACACCTTTGCTGGAGAAGACGCCAGTAAGCCAACAAGAAATGCTTGCTTTAGGGCTCGAGTTTCCCAATCCTTTTACATCTTTTCCCAAGTTACAGAATTTACACCAAGTCACCTTTCAACCACGCCTGCAGCTGGTGTTGCATTAACATTTCACAACAGATATTCTCCATTCACCTGTTTTACACCTGCTCACCTCCAAGCTCCAACTCAGCCTGACTTTTATCCTGCTAAGTTGTTCGACATGCTGGATCACAGACAGATTTGTTTTCAACATTTCTCATTTGCCAAAGCCCAAACAGGTATCTAACAAATCGAAAAGCTCTTCAAAGACTCTGAAAACTAGTCAATTTCGCTGGCTGTCAGTAAAGAAGCCTTGTTGTGTGCTCCCTCCAAAGTATACTGGAATTTTAAGTTAAAGGTAATTGCAGATTAAAAACAAGAAAGAAAGAAAGAAAAAACACTGGAAAAAGGTAAAGTTACTCCCAAAGCCAATAAAATAACCCATCTAAGTCCATGTATCTGTGCTAGCTTGTAGCCCTACATTTGCAGTCACTATCAAAAAAGGGTTAAAGGTTATTAAAGCCCTAAGAAGTCATCACAGAGACGCCCAGCACCAAAGAGCTTCTGAGTAGGCCATAGTTTGAGAAACACCTGGGGGTCCCGCACACCTCTCCTGCTCAGCTGCAGTGTATTCAAATGGCTTTCTGAAAATCAAAGGTCAATGCACCATCTGCTTTACTGATGAGCTTCTCTAGAAATGCTCTCTTTGTAATCTATTCTTTCCAAAATGCTGCTGGGGCTCCAAAGCAGAGACAGAGAAAAAAAGAATTACACAGAAGTATGGAAAATTAAGAAAAACAGTATGGCTAAGAGGGTATCCTGGGTCAGCTAAGTCAAGCAACCTGCCAGGACGTTGTGATCCCCTCTGTGTGGGTAGGAGCTTCATCGGACTACAGCTGAGAACAGCCCTGTTCACCAACACCATTTTGAGAGCCCACAACCACCCTTCACCAACAGGACTCCATTCAGGCACACAGAACAGATCCCGGTCACGAACTCAGTGTTTACAACCCCTGAACGGTTGCTGAGCAGGGAGGAGGAGTTACTTCTTCCAGTCCCCTGCTATAAGGGGGAACCACAGCACACAGTCCCTTCCAGAAGCGGATTAAACACCACCTTCTGGTTTTAAAGCTTCTTCCCATTCCTGCCCAGTCCAGAATTTCAATTTCCACCTGCCAGAAACCTCCTCATCACAAAGCTCTGATGGTGGTTCATTTCAAAACACTGCAGGGACCTTCACTTTGAGATTCCTCAGTCTTACCATACAGATTTCCTGAAGCCTGGCTGAAATCTACACGGAAGAAAGAACCTCCTACGTAGCCTGATCTCCAGCAGAAAAAGATGCATCAATGACGGCAGTATTTTTAAACTAAACTAAACTGCACCACTTCATCTCCATACACTTCGGCTGTATGTATTCATTGTTTTCTTTCATTCCCTCTCCTCCTAGCTGAAGCCTTGAGAGTTTTCCTTCAAGGCTGAAAAAGCAAGCACAGCTCTACACCATGCCAAGCCAACTATGGCTGCTGAGCTGTATTTTTGTTCTCTTCTAACAGATCAGAAGGTCTCAATGCTGTTCGCATCTATCAACTAAAAGCTAGGCCAAAAATGCAGACGTTTTGTTTCTCACCTGCCACAGTGGAGTGTTGAACTGATGAATAACCACATTCATTTCATGGTTCCTTGCAAAGGCCACAATAGCATCGTTGCCAGCAAAGGTACCAGGCTTTGCCAAATTAGTAACTGAAGAAAAAAATATATATTCATAAGAGTTGGAGACCCAGTTTCTGACAATTCCAAGAGCACTGAAGGGATAGCAAGTAACAAAATTTCAGACAAGGGGCCCAAGAAATCCTGGAAAGGAAACCCCACTGTGTCTGCAGAGGCAAGAATCTGGCAGTGACAGGAGTTAACGAGTGTTAAACGACCACAGAAACCTCCAAAAAACACAGCACACCCTTAGATTATGCAAGGCCATCAGTTCTGTGTTAGCTCTCTGGAAGACTGCCATGCACTGAATGACCAGACCACTTTCACGCATCACCTGCGTGTCACCTGGCACATCCCCAATGCTGTTACAACAAAGGCTGCATTGGTTCTGCTTTGGATCTTCCCCTAGGTTAACACTATGAAATATCACGTGTCAAGGAGAAAGAAATCCAAGGAATCAGCCACACAACAGCCACCAGTATTCAAGGGGAGCTGGATGCTGCATTTTGTTAAGTTCTTTTTGAAAACGTTGAATTTTCACTCCTTGCATATTTTCTTTCCAAGCTCCTCCTAAACGCAAACGAGTTCCAGGACAAGTCTAACAGCTCATCCTTCTACAGAAACATAATAAAGAGAAATGTAAACTCATGACTGTTACTAAAAACTAGACACTGACCCTCTCCTAGCGCTGGGATGAGGAACTGGTTAGGAGGAAGGCACCCAAACGAGATGCAGTCACATTTCAGAACAACCCCATCTCTTAGTGCCCCACGGAAATTGTACCGTGTCTCTCGAAGGGAACGTCATCCTCCACGAAGGGCTCAAAGTCCGCCCGCCGCCGTACCATGTACTCCACCGTCTCCTGCCGGTGTTGGAGGTGGTTGCGGGAGTGCCCCTCCAGCTGGTCACCCAGGGCCCGAAACAAACAGTTGCTAATGAAAAGGAAACCACGTGTTATTGGGTTGGGAATGGTGCTAATAAGGCGCACCATTCAACTCTGATGTAGGAAAGATAAAGGCTGGGCAGCAGGAGCTGAGATGAGAAGAATTCATGTTCAGAACGTAAGGTTTAAATGTACATGTCATCACCTCCTTCAGAGGTCAAGTCAAAAGCAGCAGCAGTGCTGGGCCAAACTGTCCCAGACTGAGATAAACAACAAAGGGCACCCCAACGATTCACGAACCGATTTCTCGGCAGGCACTCGTCTCACCCCCCTTCTCCCAGCACTTCCCAATCCTTCCATGCCTCACACAGCCAGGGCAGCCCTCAGGCCCCTGGGGATAAGGCCTGCGGCTGTCAGAGCCCTGAGCCCTGCAGATGAAAGGCGAGGGGTGCCCTTATCCAGCAGGTGACAGGCGAGGCCTCAAGGATGAAGGCCCCCTCAACCCCTGGGCCGCGGGCTCCCAGAAAGCCCTCAAACCCCCGGAGACCTCGGCACTCACCCATCGCCCGGCACCTCCCGCAGTTTGAGGCCGAGGGCCCGGAGCTGCCTGACGAAGCCCCCGCCGCCTCCCTCCGCGGGGGTCGGGGCCTTGCCGGCCGGGGGCTGCCGGGGCC
>VXAV01006283.1:53631-97965 GCA_013399715.1 Alectura lathami | reverse complement strand
CCGGGCCGGGGGGGCGGCGAGCGGACCTCGCCCCTCAGGCTGCTCCCTGAGGGGAAGGTGGCGGCGTCCGCAGCCGTCGCTGTGGGGGCCGCGCCGCTCTCCTCAGCGGGCGCCGGAGGTGCTGGTTTTGTACAAACACGCGTCGCGGCGGCAGAGATTTCACCCGCCAAGGAGTCGCGGTGAAACGGAACGCCGCCAGCGGGGCAGCGGCAGTGTCAGGCCCGAGCTGAGGGCTTTCCTTCGTGTTTTCCCCCTGAGCGCTTTCTGTTCGCCGCTCCCGTGCCTCCCTGCAGCTCGGCCTCCCGCCGTGTGGTGACATCGCGGCCGAGCAGCCCCTGGTGCGAGCACCTGCCTTAGCCGAACCACACGGCCCTGCTCGGCACCCGGCTGCTGGGCCTGCCCGTGTCCGTGCCCCGCCTCAGCCTCTGATCCCTGCTTGCCGTTCAGGTCCGTGTCTGCGTTCAGCTGTTCTGTGGCCAGATGCAGTTCTATCCCAGGCTGATTTAACTGTGTCCCGTGTGGCTCTCCTCCCAGGAAAACACATCTGATCACCCGGCGTGGTGGCCGTTGGTTAACTATAGGCCAGCCGTTTGGCCCTCCGAAAAGGGCTCTTGGCCCAGCCCCATCTGAGTAATTTTCCACAACTGCCTCCTTGAAGCTGTCGAGATGTCTTGTTGAGTTTTGGGGGTCTTGGAGATGAATGGGTCACTTGTATTGTGGTTTAGAACAAACACAACACTGGCATTTCTGTGTTTCCAGCTGGGGAGAGCACACCTCTCTTGTACAGCTTCAGATCCGTTTGGGATTATTTCTCCCTTCCCGACAGGATTGCGGGAAGCACTGTGTAAAGTGCACTGCCTCTCAAGAAAACAAAGGGCTTTGAGTGAAAAGTAAGTGCTGCAAATGATAAAAAAAAAAAATCTCTTTCAAGTGGCAGTTTGGATTATGGAGATGCTGTGGACTGCTGAATCGTGTTGTTTCAGGCAGAGACCTGAATTCCAGTGTCACACGCTGTAAATAACTTTCAGGGTATGCTTCTAGCTCTGGTCTCAGTTCCCTCTTCTTAATTTACTGACAAAACTTATTGGGCCAAATGCTTCCACTAAATCACGTTTTGCCATTTTTGTGCTGCTGTCTGAAAATCCAAACCCATTTTTCTTACATATTTATGAAGAAATCAATGCCTGTGTATTGATCAGAGCACCTTCAGAGCTCTCATTTATAGAAGAGATGGCAGAGTCTTTCCAAAGCTTTCTCAGAATATTCTTGGTACACAGCATCACAAACCCTTTGTTGCATACTGGCAATGAAGTTGCAAGCAAGAAGGCACTCTGCTTCTGTCACTCCATAACTGGTCACATATTTTGTAATTGAGAAATAAGGTTCAGCTGTGCAGTTGTACTTTTTCAGGTTTTTTTTGTAGCTGCTTCACTTTTCGTACATGCCTGTGGCTACTAGATTAAAATTTTGTGTAACCATGAGGGTGGTGTAGCCCCTGCCCCAAGTATCCAGGTACTTGTTTACACCTGAGTTACACGTTCGTGATTCTGGAATGAGGGTCAGGCTGCACTATATTCCCTCTTCCTCAGGTCTTTAGTTAAGTTTTTCCTTAAAACCAGCATCACGCTGTCTATGAACATCTCAGGAGTGTAAGGGATGAATAAGGTGTCCCGGGGGCTGCTGGTTTAGCTTCTTAACAAATGAATAAATCTGTCACAGCAGGGAGGGGAATTTTGTTATCAGTGCTGTTTCCTGTGATAAGTCAATACATCTGTGTCCAGAGGTGAGCAGACATGCCAAGGTATTTTTCCGGAAGTTATTGATGCTTTGTGTTGCATCATTTCTAGGCAGGTTGCTTGGTAAGTCAGGCTCTGTCAGAGCTTAGTGAGTGATGTGAAATGGATTTGGGACACCCAAATGAGGACTTTGGAGTTGCTGAGGTAATAAAAAACAGTCTTGGGATTTTGTGTGGGGGGTGGAATCCTGGAAAGCATGGGGCCACCCTGCTGCACCGTCAGAGCTGCAGTGTGCTGAGGCTGGCACAGGGGAGGGCCCGTCTGGGCGGGCCCTTAGGGAGGAGCCGCCTGGCCCTGCCCTTCCCCAGCTGGAGATTGGAAAGGGAACAACACGGTTTGTTTATGCCTGTGGACTTTGTGCTCCCACGTTGCTGGAATGTGGGGTTGCCATGGAAACACACCAAGATGCCTTGGACCTGTGCGCTCAGGCCATAGGCGGCATCAGGAGATGCACGCTGCGGGGAGGCTGAGCTGTCCCGGGGACATGGGGGTGTGAGTTACAGCAGTCAGCAGCCCTCCAGGGATGAACCTGCGCTGCATTTATGCACCAGCAGTCACGTAGTGCAAGCCCGGAGAAATACAGATAGTCTCAAATACATTTCTGGGTGTGATGTGGGCATGTTGTGTTCAGGGGAAACACAATGCTAGGTCGTACAGATAATATAACCAAAGCACAGCAATGGCCTTGGGAAACAAGCAGTCCCATTAAAAGTCCTTTTAACCAGAGGCTGCAGCTGGACTCAGCAATCTTAACACTGTCAGCAGAGTGAACAGAAGAGCAATTTGGGTTGAGGATGAAGGAGGCGAATCATTTCCCAGGCAGCAGTACTGGTCCCTGCGCCAGGTGCAGAGCTATTTTTGCAGTGAACATGCATGATAGGCCTGAATCGACCCCAGTCTTTTTGCACCTTGAAGCAGAGTTCTCCTTTTGCTGTGAGAAGTATTGTCAACCCATTTTGTGTGAAAGAACTGAGAACTGGTGAACAGAAAGCCTCCTACTGTCATCTCTGCTCACATCATGTTGCAATGGGATACACAAGCTGGACTTTGAAGACCAGCAAGCGTGGCAGAGAAAAAGCAAAGACAGTTTATCTCCTTGGTTCCTGGTTTCCAATTGTTATAGTGTATTTTTTTTTTTTTTTTCTCCTTTGAACTTGCAGGTAAAAATGGCTGCAGAAGAGAAGTGGAAAAGTTTGGCTTCAAAACAGCAGAGCAGAGCTGAACAGGCAGGGGAAAAGGAATCATGTGTGCACCTGGGCCAGCAGCTGGGTGAAGCAGGAAGATTCACTTACGCAGCGCTTTGTGGGATATCCCTAGCATGGCTGTTCCCTGAGAAAGAACAGAGGTACTGCCTGTGGTCACAAGGGGGTACCAAATGGTGTCAGAGTCTGTGTTGCAAGTGGGATGGATCGGGTTAAAAAAAGAAGAATGTGTTATGCACATGTTGGCACATCCCATATTTCTGCTTCCAAGTGCCATGGGAGACGTCCGTGAATTACCATGACACAGGCTGATTTACTCACTGGCACTTTTCCCAGAACCAGTGAGTTTGGGACCTCCTGAAGGTAGGTGAGTTGAAGATCCTTTTGGCGTTGGGTCTCTTCACAGAGGTGAATGCTCAAATGAACGAAGATGACGGCAGAGACTGGAAGACCTCACTGCTCCTCAGATTGATTGCTGGTGTTGACATTTTCCTGCTGTCTCCCTGTCAGTTCTGTTCTTCTGAAGCCTGTTGAAATGCAAGGGACATGTTGCCATTAGGTGTCTTCTCAACCATCTTCTTAATTGCACTGACTTTCCCTGACACCTTTAAGGCTTCTATGTTTCAGCACAGATTGCATCCCTTAATGCTGCAGACTTCAAAGCACGTGCTGAAGAAAGGTCTGGCCCCACTCAGATTGCTTGTTTATTGTTTAGCAGGCTTGTGCAGCAGCTCACCTTCTTTTGGCTTCTTAGGATGCTTTGATTTCTGTGTGAACAGCGATAGATCAACATTTGGAAGCAGGGACCACTCAAGGCTTGCAAAAATACCAAGCTCTGGGGCCTTACCTGCCTCTGTTGCCTTACAGCTCCTTCAGGATGGAATTCATCGAGGGCCTGGTGAAGTGGCTCGACCTGCCTGATGCTGTCTTACCTGCCATGACAGCATTTGCCAGTGGCTTAGGAGGTGAGGGCACAGAAACTTTTGCCCAGCTTTTGCTGAAGGATCCCATCTTGAAAGATAATCCTCGTGTCATTCTCCAAGTAAGTTCATGTGCTCCTCTTGTCTCTGTTGGCTTTCGCAAAAAAGATTTGTCAGACTCGTCTGCCTGCAGCTGAAGTTCTGTTTGTACTGCTCAGTCAAGCAGTCAGGGAGTCAAGTCAGTGTTCCCGGTAGCGTGCACTGTGCAGCGCTGCGGGGGCATGGCAGTCTGTCCGCTGACAACATATGGAGGTGAGGAACATGAGGTGCAGTCAGTGCTGGACTAACATGTTGTGTCCTTGATGCCTTTGCTCTCAGAGAACTGTCAAACTTTTTACTTTCCCTATATTACTGCGGTGTTTTTTTTTATTCCTGTGGGCACTCTCGAGGTTTTGGTGAAACACTGAACATGACAGGCCCTATCTTTCATTGCTTTAAGAGCCTCTTCCCCCTGCTGAGAATGAGAGAGGATTTTGCAGGAGCAGGAAAATGGTATACATGGATAAGGAAAAGGATAGCATGTGTAGAGGGCCAGATCCTTAAGGTTCCTTCCCCTGTAATACAAAACATCTCCAGGTACATGACAACCAAGCAGAAAGAGTTGTAGTAGGGCAGAACATCTGCAGCAGAGAGAGTGATCCAAACAGCACAATTCTCAGAGTCATTTTCCCAGAGCCAGCGTTGGCTGGAAAGAAAAAACTGGCAGTGACTTTAATTTTCTTTTGTTGGGAAGGTGTTAGTGAGACTGGGCTGGTGATGTTCTGATGTTAAAACTGACGTCAAGGTAAGAGGCACAGCATTTTGGCGGCATTCACCTTTGCTCCAGTGTCAGCTGTGGAAAACCTCCTCACCTTCTGCCATGCAGGGCGAGAAGCACAGCAGGCTGCTGCTGCTGCCAGGCGTGCTGTGGCTGCCATCACCTAGCACCCTGCGCCTCACACAAGGAAGTGGTGAGGCATCCTGAGTGCAGACAGTGCTCCAGTGCTGAGTAATGCTTATCATACGCTCACCTTTAGCAGCGACAGTCTGATGGAACAAGTGATACAAGAGCAAGGCTGCGTAAGTAGAGATATGATGGGAGTGATCTTCCGTGGTCGCGTTGAACTCCTGTTATCGCTGCCTTCTTTTGTGTCTCCCAGCTAGTCCATAAAAGGCCTTGGAGGATCTGCTCCCAACATCCCTACTTCATGACGCTCAAAATATGGCAGCAATCTGAGTACAGTGGCAGAGAAACTTAAGCTTAATTAATCAGTTTGGACAAATCTTCTAAAACAAGAGCAGCCTTTCTGATGTTGTATGTTCAAAATCAATAAATCTGCGTTCGGTTCTTTCTCTGTTTAGATGGCCTGGTATTCCTCGGGCTTGTTTCCCTAGTTCTCTCTGTTCCAGGATGGATTCTCCATAATTAGGCACATCTTCCCGTGTTGCTGCTGCATTCGTTAAGAGTGAAATTTTGGCAAAGTTGTGCTTGCTCCAAGCTTGTGCTGCATTAGGGCTCCATGCGCTTCTGCAAAACAGAACACTGGGATTGTGCAATATTTTGTTATGAGGACTGAGGCACTTATCATGGTTCCATGTGGAACACAGAAGCCCTAGATAACAATTCTTTGATTAGTTGAAAGCGAAGATCAATAATAGCTATCAGTCTAATGCCTCAACAGCTGGACCTCATGCGGTTGTGTGAGGTGATTCATTGCGACAACTGAAATATGTAATTAAAAGTTGCTGCAGAGCAAGGCATGAGGGGCTTGCAGGGTGTCAGTGGAAAAGCACGTTGGCATGTGGGAGCCTTCGAGGTACCAAGCATGAGATAAGCTTTACCCTTGTTACCGAAAACAAACAAGCTACAGGACGAAGCTTTGATAGTTCTTCATCTGTTGCTTTATGGTACTGTTCTTTCTTTGCATTCAGCTGCTTCTGACTTCACATTTACTGTTTATCTAGCTAGTTATGACAGGAGCACACCCTACTCGCTGCGTTCAGCAGCAGGTTCTGGTTGCTAAATGCCCTCCAGCTCAGAGCTGCAGGGGGTCGGGAGGTAGGAGGGGAGCTCACCCCAATTCCATGAGGATTTGAGGATTGTGAGTTGTCTGTGTTTGCACTGACTGCAGTGACGAATACGTGCAAATGTTGGTGAAGTGAATCCTTTCTAGGCAGTAGTCACAACAGTGTGGGTGTGGTGTGAGAAGGCAGTGACTCCTGTCTGGGTAGGAGTAAATTTTCTATTTGCATTCAGTGACAGCAAAAGGAGGGGAAGAATTTGACTTTGCCTACTTTCGTTTCCTGATGATGAGTGAGAAATCATTTTAAATTCTTATAAATCATTTTTTTTTTTGCTTTGAACATACTTAGAATGCCCATTTTCCTGTATTATTATTTTTTTTCCCACACACAGTAGCACTGCGATGTGGATTGGAAACTCTCTGTTGAGAAAATAGGTTTCAAACGTAGCAATTCATAAAAAAAAAAAAAAACTGGCAAAGGGTCTTAATAAAGATGGCTTTCTTTCATAAGGTTTTGCACAGTCGTGTGTGTGGTAACCTCGTGCACAGAGGAGAAATTAAAAACACCTCCACTTCAAAATGAGGCTGAGCCCTAATAGCTATTGCAGAGAGAGTGAACACAAACTGCTTGTGAGCTAATCTAATCAGCGCTGATTGGGTTTCAGGTGGCTGCACAGCAGTACGTGCAGAGCCCAAACCAATCAGAAATACCTGAGTGTGCTAAGGGCCACAGACCTCACCGACCAGCAGCTGAGTTGTCACCTGATGACCCATATCCACGTCTCACTTTTGAACTACATCTATCTAAATGCTCAGGCGAGATTTTTGAGAGAGGTTATTGACACTGGTGCCACCGGGCCTGCTGGGTAATGTGGTACAGGACCTGAGCCATGACCTGTGCCTCCAGCCGCCAGGGAGCATTTATTTATTTATTGCCTTGAAATTGGCTCTGCGCAACACAACAACCCTGCTCAGGGGCTGCCTGCATCAGTCTGTAGAAAGTGACGGCAGCAAGATCACAAGCTTCACCTAATTCTAGACCTTGGGCTTTTTGCTTGGTCAGCTTTCTGCTTGGGCCTTGCAGCCCTGGACTGCTGGGCTTTGGCACCCCTGTGCCAGCCCTTCCTGCCAGCCCTGCAGCCAGGCGCATGGCAGCAGTTACAGGGCCCAGGGTCTGCAAAACTCAAGTTCCGTTGCTCCCTCTGCCTGCAGGGGTTTGTGGTTCCATTTCCCACACTGCAGTGTGCAGAGTGCTGCCTGTGCCTGTGCCTAAAAAGAAGCCTTTTGTGTCCTGCAGAAACACAAGAGACCTGATTCATGACTACCATGGTTATGCACACACTGCAGATAGCAAACCAGGGCCTTCCTTTTCCTCTGGCTGGCTGCATGCCCTGGGATGCAGGAGGAAGGAGCAGTGCTGACTGCGTTGCGCAGAGCCCAGAACCTTCAGGACATGCTTGTCCTGTTGGGCCTTGCAGGGCAGGCAGAGGATGGGCACAGCCACCCAGGGGTTTAGCCGCAGAGCACCTGAGTTGGTGTGCACCCGAGCAGCACGTCTGCAGGAAACTTGGGTGTGTGTAAATGTTGAGCAGCAGTGGAGCAGAGGCTTTGGGGCTATACCTTGTGACTCCTGTATGAAGCAGTAGCCTCTCCTGATGTTCAGGTGATATTCAGAGTCCAGGCACTGATATTTGACTCAATGTCTGCAGTTTGCCCCTCTTCCAGTAGGACTGGCTTGTTCTCTGCTCACACTTCTCATGCAGTAGGGAAAAGATCAGAGACATTTCTACAATACAAGCTTTGCTTAGGAGCTTACGGGACTAATAACCATGAACTCTTTGGCAGCAGCCCATGTCCTTGGCTTTATTTTTCGTGTTCCCAAAGGGTCAAAGGATTCCCTGTAAAATTCAGCTGTGTTTTGTGCATGGAAGAGAGGGCAGCAGCTAGACTGAGCTAGTGCCTAATGCTGCCGTTACATAAAGAGCTTAAAATTTCCTGTTATTGACTGACAATAAGAGAGGAGAACATAGCAGTACAAATGCTACCTCCCTCATTAGGACTTGTCATCTAAGGAACACTGACCTCTTTTTCATGGGTTTTTCCATAGAAGCTTTCTTGGATTGATCTGTTTCTCCTATTTATTTTGCTGATGAAAAGCCAACGTAGTCCCTCAGTCTTTACAGATGGCCATGAATTCAGAGATTTCTGAGTACTTCATCCAGAAGAACCTCATGTTGATTCGGCCTTGCTGCCTGGAGCTGTGAATTCCCAGAATGCCAAAGAAAATGGGGCCACTGGTCCACCTGGGCAGCACCCAGACCTACTCAAGCTGAAAATAAGGGTGTATGTGACTAGAAGAGCAGAAGGCATCAGAGCAGCAGGAGGCTTGGAGCCTGGTTTCTCCAGACTCTGAAGCCCTGTGTAACCATGGGGCTTTCAGCTGCAACAGGATTGCTAGTAACAGGAAGTGTGGGCACACACCAGGCAGGCACTGCTCGCCCATCCTGTGCTTGTCTGCTTCTGTCCAGCGCTTTGTGCCTGCGTGTGCACAGTTTTGTACTGGAAGCACCTGGCTTTGCTGTTGAATTGTAGCTTGCTGGCTCCCCACATTTAAGACATTCTGAATCAAATCACAGTCTGACGGGTCCCTGGAAGGCCTCTAGGTGTACGTTGTCGCTTTTAACTTCACTATTGTCTTTTTCTTTTTAGGATCTTTTGTCCTTCTCTCTTAGAGATGGTAAGTTAATGTTTGTTCTTTGCAAGAATAATGGCAATGGGTTCATGTCTGATGCTTTAAAATGCTCAGAGAGCTCAGGGTACCATCCTGTTTTAGCCTGGTTTCCTTTACAACAAAAGCAGCACACCTTTTCCCTATGTCCACTATAGGAAGGACAGCTGTCGTGATAGGGATGATGAATAATATCTGTTCAAAGTGGAAGAATTCACCTCCTTACCTTCACGTCTCATGTACTGGCATGCAATTGTATGCAGTGACAGACAAGTTCTGGAGTTAGATACCTGGACTGAGGTGCTTTTCCCAGGTGACCTCTTCTTCATTTAGGAGGGCAGTGAAGCTGTTAGGAGAATCTTAACCCAGCAAATCTTCTGCAGATCACTTGTTGCCTAAAGGGAAAAAAATATATTCAGGGGATATATTCTAGTGTGAATAAATGTGATTTTATTTGTACGTTACATTACACATGACTTCAGGTATACAGCCTGTAACATTCATTAGTCTGATAAAGATGATGAACTAAAGACTGCCTACTGAACAAAACCTTCAGCCTTGAAAGAAGCCTGTTTTATATCACAGTTTGCATTTTTTAAAATTCCTGTGTTGCAGCATGTTCGCACAGGAAAGAACTCACTGCCTGCTGGCTAGCCTGTTTCACTCGAGAACAGAGTGCCACTTCTGTTCTTGTTTTGTTTGTAATGGAAAATTGACAACTCAGTTGTTGCAAAATTGCCTGTTTTGCTAAGCTGGGATGTAAAACAAATGTATTTTCAAGCCTTGGTGACTTTCTGCCAAGCTGGCTAAGTTAAAAGCTCAGTTGTGTGTTAGCAGGCAGGAGTCAGGAAGGCTCCTGTTACGACACCTGCTTGGGCTTGTATGATGTGGCACCTGTCAGGGATGCAGGGAAGATAAATACTAACCTTACTTCTTTACTAAGCACAAATTTTAAAAGTGGCCTCATTAAGGCCTTCTGAAGTAGTTTGCTATCTTGGTAATGATGGTAATAAATAAATAAACTTAATAGATTGCCAACTGCCATATTTGATCTACGTGCAGCAGGTATCAGAACTATGCTTTGACATTGTGCGCTTGCTGCAATCTTTACCCAGCCCTAGAAAAACTGTTGTGCTTTCCCTCCCCGAGTGTACCAAGAACCCTTTATAATGCCTGTTATCAGCAAGCAGCAGATGCTACCGGGAGAGACACGTAAAAATGAAACAACAAGGAGTTGGCACAGATCATTTGAAATTGATCAGATTTAAATTACTCCTGTTTATTTGAAAACACCTGTCTGCAAGCCCAGGAGCAATCATGTCTCCTACTGGGGAAACTGCGTTCATTGTCCACTCCTCCACTCCTCATCCTCTGTCAAAGAGGATGAAGGCCAAAAGATCTGAGATCCCTTTCGTGCCTCGTGGGCAGTTACCTGCTGAGTGACTCTGCTGACAGGATGAGGTTTGCAGTGGGGAGGATTTGCCACGTAGAGCTCTCTTCTCTAGGGAGTAACAACTGACTTCAGCGACCTGAACGATGCAGAGGGCCTGAGGGAAGGAGCATGCTGTTGTGCAGCGTGGTCCTCTCGCTCAGCTGAGCGCTCCGCTTGCTGTTTGACCGGGGGTGATGGAGGCTGACTGATTTCCTGGGCTTTCCTCTGCTTAAGGGTCCTATGACGCACGAGTGAGGGTGTTAATCTGCCGCATCAGCTGGCTGCTGAGGATCCCCCTGGAGGAACTGGAAGCCCTGGAGGAAGCTCTGCTTGAGAGCCTGACGGAACAAAAAGAGGAAGAGTCAGAGTAAGAGCACCTGGGCTGGCTATGGGATGAAAAACGCTGCTTCTGCTTGAAAGCTTAGCATCAGTTACTGTGTCTAACTCCAGCCTCTGCTCATTCTCCCCGCTTGATGAGGGAGCCCTCAAAGCACTTCAGGTACTGAAAAATCTCAGCATTCGTAAAGCCAGAGCTGTGACCCCTGCAAGCTGGTGAAAGCCACCCTATGCTGAGCTCCTCCATCTCCTTGTTCCAGCTTTGTCTCCTAGACTGGAGATTATGCTTAAATGCATCAGAAGGATCTGTATCTCTTGGCCCACTGTTCTTCAGATAGAAGCAAACAGGTTTACATGGGGATTGTTCCCTCTGAAGAAACCAGACGGCTGAAAGGCAAACAGGCTGGGTCCTTGCTGAGCCCGCAGAGTTCTGATTATTTCCCTTCCTCTGCTCACTAGAAGGGGACTGGTCAATGTGGATATGTCGAGGAACTGAGTCCTAAAGCCAAGCTATTTCTCCTTGTTTAATGTCAGCCTCACTCCCCTCTGCAGTAATGCCTCTTGCACAATAAAGTTCCTATAGAATTTCAGAATTGGATCCTCAGCTGCTGAATTTCCAAGGGTCTGCTCTTTGTACCTGGTAAGAGTCAGCTGTCTAACTGCTATTGAAGGCAGGCCTCTGAGGGCAGCCACTTGCATCTTTAGATACCTGCTGACCATTGAACACCTGACTTCCGTGTTTTTATGTCAGCTCAGCAGGCAGGTTATGAGATTAACCTGAGTGCTAAACTCTGCTTCAATCGATGTCTCTGACACAGTGCATGTTCAGACATTTCCCTGGGGCTCAGCATGTGACAGGTGCCTTTCAGCTATAACTGTTTAAATAAAGCTTAACTTTATAGCTCACTGTAAAAGGGAAAGTCAAAATAATCTCAAAGATCATGTACTGCCAAACAGAACACCGTTTGTAATGCAGGAGCAAGGGCTGATGCTAATGGGCACTGTTGGCTGCGGTGTATGAAAATCAACTCGATCCTGAGCCTCTAGCATGGGGCAACACACGGAGGATGGGGCCCCACTGACAAAGATGGTGCCCCAGTACCTAATTCTGTGTCCTCTGAACTGTGGCTCCTGAAATGGGCTGTGGTGCAGCCCCAAAAGATAGCAGGTTGTCTGGTGGTGGCATTGTGCTGCATATTTACAAGTGTGGCTTTCAAATGCCTCAGCTAACCCAGCGCTGTGCGTGCCTGGTGTGGCAGAAGCCACAGATTTCAGTCTTGTTCTTTGCTCAGAGGCCCAAGTTGCAGCCATGGAAATACCTGTTAGATAAAAAGAGAAAAAGTTACATAAAAGAAGAAAAAAGATCCTCTCAGCACGAGGCTGAGATCTGTGGGGAAGTGATGACCCGTTGTTTTGATTGAGAGTTAGGACTCAAGTGGGAAAAGAAGTGGAATAGAATCTCATCACTGCTTTGACCTCTCAGATTTTTAAGGCAGGGAATACAACAATGTCTGTTGGGATCCTCCCAGCTCTGACCATCCCCTGGAAGAGGTTTTGGAATGGCAACAACCAAGAGGGTTTTGGCAGCCTCTGCTTATGCATTTTTTATTGGTAGTTGTAACGGGTTTTGCTCTTACCTTTGCCCCTGTGGACACGCTGGCCTGTGGCCCAGCATGTGCTAGGCTGATGTTCAGTGCGCTCATCTCCAGAACAATGCTCCAGACCCTTCCTCCATATTACTGGTACCAAACGTGTTCTGACTCGCGGGTGCAAGCCTCTCTTGTGCACACTTGCGTGAGAAACAGGCAAATATGACATCAGTTGCTCACTGCTGTGGACTCATGCTGCTTTTCATGATTGGAAGGTGATCTGTAATGCTGCCTGTGAGATTTCTCTAAACATCTGTGGTTCAGGCAAGAAGCTGCAGACCCAAGATCTCTGAGAAGAGGCAGTTAGCTGTCATAGTGGAAGGGAGCAGCCTGGAAGCTGAGTGACAACAGTAATGCAGGAGCTGTAAGGAAAGCAGCTGCAAGCAGTTCTAGCATTTACCTGCAGCAAGCAGTGGCATGTAGAAGCTCTCATGACAGCAGTTTTACTGTGTCTTCAGACAGGTTTGGCCATGCAGGTGAGCTTGGTTAAGGACAAATTGCTGAGGATGCAGCCACTGCAGGCTGCAGTTCTCTGCAGGCAGCTGCATTTGCAACCATAGAATGTGCAAGTGGAGGTAACACACGGAGTTTTTGGAGGATCGCTGTGGAGACGGAATCTCCATGCCGTGCAGGGCAGCGGGAGTTCTGCCACTGACTGCAGGGGTGCAGGGATCCCCCCCCTCTGTGCCTCATTCTCCTCCTGCTGTGTTTTGCAGAGCCGCATATTGTTTGGGCCTCATCTGAAATTGTCTTTATCAACATTACAGAGTGCTTAGAGGGTTCCAGGAAGGATTAGGCAATTATTTGGATAATGAAGATCCACAATTAGGTTAGGATTAGCAGGGAAAATATCCAAGTTTGGAAGTTAAGATAAATTATCATGTTTCAAGGCGCAGATTAACTGCTGTGTAAGCAGGCTAGGAGGAAACTTACTCTATAAACAACTTTCTCCAGTATCCTCTGTTTCCCACACTTTCCTCTGAAATGGAAAGTATTTCTTGCAAGAGATAACCAAGGGCAGTGGAGAGGAGCCAAAAGTAGTGCCTAGTAAGTGATATTTGTTCCTTTTCAGCTCACGTACCTGTTTCTGATAAGCTTGTTAAAGTGTAGCTGAAATGCACACAGACCAATGAACTAATGACTGTGTTTAATAACTATTACATTGTGATGATGCACAATTAGAGAGCGGCTAAATAGAAAGACTGTTGTGGGAAAACAGTCTGATTCCATCTTGTTGCTTTCTAGCACAAATTACCCCTATTCTCTGTAGTAGTAGAAACAATTTTCCCTGTTGTTTTAATTTAATTTTAGTTCTTGTTCCTAAAAGGAGAAGGGTTTTTTTGTTTGTTAGTTGGTTGTTTTTTTTAAATTTCAGGGCGTTTAGGACCAAATTGTGATCTTTATTCTCCTAACATAATTGAGTTTGTGAGCAATAGAAGGAGAATCTGGCCTGCAGTGCAGATGCAGCACAGCAGCTCTCAGTTCTAGTGGCCCGTGGCCTTCAGAATTCAGCAGAAAGTCCCAAGTGTACTGGAGAGCTGCAGCGGTCAGAAGGATTACCATCCTTGGTGCAGTAATTCATGCATGCCCAAATATCTTTTCTGCAGCCCGGAATACACAGAAATAGGACTGTGTCAGAGGGACCTGTAGGTGCAGTGTTGAACCCCCCTGTCTGGTGTCTGTAGGCCCTTCTTCCTGTCAGGTTCCTTCTCTTTCCCTGGAGGCAGGAGCCCTGAGCTGAGTCCCCATCAGCTTTCGCTGTCTGCCTTCTCTATGGATGCCTGCCTTCAGCCTGACCAGACTGCAGAGCACCTCACAGCAAGCAACTAAAGTGGGCCGTGTCAGCCTGGCCGTCGTTCTGCAGCCTGGAGGTGAGGTCTGCAGCGCACCCCGTACGCAGGAGCCAGTCATTCTCCCTGGGCACGCAGAATTAACGGCGCAGTGCACAGGCGGTATTCTTCTGCTAAAAGCAGCAATAGATTTTCTTCAAGACACATAGGCAGTATACAGTTATTGAAATGTTTCTGACTTTCTTTTTTTTTTTTTTTTTACAAGCTTCACCCCTGTTAGGAAGTGTTTTCAAAGTAAGTAACATCTGTTGGCTTTTCCAAGCAATTAAATAGTTTCAATTTAAATCTGAGGCTTTATGTCCATGCTCATAAATCTGAATGTGTTGTCACAGTCTGCACCTGCATGGTACTTTTTACTGTTCCCTGTAGGGAAATTACACTGAGGAGAATGTAAGCAGATTCTGGTGCAGCACTGTTATCTGCCAGGCTTTTCCATCAGCTTTTATGCTTCTAATCCCCCTGCAGAACTGCAGAAGTTTCAAGAAAAAAGAAGGAAAGAAGAAGGAAGCTGAAGAGATACCTGCTGATCGGCTTGGCGACCGTCGGGGGTGGAACAGTGATGGGTGAGGCTGCCCTGGGCCTTCCAGGAGCTTGCTTCTGTCTTACACACACAGCACGAGGGGCAGAGAGTGGGGTTCTGACTTGCACAGTCAGCAACAGAAGCCAGGCTATGATTTTAAGGCGTTTACTGCTTTTGTTTGCCAGGCTAAAGGCAGTTTATCACTTCAGGTACAAACCAACCAACCGAAAAAACCAGCCAGCATCCAAATGCATGGGAAACATCTTCAGCCATGCAAAAATAAAACTGCAGGAATCAGCTGTAAAAGTTGTTCTGGTGAAAATCCATCGGCTTTGATGGAGCAGTTCTCAATGCAGGTTGGAAGGTCAGTGTAAACATGCTGAAGCGGAGACTGAAAATATCAGGTGATGTTTTCCTGGAGCACAGTCTAGCTTACCACGTATTCTTCCTTTGACTTTTACATTATTCTCCATTTTTACTGAAGTCAAAGAATGCGTGCAGAGATTCAGGCCCTGGGGAGGGTCTCAGAGAGCACCTTTGTTGGTGACGTGGAGCAGGCCACCGCTTGTACTCTTTCAGCAGCATTAGCAGTACTCCCCCAGCACGGGGAAATGGCTGCTTGTGTTTTGTACATAGTAACAGACTGGTGTTCCCACTTGTTGCCTCTTCAGGCTTGACAGGGGGTCTCGCTGCACCTCTGGTTGCTGCTGGAGCTGCGACTGTCATCGGAAGTGCGGGAGCAGCTGCCTTGGGCTCAGCTGCAGGAATTGCTGTCATGGCATCCCTTTTTGGAGCTGCTGGAGCTGGCCTTACTGGTAAGGGGGTGACTGCACCTTTGGAGCTGCTGAGGCACAGGGCTGTGTTCCAAAATGCAGAGCATGCCTTCGCTCTGCAGAGCCAGGGGAGATTTTCGAGGCGTGATCACAGCTCTAAACCGACCTTTATTTCAAGACACTGTGTAGCCCTCGATGGCCAGGTAGGAAATGCATTTGATATGAGGCTGAGTGAAAGCAATGAAAGCTTCCTGCTTTGGATTGGGAAGATGCTGCTGTGGAGAGCAGTGGCTGTTACAGCAGATGGTGGGTCTGCAGCAGAACAGCCTTCTGCTGGGGTTCCCACAGACCGTGTAAGCCCAGAAGGACCATGTTGGCTCCACACCAAGGAATCAGTGGACTCGCTGAGGGTTTTTGCAAGGAAAAAAACACTATCCAAGACTCAAATAATTTCTTACAAGCTTCTGCTGTTAGCAGTCTGTCCTTGCTGTGCAGTTTCTGAGATCCGCATGTCTGCCTTGCTGTGTGTAGGGTACAAGATGAAGAAGCGTGTGGGAGCCATCGAAGAGTTTGAATTCCTCCCCCTCACTGAAGGAAAGCAGCTTCACATCACCATCGCGATCACGGGGTGGCTGTGCGCTGGCAAATACGGTAAGAGCAAGACGAGGTGGTGGAGAGGAGCCTGGCAGTGTTTGTGCTCTAGCAGCAGCAGCATCTCTTCCACACACCCACATGGCCCCTTGGGTAAGACAGATCAACTCTCAACATGAGACTTTGTAACCCCATCTCCAGCCCTAATCAAAACAGAGGAAAGAGAAAGGCCAGTAAATGGGTGGTAGCGACAGCAGGACTGGTGGCAGTGGGGCTGCTTCTGTTAGTAAACCCTGTCTGGTTGGGATGGATGATTTCCAGCACTAGCACAATGTGTCTCACCTATCTCTGAGACCTTATGTTTATCCTCCAGCAATTAACAGAAAACAGTGTTGTTTTCTTCCTATCTGCTAGCTAATGAGGTTTATTGGCAAAAAAGTGGTGTGAAGTAAATCCCATTAAGCACAGCACTCAGGAGGGGAACTTACAGGCAGCAGCCTTGAAAGCTTTGTGGTGTTTTAGTCTCTAGTATAGCTTCTCATATAAAATATGCCAACTGTCTGCCGAGTTCAGCAACCTGACTGAACAGCTGCCAGTTTATTCAGAAGCATCACAGTTTGCATTGAGTATCAGCAATGCAGAAGGCTCTCTCTGTCCTGTTGCTTGTTAGATTGCAGCTTGCTGTCAGATGAAGGTTATTCTCCCTTCGTATTACTGACCTTTGGCTACTCTCACCGTCTGCTTGCCAGGGGTCCAAATCCTTGGGGCTGGAGGGCTCCCAGGCACCGTTACAAACACAAGTGAGTCCCTTCAGGAACCTTTTGGTGTCTGCTTGCCCTTAAAAGGGAGTTCCAAATGACACGCATTCTTCTTCCATAACAAGCCATCTGCTATAATGTCTGAAAAAGCAAAACTCAAGCTGTCATCCATTTTCCTCCTTACAGCTGTGCCTGCCAATTTACACACTTGCATGGCTCATTAGCACAGAGGGACTGAGGACAGAATTTTTACAGAACAGGTTGTGACTTTTGATCTCCCACTTGCTGCCTGTCTGTGCATCCACAAATCCAGCAGGATATTGTGGTGAGACCTGGCATGGGGCTCACAGTTGGGTCAGCAGCTGCCTCAAATTGCCCTCCATTGGAAGGGTTCTAGTTAATTATGATGAACAGGAGAGAGTATGGCTTAAAAATTGGTCTTGCAGCCAAAAATTAGACTTGCACAGTGTAAATTATCCATTCTTTCTTCAACATTCAGGCAGTGCTTTTGATTAGCCTTGGGAGGGGAAAAGTTAAACCGAAGTGGCTAAGTAAGGTGGCAAAGTAAAAATATTTGCAGTCTAGATCTGCAAAAACAGACTCCTTGTTTTCAGACAGAGCCATTAATGCAATCCTTGCCTGTCTAACTAACATGCTTGGAAGCTGCTCGGTGGTGGGTTTTGAAAAGATGTTCCATATTTTCCATGTCCCTGCCCTCAGCCCATGCAGCCATTCAGCATGTTGTCTCTCCAGACGGGCACTCCTTCGCTCTGTATGAGAAGATGGAGCCGCAGGACTTGGCCTGATGTCTGCTGACAGGAGGAATGTCCTGAATGCCTGAGATATTTACTGTTAACGTCCTTCTGTCGTGGCAGCCCCTGAGGTAGCCGAAGGGGTCATGGAGTCTCAGCCTGCGTGCAGCATCTCTGTCCATGCTGGAGACTTTGCCAAGGCAGCTGAAGCTGCGGGATTATCTACAAAGCCAAAATTTATTGTAAAATAGTGGAAATATAGAGTCTAAACCTAACAGTAGTTTAAAATACAATTCGTGATTATCGCAGAATGTTCGAGTGCCCAGCAGGTTCCCTGCTGACTCTTTGATGGAGTCGGCTTGCCAGCAGTCAGCCACTGCTGTGTTCTCTGTGAGCGTGAATTCCACGTTGGCCACTTTTCCCAGGGAGCTTTGCGGCGCCGTGGAGCAGCATGCTGCAGTCGAGGGAGCAGTACTGCCTGGCCTGGGAGTCCAAGTACTTGATGGAGCTTGGCCATGCCCTGGATTCCCTGCTGAATGGCTTTGTCAACATGGTGGCTCAGGAAGCCCTAAAATTCACTGTCTTGTCAGGTAAGAAGCTAAATCATATCAGACCTACTCTTGCACAGTTTCACTCTTGGCGTTAGTTTAAAGGAGCTGTCCTAATCCAAGAGGGTTTCTGGGAAGGCATTTCCCTTGGCAGCAGTGGCACCACCCTGCCAAAGGGGCCTGGGAACCTTCTCTTCCACACCTGTAATTCAGCGTTGCTGTGCCTCACTGACTTGTTCTTTTAAAATAACAGCTGGCAGCACCTGTGTATCTGTGTTAATTTCTCTACATTATTACACTGGGGTTTGGTGCTTTCCAAAAACCCTTCAAGCACGCAGGTTACATTTGTGTGTGGTGTCTGTTTGCCTCCGTATCGGAACATCAGATTCTTCCTTATCTTTAGTCTAGCAAAACATTTCTCAGATCAGCCCTTGAGAAAGAAGCACTGAAAATGACAAAAGGTCCTAGGTTTAGCTTTTAACTTCAGTCAACTGCCTTGCTTTTGACGTTTCCTAAGAGCAGCCCAGATCTGTGACTGTGCTGCGCTGTTTGCTTTGTGTGTTGCAGGTATTGTGACGGCCTTGACTTGGCCAACGTCGCTCTTGACTGTTGCCAGTGTCATTGACAACCCCTGGGGAGTGTGTCTGCATCGGTCTGCTGAAGTAGGCAAACACCTGGCCCATATACTGCTCAGTCGGCAGCAGGTAATTGGCTAGGAGTTCTCCAGGAATAATGTCTGGAAAGGATCTGGCCCATGCGGGGGAAATTTTATAGCCATGCTGCAGTTCACTGCCAGGCAGTGTCTTTCCCAGGTGAAGAAAATGAATAATGAACTGAAAAATGAAAAAAATGCTGCCTGAAGGTGACCAGCATGTATCTGGTTCGTTGAGGAAAAGAACAAAGTCCCAAGTTAATCAGATTCACTCCATTTAACCCAGAGCTTCCCTAAACAAAGGAGAGATCCAGGTCATAGGTGACAACTGGCTTGAGCATGTCATAAAACATGGGGCCAAGTCACTCAACGAAAAGCTGAACAGAAGTAAAGATAGGTGGGAAGGGGGAGAGAATGCAGAGCGTTAGAAATACTCACAGAGAGTCCAGAGGCACAGTAGCTTGCAGTTTTCTTCATTTTTATCAGGCACACAGAGGTACAGTGCAGTCGCACCTCCCTGCGTTGCTGCAGCTGTGAAGCCCTGGCAGAAAGGTGGCCATGAGCACAGATGGGCATGGCTGTTGCCATCCGTGATTCAAGCAAGCACTTTGTAGGTGCAAAGGCACAATGACTGAGCAGTTCCATGCTCCTGTTGGAAGGGTGTGAAACAAAAAGCAGGATATGAGCTAAAATGGGATGCAAGCTCGAACTAGAGGTGAAATAAAACACCCAAAACAGAGAAGTGGAACGGGCTGGCACCTGAAAGAAGGGACAGACGTTACTAAGGCTCTCTGAGATGGTTTGCAAAAGTCATCTCTGCCCCCAGAAGCCTGCCACTATTTGCTGGGCTGTCGCTGGCACGGGGGGAGGCTGTTCTCTGCTGGCCACGTGCTCGCCTTGCAGGCACACCAGGCTGGTGTCTGGCTTAGAGGAGCCCTCTGGGAGCCCCAGAGCTGTATGTCATAAATACCAGTGTGAAACAACAGAGTAGAAACAAACTTGATTTCTCATAAAAATACAGTCCCAGGCAAGGCAATAAACTTTATTTCATACAACCCCTTGTTTTGCTGGGGGCATTTGTTACTGCCTTTTAAGCATGAGCTATTGTGAAAACACACATTCCAATGTGCTGTAGTCTACAGCCAGTGAGCATGATGTTGGGGGAGTCCATCGCACACCTGCTCCCTGGTTCATGCAAAGAGCATTCCTCATTGTTGGTGGGATTAGGCTCTCTTTGATCTTAAAGCAAATCTCATTAGCTTGTTCAAAATAAAAGCTTTCCACGCATCATTTCTGTAGGAGCCACACAGTGCTGCTGCCATTCAGTCTCAAACCCAGAAGTGTCCAGTGTTTTTGTATTACAGCTTCTTTTTCTGTTTACCAAAACATTTCCAGAAGAATTTTTGCTCCTTGAATTAGGCTTTCATTTGGAAATGACAAAACAGTGAGCGTCTGTTTCACTTCTGTTTGAGTCTTGTCACCGGATTCTTTCAGCTGGTTTTCTGAGTATTGAAAACCACACAATAACAGGTACTCTGAGTATTGAGCTGGGCAAAACTTCAGGGACAGTCCCTTTGAAATCAACAGAACTGCTCACGTGCTTAAAGCCCACGCCCAAGCAGAAGTGCCCTGCATGGTCCCGTGGCTGGTCTCTCTTTCCAGGTTTAGCGCAGTACTTGACGGCCTCTCCTCCTTCCTTTGGTTCTTAGGGCAAGCGACCTGTCACACTCATTGGCTTCAGTCTGGGGGCCAGAGTCATCTACTTCTGCCTGCAGGAGATGGCTCAAGAAAAAGGTAAGCTTCACCCCCTACTCCTGTTCTTCTTTGTTTTCCTTACTGCTGATAAAGAAGTTTTTCTTCCAACAGGAAAATTTCTTCTGGAGGAGAGTTTGAGTTTTTTAGAATCAGACAGAAAGCTAAAATAAAAATGGTTTTGAAATGCATTTGGAGCCAAATTCTTCTGTTAGTCCCACCAGTTCCGTGCATTCCATCCACAGCCTTCACCAGAGGTGTTCCAGTGTGGCTGACGGCACGGTCTGGTCACCAGTCTGTGACGTTTTGTCACACTGGACCACTAGATCAGTCTGCGAGCTGCCCACGGGCACTGAGATCTTGGCAGAGGATGGTTTGCCTTTACTGGCACCTCCCTGCAGCTATTGTGTCTGATTCCACGAGCCCTCCCTTCCATTTAAGTCACTGAAATGTCACTGTCATCTGCTATTTTCGTGGTAATTTTTCCCCAAAGTCAAGTATAAAACCATCTGTCGATTTATTGCCCGTTGTGGTTCTGTTTATTAATAGCTTCTATTTTTAATTTAGAAAAAGAATAAAATCATCATGCTCAGTTGATGCAAAATGCATCTTGGAGTTGAGTCAGCAGTGAGTGTGCATGCAGCCTGCTTTCCCCCGTACGTAGCTCATGGAGTTCATTAACCGTTCAGCCTCACAGAACGCCTCTCACAAATAAGGACCTTTTAAAGGAAAATGTTCAATGAAGTCCAGGAAGGTGGGAGCAGTGTCAAGTGAGGACAGAGAGGATCAGCATTTTTTCTGTTGACAGATGTGTACCAGAAGTTCTGCTTTAAGGTGGAAGTCCTCAAATACAGGAATTCTGTTCTCAGAATGAATCTAATCAAGTCCAGAACGACCCTAATGGAGTTACACTGAAGCCAGATCCTCACCTGGCCCTAGATCTACTCTTTCTGTGTCTAAAGAATGTCAGGGGCTGAGATATTTTCCGGCTTTTGTTTAATGGTCTGCTCTCACTGGAATAGCACGGCCCCATAGCTCTGTAATACGTGACAAAAAAATCATGGGGTCTTCGAGGCTGGCTGCCGTTCTAAAGAAATCCAAACATCGTAATTACGTTCCATAGCAGCTCCCCACTGCATGCTAATTTTTCAGTTCCTTAATTGAATTACGAAAGCTGAGCTGTTTGTGAGATGAAAAGCAGCATGTTTAGTGCGGATTGCCAGGGCGTTCCTCACACGCACATTCCAGAGCAAGCCACAGAAGGAATGAAGCTCAGACGTGGGACATCTGAGACCGATTTAGGTTTGGGCTTGGATGTCTCACACAAAAGAAATACAAGGCCTAGCCATGCAGGCCTTTTGTATCCAGATGGCAGTGGCATTTCTGAGGACAAATAACTAATCATGGATTATTCAGTGAAAGACCATGGCAGAAATTCAAAGTCTGTTAAAAGAAAACACTCTTCTGCAATTCAGCTAAATAACCTCTGGGATCCTTCATTGCAAATGGCTTTGGAAGCCAGAGATTAGTAGGCTTCCAGAAAGTGCCATTAGAGTACCAGATGCAGTGATGACCCCTGTCAGAGACGCGTTACTGTGCGGGAGGATCACTGGTCTGATCCGTTCAGCGAGCTCCCCCTGCGTTCCAGTCCATAAGCGGTGCTACCTCATGAAAGCTGGCAATGCCTACTGCCTCCAGAACGTGAGGACCTTGCAGCCAAACTGCACGAGCGATGTTCGTGCATTATGTTTGTTTAGTACCAGTCGGGTCCTACAGAGCCACACATGTGACTGATGTCACCCCTGGGTTCTTGCCCTCTGCTGCGGCTGGGTATCGGCATTACTGCTGCCAGACTCTGCCGTGAAGCACTTTCCTTGGCACTGGATCTGTACAATGCCCAGACAGAGTTAATTCCACCAGTGGTCTCTTTCCGGTGAGGACCAACCTGCTGGGGTGCTTTCCTCTTTGCCCAGTTTGTACGGAAGGCACAGGAGAGCCCAGCTCCTGGGAACTGGCTATAGCCTCTGGTTAGTGTGGATCCTCCACTCCTTTTCTGGGCAAATAATCTTATCAGTTAGTGATTTTTGCCCGTCAGTAATTGCTCTTTTTTTTTTTTTTTTTCCCCTGCTTAAGCAGACTTTGTTTTTTTTATTTTGTTTTGTTTTCTTTTGTTTTTGTCAGTATAAAAGCTTTGCAAACTGTGAAATACATTTCATTTGTCTAGAGTGCCAGCAATACATATGCCAGTGATCTGCTCTCTGGTTTCTGTCAACATTCAAAGAAAATGTTTCCGCCAAAGCTGAACATTTTTTCTTCTGAGCAAGAAATAAGCTGTGCAAAGGACTGGAGAAACAAAAGCTTCCATTACCTTGCCCAGATGTCCAGGGTCCTGGTGAACTAGCTGTTTGTTTACTCAGTTGGCCATGGAATTTAGTGCCTTGGATGGAACAAGCTCCCTGAACAGGCTCTGGGTTTCTTTCTCATTGCCCATGACTATGGAAACAGGACTTTATTGCTCACAGAACACTAACAAAATTGAATTGCTCTTTGCTCCTCTCTTGATGGGTGCAAAATTTGCTTTGCAATAACAAATAACACCACGAGAGCTCCTTTGGGCTGCTGTCAGGTGCTGGGATTTACACTGTGACCAGAGAGACGCAGGCGCTGCAGAGAGCTCCGCTTTTTTTACTGCTGTTAGGGAAAAGAAACCGACTGATTTCCATTCTAAAAGCCTAGCCAGGCACCACCTCTCCCTCACAGCTTGATGTGGTACTTTCTTACTCTCACTTCCCAGCAAATTTCAGCAAATCATTCTACAAACTGCAGACACGAGCCTGAAAGTGGTTCAGCTCAGGTCTCCTGCAGCTGGCGAGTATCGATCGGGCACAGCATGCGTATGAGACTCCGGAGACTGTGGGCTGTGACTTTCACTTAACGGCCACGGCATCGGGTGCTCCATGTCTCTTTACAAAGAAGAGTTATGAATATATATATTAGTATATAGTTTAAGGGTGTCTTTGCATGTCTTCAAGCCCGTATCCACGCAGAAGCCTGACTGAAAAAACCCCAAACAAAGCCCCACATCCCCTGTGAATGGCATCTAGGCTGAGGCTGTCTCTTCTCCTCATGTGGCAGCAGTGTGGAAGCACATTAATATTTAAATTTTAATTTAGGACTGTAGCAGAGATGCCCACTCTTCAGTCACTTCTACTGAAATTTTCCAGCTGCAGCTGAGGATGAGAGGAAGATTTATGTTTGTAAGACAACAAACCTTTTCAGCAAGTTGTGCCCTGGGCACTGGGGTTAAGGTACCCCTCAGGAAAATCAGACCAGTCTGACAGACTGTCCGGTCAGGCTGGCACACGCTTCCCTCGTTTCCCCCGGCTGATTAGTGCGAGGTGCCGCCTGGTCGCTGCTGCAGGCACCAGTCACGACTTGCACGTGCAAGTACCTGTTGTGGGAAGAGTTTATGGGGCTTTATTAAAGATAACACACACTTGTGACAGAGATTAGCAGTACCTTGCATCAAACCCAGCATGAGCCACGTCAGCTTTATGCAAACCCAGATCCGCAGGCCTGTGGAAGCAGCTTTCTGTGCTGCTGCTGGAACTACGTCTCTCTGGACAGAGGCCAGGCCAAACCTCCACCGTGCAGTCAGCCTTGCTCCTTTGCCTGTCTCAGGGTCTCTGCCTCTCATGTTTACTGATCACAGCTGGAACTGCCAGCACTGGACATTTGTGTAAGATGGTGCTTAAGCTCCTCCTCTTCATTGTTTCTGTCTTTAAACCACAGAACTGATGATTTTTTTCTGTAGTACACACCTGAACAGGAAAAGATGTGTTTTCTGATCGGTATCCTAAGCGTGAGCTGCTCTGCTTTCACCTTCACAGACTGCCAAGGGATCGTTGAAGACGTGGTCTTACTGGGAGCCCCAGTGGAAGGCGAGGCCAAGTACTGGAAAGCTCTCACAAAGGTGGTGTCGGGCAGGATCATAAACGGTTACTGCAGGTCCGTATGTACACAGTCCCCTGCTCCATATGCCAGTGTCCCTTTGAAATGGTTCTGTACATTTACCCCTTCTGAACATTCTGTCAGTGAGTGTTTGCTCAGCTGGTGAGTGCATGCTTCGGCAGCGCCACAGACAGCAGTGCCAGCGTCTCTGCCCTCCAGAGGGCTCTCCGTCAGATGAACTGGGGCAGTCTGAGGCTGTTTTGTCGCCAGCTCTGACAGCTGGTGGTGCACAGTTGCACTGGAAGGCTGAGGGTCTCAATGTGCGTGTGCTGTTCTTGCTGTGGCAGCGTGGTATCGCTGTGGCAGTTTGAGGCTGGGCCAGTGCGTGCATGACTGGACATATTCTAAGGCACCCTTATGTAAGGGACTGTAAGTGCAGCCTTTAAGATCACTGACAGTTAAAGAGAATTAAAATCTGTCAGAGCTTTGAGATACAACTCGTTGGGGGGTTCTTATGGAGGACAGGATGTGAAAATTGCCATGCAAGGGAAGGAGCTTGAGCAAACTGAAGGGTTTTTACATCTAGACTCATTTCCTGGTCAAGATAGTCCACGTGAACAAGGTATTTTACTTGCAGAGGAGGTACAGCTAGAATAGGCTTGCAAATTTACTAAGGATATGAAAGAATAGAAAGGTTACCTTGAGACTGAATGTCAGCCTTTTAAAATTGCACAGACAACTGCTGTGCAGAGGTATGAGAGCTGCTAGGTGGGAAGAGGGAGGCTCAGAGGCCAGGAGCAGCTGAAACAATGTCACAAAAGCTATTAAGGATTCAAGGGACAGTACCAGATCTAATGACTGTGCACTGGAAGATAATTGTGACAAGAACTCCGCTTACAGCACAGCTGGGAGAGGGAAATTAAAACGAAGGAATGAAGCAGGAAGACCAAGAGCATGTGAAGATAAGTTGAGAAATAACCAGGCAAGAACATGTAACTGCAAGTAAAGACAGCTTGTAAAGCACAAGCCCTCGGATCAAGGACAGCTGAAGCTGCTGCTGGTCCTTTCCCTACGCACATACGTGTGCATTACAGGAGTACAAGATGAGAAATTACTGAGTTACTGTGCTTCTAACGCAGTGTGTTAATTTACAAAGAGGAACTAAATTTGAAATTTCACAGAGCTGAATTTGCCCTGGCAAATACTGCTCCTCCAGGTGTTAAACACTGCCAAAAGCTCTATTTTCTATAAAAGCAATCATCTTGTTACAAAGCCTGCATGTGTACCTTTGTGTGTGCAGCCAGCCCATGCGTTGAACGTTGACAGAGGAAAAGATGTAGAAATTGCTCACCACTAGGAAGAAGCAGGTGAGGAGACTGCCAGGAAATATTCCACTACCTGAGTTCTCTGCTGCTGAGTTTGAATGACTCAGTCAGCATGGGGGCAGCCAGAGGAGGTTGACTGAGAGAATCAGAGAGTTTGTGTGAGGATATAGATGTGAGAGCAGGACTGCACACACATTGCTCGCTAAAGCGGCACCTGATTTCTCTGGTCTCTTGCTCATACAGATTTTGTCCTCGTTCTGTCACTTCAGGAGTAACTTTATTTAGTTCAGATGAACTACATTGAATAATCCTCCTGCAGGATCAGATTTGGACACAATTTGTTGAGCTTCAGTCCACTGCAGTTCGTCTCTTTCAGCTTTGAAGTCTGAAAGGAGCCGGGGAGTGAAAGCCAGCTGTCAGGGCTGTCCCACCTGATTTCACAGCGAGGTTACAAATTCCTAGCGGAAAGCCTTAACCAAATTAGCTAAGGTTTTCAAAAAACCCATGCCTGCGAAGATGTGGGGTAACAGATCAAAAAGTCAGTGACTGTAATGCAGCGTGGATGTGTTGCAGAGCTCTGTGTGGACTTCCCTCCCCGTTTTGGAGTGACAGGAGCAGCCAGGAGCAGCCTCACCTGCTGCCCTCGCAGTGCACACCCCACTCATGCCCAGCTTCGGTCTGCTGAGTACGCTCTAGGGGCTGGTATTCAGGTGCCTGCATTCTGCACAGAACACATGCTGCATTTCCAAAGGATGCGTCACCTTCTCTTGTCATCCTACAGGCTGCCACGGTGCCTCGTGGCAATACTTTGCAGTGGGAACAGACTCATCCTGGCTCTGTGCGTTTGTACGGGACCTGTAAGCCAGGAGCGCTCCGAGCAGCTTCACAGTCACCGTTGTGTCCTCGTCACGAGTACAGCTCCTACAGGCTGGAGAACCTCTACCTATTAGTACATTAAAAAGATTAAACGTGAATGATTGCAGTCTCCAGGCAGAAACAGAAACAAACAGAAGGGGCAGGTTCTTAAACCTGCTGAATGCAATGAGGCTACACCCCCGAATCAGGATTACAGTAAGGTTTACACTGTTACCTCCCAGGAATCCGCCCTGGTTTTGGCACTGCTCTGGTTCCTGTGTCAGACAGAGCTGCAGCTGGCATTCTGTAAGGTCCATTCCAACCCAAACCATTCTATGACTGCTCCAGACCAGCCTGTGCTTCCCGGCCCCTCTGTTCTCCCCATGGTCCCAGCAGTCACATGCCGCGTTAGCTTAGCAACAGGATTTGCTCATGTTCTTCCTTTGCTCCGCTCCTAGGGGGGACTGGCTGCTGGGGTTTGTGTACAGGACCTCTTCTGTCCAGCTGAACGTTGCAGGCCTCCAGCCAGTCATGCTGGACGACAGGAGGATGGTAAACATGGACCTGTCCTCTGTGGTGAGTACTTCTTACAGGCTCAGGTTTTCCACCTGCTGTCACACCCGTTGGTCAGGGGAAGATGCGATGCTGGGGACAGCATGGTGTACACTGTCCCTCTTTCCTTTCTATGTGGTAACTCCCACCTCAGGCTTCAGTACAGATTTTGTTGGCTCTGCCCCAGAGCTAGGATTTGAGCAGTGCTGACTAAAATAGTTAGAATTTGCCTTTGCTGTTGGATTCTTTCTCCCTTTTTTTTTTTTTTTCATTTTGAAATATCTCCTACTGGAGACAGCTAAGACCATGGTTCTCCAAAAAAGTTCTGCCTGTCTTGTGGCAGGCAGGCCAGCAGCTGGGAAACGTGTAGCTCAGATACATGACTGCAGGGCAGGCGCAGCCTGCAGCCTTATCTGGGTGGATCCTTCAGCATGGTTCCAGTTCACGTGGGGATGAGTTCATGGCCCTCGTACCTTGGTCCTGGCCCATGGTGACGCCGGTGCAGGAGCCAGCTTGCACTGACAGCTCTGCGGTATCAGCAGCAGGGCTGCAGGGCTGCTGGGTCTGGAGGACAGTTCTCAGGAAGCAGGAAGTGTTGTTTCACCCTTTTCACCTGTCTGCGTGGTAGACACTAAGCTTCCTCCAAGCCATCTGGTGTCATTAATGATTAGCAGTGTTTGGCTTGATTACCGTAAGCAAACTAATGAGCTCAGTGCGTCATCGTTGGTCAGGAGTGAGCTCTTGCAGAGCAGATCATGCAGAACCCAGCTCCCCTGTTCATGTTCACAGGGATCTTGGACGTGCAGTCTTGTTTTTCCACTTCTTAATGATTCAGCTCATTTCTCACTCTCTGCAGACTGGACTGGAGGATGCTCAGCACAAAGCTCAGGGTACATCCGTGGTCATTCTTCCTGCAGGTACACCTCCCACATGCCCCCACAAGCTGGTAGGACTGTCAGTGTTGCTCTGGAGCCAAAGGCACTTTGAAATGCTTTCAGATTTTTTGGAGCACCAGCCTGCTGATCCTATAAATACCCAACTGTTACCAGCTCGTTTCATTCATTATAACTGAGCTATGTACAGCCCTTGCCAGAAAACACAGAGCTTGATGCTGTACAGATAAAATCAGGACTTCACAGACCAAAATGCAGGCTTCCCAGAAGGAAGTGGTGTGGCAGAGGCTCTTTAGTGCATGGTGCAGCAGTGTAGCTGTTCCTGTATCTGTGCACTGCACTGGGTTGCCTTTCAGCATTTCCGATGCTCCCACACTCACTGTTTTCACTGTCCCGGGGGCTGTCTTCAGTCGCCCACAAGCAGTGACATCTGTTGATGGCAGTACAAGAAAAACAGCTGAAGAAGTCAAAGAGCAGTGATGGCACTGGGGTGACATTTCCTGCTAGGTCAGTCCATGTTGCTGTCCTCTCTGAGTTCTTTTCTGTGACTCTTTCTGTTGACATTTTGCTTCCTGAACTTCAGACCCCCTGGAGTCCTGCAGCCCTGACCCCGCCTGGCTCGCAGCAGCCTCTCCAGGTTTCCCCAAGGAACAATGTTTACCTTTCAGCTAAATGAACACCGACTGCAGAGCTGCTATCTGCTAATCTGCTGCTGTTGTGCATCTGTGCTGTCATGTCCGTGCTGCGTGATGCCAGCAGACAATCCCAGCACTGTTCTCGTTTCAGAAAGAGCTGACACGTGCACTTCTTTAATCTTCCTGTGAAGCATCGGGGAAAAAAAGAGCAATTCCCGCAGGGGGGAGAGCCTATATTAAGTAGGTGTCATTCTCTTGATCCATTTTCCAGAGCATGGGGCTTTATGAAAAGAAATAAGAGTGCATTCTGATGAACAATTTAACAGGGAAGAGAGAGAGCAAGAAGGGGGAAGGAAATATTCAGAGGCACTGTGTAAAAAGTGACAAGTAAGCAAAGAGGGATTTTGCTGCAAAGGCAGTAGCATAAGAGAAATATAGAGAGATTTCTTCTATAAAATAATAGCAGAATACAAGAAAGCTCATTTACTGAAAAAATACTCTTTTCTGTAAAAGGAAACAAAATATAAGAACATCTACAGTAATTCAGACCAATGTCCATCAGGCCCAGTATCCTGCCCATCAGAGAATATCCTCCTGTAAAGGCTTTTTCTAAGTTTTTCTGAGCTCCATGAAATATTTGGAGTTTCCTCTAGTGTAGCTGGCTTATGTGGAAAGTGTTGGAACCCAAGATGTGCACCTGATTCTGAAAAGGGTCCTGCAGTGCTGCGGAGACTCGGTTGCTCTTAGTGTTGCTTGAACAGTATGACATTGTGAGTGCTATTCCCAGTTCTGTTGCTTTGCCATTCCCCCATATGAGCTCTCCTCACTGAGCTGTGGCTCTTGAAACATTAGGAATAACCAGAACAAGTTGAGAAATGGCCACATCTACAGCCCGTGAGACGGGGCTGCTGCTGAGGAAATCGCCTGGCGCAGTGCTTGCAGTGAGGGTGCCTGGTGTCCTTGGAGGTGTTCCGCTTGTTGAAGGGATTGCAGAGGGCTCTGATGCTCCCTGAGGTCACCAGAGAAATGCAGCTGATCCTCAGCTTCGGTGGAAATAAAGCATCTAAAAACCAAGAGTGCTTTTCAGTTAAGCTCTTGCTGCTGTAAAGAACAATAATGATGATCCTTAATTGCCTGCTTTCCAGCACGATGAGCAGGCACCGGGATGAGCTGATCTGTCATTCCTGCACTTCAGTTCCTGCCCCCAGCCCGTGCAGACCACCCTGGGACTCTGCAGAGGACCTGGGGACACCTGCAGAGAGGGGGTGCACAGCCGTCCATCTGCAGGAGGAGGGCAGGGGGCTCCCAGGGACCTGCAGCACGGACGTCTGCAGGGGTGGAGTCATTCAGGTCCTGCTGAAACTTGGCCAGGGATGAGGAAGGACAAGCGGTGACACAGAGATAAAGCTCAGGTGATGCAAAGGGTGTGACAATATTACATGGACAGCTTCAGCATTTTAGGCATCTCGCCATCCATCTGTGATGAAAAATAGTCCGGACCCAAAGGGCTTGGTTCTCTTTGCTGTGGCAGCACCAGAACCCTCAGGTGAGCGCTGGACTAGGAGACCTCGCCGTGAACAGGAGTTCGCCTCCAAGGAATTTGTGGCATGTCTCTCTTGATTAGTTTTTTTTTTTTTTTTTCTGACTGTCAGTAAAAAAAACAGAACGAAGAATGTCCTCCCACTCAGCAAATGCTGTTATAAAAGCCTTCCTGATGGTTACAGTGGGACTGATTTGTTCGGTAGATTTATTTGACAGCACCTGTTACAGAGACCGAGGAAGTAATTGAGCTGTACTGCATTAGATTGATTGCTGTTTGTTCAAGTGGGACGTTGTGGATTACATTTTGCATTAACATTTGAATATTGCAGCACTGCTCGGAGTCAGAATGGAGGCAGAGCGTTTTCACAGAGGCTCGCAAGGAATGGGTGCTTACATTTCTCTGGGCAGTTTTACTGCAGCTCACAGACTAAAGACACACGTACCTTTTTTATCTCTAGAGCAGCTGCTGTATGTAGCAGCAAAAACTGCTGATGCATTTCACAGCCATGTTCTCCTGTAGCATCTCTGCTCAACAGAAAGCAAAGCAGCAGAGCTCGTTTCTAGAATAATCTGTATCACACCTGAGCACACCTTTGCTACCTCAAAAGCTTTTTACCTTTTACATTCTTCTCCTTGCTGTGGCAACTGAGCACTGGGGAAGCTCTCCCTATGACAACAATCGAAAAAACAAGGAGAACTGATCTCTGCTTCCAGAAGCACTCTCAGTGTTCCCGTTATGAGGGACTGCAAACAGACTCCAAACGGGCTGGACTTCAGCCAGCCAGGTACTTGAGTACCAGAAGCAGATGAAGAGTCTGAATTTTGTGAAATCCAATTGATGGACTGGATTCAGATCACTTCTGTGGTTTAGGCTTTTCCCCCAACATACGTTAAACTGTTTTTGTTTTTTTTTTATTATTTCTTGTATTCCCAAGGCTTGAAGCAAAGAATTAATTGTGGTTACGAAATGCGGATTAATTAAGAACCCAGGGGAGTTGGAAATGCAAAAGGTTGCTTCTGTCTCATTATACCCTGGTTCCACTTGTTTCAGATGAGCAGTGCCACCTCCCGTGGTGACAGGAATTAACAGGATCAGAAGAGCAACAGCAAGGTGCAGAACTCGGCTTTAGGCAGCGACTCAGAGGCACCTGGAGAGTGTTCTCTCACATCTTGTACAGCAAAGCAGACAGATCCAGTCCTCTTTGTGGTGTTACGGGGAACCGACCTCCCCTGAAGAAATCCCATCATGGCACCGAATGTCAGACTGATTTCTTTGCTGTTCCAGGACAGAAACGCTGAGCAGAGAAGGGAGAACATGAGTGTGTTCTGCAAGGCCTTGTGCAAAGGAAAGCCTTTCTGTGCATGCAGCACCTCTGGCACGCCCAGCAGTTTCGTGTAGGAAAGTTGTCTTCTTGTGTGCCCGCTCCCTTTGCTTGAAAGTTCCTCCAAGCCTCAGTGAAGGTAAATAGTCAGGCAGCAAGCTGAGAGGAGGAAAGCTGCAGATCAGAAACCAGGATGTGAAGGGAAGCCTGAGTATCACCTCTTCAGTCTCACAAGGCTTTTTTCCCAACCTGTTCAGCACCCCAGAGGTGTAAGTGCTTCTTTTCTTCTCCCTTTGTCAGCTGGCAGCAGGGGAAGTGCTGTAGCCACTTGTTGCTGGAACTGTTCTTTGGTGGCCAGGGTTGAGGATGATTTCTTCCTGAAGGAGCGTGCAAGTCTTTGTGGAAAGAAGTCCAGTCATTTGCTAGGCTGTAAGGGGTGTGTTGCTGTATCATTTGGGGTGCACTCGGATAAAAAAGCTCACAGGGATGATTTCTTCCTCTTCATATGTCCCTGCAGTCCTGTAGCTGTCAGGGGCTTCATTTCCCATGATCCTTCTTGCCGTTGAACGCATCTGGGAGCTCTGATAATCATGCATTAAATGCATACTAAATTTATTTTTCCCTTTAGAATTCAAGCAGTGGGTGCTGGCAATGTCAGTATGTTAGAACAGAGGAAGGAACTAAAAAGCTTTCTCCAAAAAAGTGCAAATGGAGCTGTTAATGACTTGCAGTTTGTTTTCCCTTTGTGGCAGACAAAAACTTGAAGGCTGGTGTCCCTCCCTGCCTCAACACAGATGTACTGCTTGATCTTGAGGCTCTCCATGGAAGGCAGGGGCTAGTTAGCTGCTTCTAGAAGGCAAAGAGAACCATTCACAGCACCCCATGAACCTTTATTTCCTAACTCCGCTGCCAAACTTTGTCCCTAAGGAGCAGCGTGGTGCCACAGCAGTGTGGCCTGACGGCAGATTTATAGTAACAATTTCCTCATTTCCTCCATTGTGCCTGGAACATGCGTGTGTCGTTTCGCAGAGGGTTCCCACAACGTCTGTTTGAGCGAGTACAGCGTTTGCTCACCCCCAGCGCTCCGCACTCAGCTCCGCTGCTGGGTCTGCGCCCATCTCCTTTAGAACAGCTTGACTTCACCAAGTGCCACCTTTCAGAAAGATTCAGAGGGTTTTCTACATTTACAGCTGATACAATTCAACATATGTGACCGGCTACTCCACTAGAGCAATCAGCAAAGTTTTCATACCACCACAGCTCTCTCCCGTGCAGCGCAACGACTCGCACCGCTTGTTACCTCTTACAGATTCTTCTGTTACGCTTCACACATTTCAGCTTGAAGCTAGGACTGTTCTCACAGAGCCAGGCGCTGCAGGCTCCACTCTTGACGGGTTTGCAGTGATCAGGTTTGGAGCTGTTGGTTTTGCAAGCAGCCATCTCAATCACACAGCCGTTATGCAAGCAAAGCTGCCAGCAAAAGCAGCGGGAGCGTTCCCGAAGCAGCGTGCACATTTGATTCTGCAAGAGCGGCTACACAAAGCGCAGTCAGGTGAACTAAGGGGAGAATTTAGCTTCCTATTTCCTGTCCTGTGTTGGAACAGGAATGATAATTCAGTGTAATTTTTTGTTCAGTTCTGAGCTTTCTTTCTAACCTCTGAAAATTGTGTCGGGCCAGCCAATTAAGCGTGTGAATCGAGGAGGAGGCTGACTTGGCTGACACATGGTGTACGTGAGGCTTTCTTCTGCAGCACGGTTTCAGCTGTTGTGTTTGAGACTTGCAGTGACACCAGCACGTATTGTTGATATTCGTGATGTAGCTGAAATAGTGATGTAGGCACTGCCTGCTGCCCCACTGATGGCAGCATCAGGTGAGAGCGTAAACTCGCAGCAAATCCAGGTGTGATGGGTTTGTAGGAGGCTGCACTGCTTAGGAGACAGATTGTGCTGTTCCACAGCTATTGGAATTTCCTAAATGGCCAGGGCTTCTTGCCCAGATATAATGTTACCATCAGTTTGTAAAGGAGATTAAGGTATGAATAAGCTGAGAACAGGTCTTGAAAGATGGCACAGGTTCCCTTAGGTACCCAAGGGTGTTAAAAAGCATTATTGACAAAGGCGAGTGACTTGGCTGTGGCTGCAGGCTCTTCAGAGTGGTGTCTTGGGGTTAGCAGCCGACGTGTTTCAGATTGCATCTGACCAGACCCACAGCCTGTTTGTTGGTCTGCTTCTGGGGGGAAGAGCCCTCAGGGAGAGCTGTGTACGTCCTACCTGCCGGTGCCTGAACCCGTGCCTTGAAACCAGCCTTCCAGAGTCTCAGCCCGGTGCAGACCTGCCCTGCAAGTGGAGACAGAAAGGGCAAGAGGCTGTAACCTGCACCTGGAGGATGGCACTGAACTCACACAGCCGTCCCTGAAGCACCCGTTGGTACACAGAGGGCAGTTTGATTTCTGGGAGTGCAGAAGAGGGTGGTGATGGAAGGAGGGGAGTTATGTCCCCATAACCCAGGCGTTATCCTGAAAGCTGTTACCACCCTGCCAGCCACCGTATCATTTCCTCCTTTCACTGCCTGCAGTCATTTCTCTCTTATAATTTCCATCAACAAAATGGGAGAAGAGGGAGACGTGATGCATTGCTCCTGCGTGAGTGCTCGGTGTCTGCACAAGTCTCAGAAGTGATGAGTCCTCCTGAACAGCCTGTGGTGAGGCAGAGGGCAGGAGCTGCAGGAAAAGGAGCTGTTAAGCGAATGTTGCTGCAGCCCAGCAGCAAGGAGAGCTCACTCCAGAGTTCTAGAGCCAACCAGGTCCCTGCTCACATCCAGAACCTTTGATGTGAGCTGTGATTTGATGGCCTGCCCTGAGATTTGGAGGGAGATGGTTGCTGTGCTGCAGGCAGGGAAGCAGCAGGGAGGGGAATGCTGAAGCGTGCTCTGCAACCCAGGGCTCAGCTGGTGAAAACTGCCCCAGTTTCATGGAGCTGGGCTGAAAATCCGGTTTGAAAGCCTCAGAGATGGTAACGTTTTGGCTGCCAGATCTTGTGGATTCCTGGAGGAAGAAGGGGAGAGGAAGGAGTCTCCTCCTGCAGCAGGCAGATGCCATTCTGTCATCCGCATTTGGAGACTGAATCTCATCATGCTGTCCTCATTTGCAGGAACTGGACTCCTCTAAGAATTCTCCAGAATTCTGACTTGATCTGTATAGCAGATGCTTTGGGTCACTGCTGTAGGTCATAATGTCAGGTATCTGGGTCTCCCAAACACTTCAGTGCAGTAGATTAATCCAGTCTTTATTTTGGGGCATCTCCTTTCCTCTGAGGTCTAAGAGATTATGTTCAAATTCTTTCCCAGCTATAATTATACGCACAGTATATTCTGGGCCTTTTAAGACATTCCTTATGCCATCTAATTTAAATAATTTCTACTTGACTTAGCACAGAGATAAGCATTTGATTATAGCCACCTTAAAAGCAAGTGGCACGTTTGTGGCTCTGACACGGCGGGAAGGCCTTGGAGCGCTCACACACCGCGCTAGCAGCTGAAGCTCTCCATCATACAGTCTTCCTGGAGTGCAGAGGTGATCTGATGAGTGCATGTAAAAATTACTGTCCTGCTCGAGAAATGTCACTGCAGTTCGAGAACGTTTACCCGTCAAGTCAATGAATTGTTCAATTCACAAGAATTGTAATTGTGGAAGGGGTGGTTTAGAAGCAAAGCCTATTGCCTTTGGCTGAATCATGCTCCAATCTGTGTTCCGTCAGTTACTCAGAGCAGAAATAGAAACATTAATGCAAGTGACATTGAGAGCCTTTTCAAAATAAATTTAGCTCCACGAAGTTTTCCTCAAATATGATTTAATTAGCTTCTCCTCTGCTGGAAGCCAGCGTTGCTGAAGCTGAGTTTATACCTGTAAGCGTAAGGGAGGACTTGTTGCAGATGCCCAATCTACATTTTTAATAATCCATTTAAATTCCAGCTTCTGAATTACTGGTCATGCTCACTGTCCTCACTTCAGGAGAACTTTGTTTCCAAAGAACGAAAACTGCAGGATTTTATTCCTGTTTGAGTCAAGGTTTGTTTGGTGTTCTGTTGGCACTCGCAGTGGGAATCTGCCCTTCCGCTGCCTTCCGCACGCATGCCCAAGTCCAGCCCTCTTCCTCTGGGCGAGCAGTGCTAGGTCTTTGCCATAAGCTTTCAGAAAACACTGCAGAAGACAGGAAGTTTTCTGCAAAGCTGAATGTCCTCTGTCATACAAGGCACACCCAGCACTCTGAACGAAAGCTCACGCTGCCACGTGGGAGAAGCTGTGACCAGAGGAGCCTGCCAGTTTGGCGAAGATGTGCATTCTGACTGATAACCTGGCACAGCTCAGGGTCCTGTGATCAGCCTTTGCCACCACATGGAAGCAGAAGGCTGCGTGGATTTGGGGGCAGTATCTACAGCTGAGGATTTTTGGTAAGAAACAGAGGCGTCTGAGTTTCTGCCCTTCCTCACCAGTGCCACCCCAAAACCGGCGGTGTGACCTGCGTGCAATCCCGAGTGCAGGACTTGTGACCGACCAACTCACTGCTGCTTTTTGATACACAGAGCAGCCCAGCAGCCGAACGGGCAACGGCAAAGGTGCTGGGCTGGCTCTGTGGAGATGTGCCACCCAGAGGCAGGTTGCACTTTGCTGTGTGTCTGCACAGACCAGTGGGAGGAAAGGGCTGCTGCAAAGAGAGGTGTGATTGTTGTTGGTGCTTCAGAAGCTGCAGCTCACTGGTAACTCTCTTCACCTCTGCAAAGGATTGTTTTATATTAAAACAGATCGTATTTGTCAGAAGGAAATCCTGTAAATGTGATGCCCTTCAAGGGCATCATTTACTGATGCTGCTGAAATTAGGAAGCTCTGGAGAGAAACTTTAACCTGAGGGTGTTTTTTTCCAGCATGGTAAAGCTGCTTTTTGGACGTGACGGGCTCAAAGCAAGACAGAGAGCCTGAACTCTCAGCCACATGAATGCCCTGTGCTGCTGAGTCCTCTGCTCACAGCTCCTCTGTAATTCTCCTTGAACCCCTCGGATGCTCCGTCAAGGATGGCAGGAGGCAAGCAGAGCCCAGCTGCTCTGTCCCTTCTCTCTCCCTGCAGGTAACAGAGAGGCCAGGGGGTTCCCAGCTGAGCTCTTTCACAAGACACAGCCCTGCAAAGCTGTGACACCCAGGGACAGCCTTGCCTGTGCATCAGAGCCAGGATTGCGCAGAGCATCTCCTTCCTCCCAGGTCATTTATCTGCCCGCACTTGGCAGACTCTCCAAGCATCCCCTCTGGGGCATATGCCTATGGAGCTCAGAAGCCTGAAAGAAGTCGTGGTTCTTCCTGTGTCCAAAAGAGCTCATCTTCATGGACAGATCTTGGCTTGGTCGGCGCTTCCTCTGTTTGTTTTCAGTGCTGGAGAAAACCAGCTGCACAGGCAACTGAGTGGAGCCATGGAGACTGCACCAGTGTGCGGCTGACTGGAGAGCGCTGCAGCTGGACTCCATCATCATCTCTGCTCAGGCACGCTGAGCTCTGTCCCCTGCCCCTCTCGTGGAACTGCTCCCACTGATACAGGTTCCAGCACCTGTGCTACCGAGCTCACACTGTGCACAGAGACCACCAGTGGGCTGGTTTCAGGCCCGGGGATTTGTTTCCAAAGCGCTATAAACTGAGCTGTGTTTTTATGGCACCACAACTGGAGGCATACTGTACGGAACAAAAAGAGCTCCGTGTGAATTTAACAGAGAGAGCTGGTGGTGCTCACGGACATTTTGACACATCTGGGTGGGTGTAAGCTTGAAAACCTTCCCTGAATGGGAGCTACCTGAACAGTGCTACAGTCCGCAGACCTTTGGAGATCCTTCTGTGCAGTGCTGTACTGCTGCAGCAGAATTAGTGGTAGGAACAGCTGGATTGTGTCTTCCAATGAGTCAAAGCAACCATAAAACCGGATGCAAGTGGGGAGAAGTCACCTTAGCACACTGACAAACCTAACCCACTGCTCTCATTTCCTTGTAACAAGCGTAAATGTATTTGCTTTGGTTACAAGAGCACTTTCCCATCCCTTTTGTTTTGGCGTTGCTACTGCACTCTGTTCTGTTCTGACAAAGATTCAAATGAGCGTTTGTTTCTCTTTAAAGTTTTTATTGTCCTTTACAATGTTTTGGAAGTTCCCAGCGCACCCCGTGGAAGCATTCAGCTCTTTGGACAGCAGATGAAAACAGGCTTTTGGGAAGTGGAGTGGCTGAGTTTTCCCACTAGGATGGCTTCACAGCTTGCAAGTAGCAAGGAAGTTTGTTTGCAGTTCTTTTGGTGATGGCTCAGTACTTCATGTCACAGGACAGCAGACATCTGAGAAAGATTCCTACCTGCCGTTAAGCTGTTTGATTTATCTGGCTTTTTGGAGTCCTTTCTAGGGCTCTCCTGGAAACCCTAGGCTGAGGAGGGTGTTAGTAGATCTGCAGGAAGGGACAGGATTCCAGGGGGGCTCAGCTTCTCTTTTAGCTGTGTGAGGAAAGGCTCCGTCGATCAGAACTGCTCACACCCAGCATCTCTCAGTGGTCGTGGTGCTCAAGGAAGAGCAACCCCCATCATTTTAGTGGGAGCAGCTGGATACCAAGAGATTACGAAAATCTAGCCCTGAGGGTGACAAACGAAATTTGTTCTCTGTTACTAAAGACTAGGTGACGTAACAAGCCACTTAGAAATCCCCAAGCACTGACCAGGGCAGCTAGATTGTGATGACTGCAAAGGTTCAGCAACACAGCAAACCAAGAGACCCTGCAGCCCCTCCCAGCGAGGCCGTCGTGTTCTTCTTACTCTCCACCTTGTCCAGCACTGGGCTTGCTTCCTTCCCTAGCACCAAGCTCCCCTGTGGAGCAGTAAAACGTCCGTACTTTTTAACAGAACAGTGTGCACATCTTACAGCCAGTCCACTGGACCTTCAGTGGTTATTTTAATTAACTAATCTGTTCAAAACATCAAGAGCCTGTGGAGCCATCTGGACTGATTAAAGTCCCATACTGCATTACTAACGTGCTGATTAAATCCTTCATTTTCCTCCAAGTCCTGCGTGCCTCCAAACACTAGCACTCCAGAGCTCCTTCACACCGTGGGAACTCTGCATTTGCAGAGCAAATCTGGAGCAGACAGGACCAAACCAGCAGCTTCAGGGCTGGGGTGAGGTTGGCTGTGCTGACGCAGGCTGCATGGACCCGTCTCCCTGGGCAGGGCGCAGCACCGCCTCGCTGGGAGCAATAAAGCACGGGTTTGCTCTGCAGCCCGCAGCATGGCTGGGCTTCCTTGCAGAGAGCCCTTTGAAGAGCTCTTCACCTCCGTGTGAGCGCAGTCTAGCCCAGGAAACCTGGCACTGGTGTGGGGTATTCCCTGCTGTGGAATTCCCTATTTACTGACAGGTTCGGGAAAACAAGAGGCGGTGATGCCTGGGACAGCTTTCTGGACAGCTCAGGATGGAATTAAACTATCGGAAGAGAATTTACCAAAGATGTTAAAACATCTTAGGATACAAATCACACCCTTTAATCTTTGCTGCAGCGTGCAGGGTCAGCTGAGGGGTGTGCCATCGCCTTGCAGCACTTTCACGTCCACAGAAGATCCCACTATGAGTTGTGGGAGTCCCACTGTGAATCAGGAGACCTGAAGACGGTTCTGTTGTAGGATCTCGGCTGTCGTTACCTCTAAGGAAGGGCTTGAACGGAACACCAGAAACAGAGAAGGCAGCGTCTGCCTTTCCAGCCAGGTAGCCTTTAACACATAACAACAATTATTGCTGCAGAGGAGGTTTTCTCTCCCTCCTGTGCCCTGACTTGAAGGACACATTCCTGACATCCGTATCAGAAGTTTATCTTATCGTGGAAATCACCCTGGTTTTTTTTGCAACAACATAGTGTTGACTTTAATTTGGTTTATGAACTTGAAACTCTTGGACTCCCAGTTTTATATGGTGTCCACAAGGACAGATCAGTGGACATTTAAATAGTGCCTCACAGCGCCTTCCAGCCAAAGCCTTAACACACTCGGAAGCTGTTGATCTGAGGTCTGTACCTTGATTTAAACATATTTGCTCTTACAAGGAAGCTGAAGCACAGGGAGGACATGTGATTTGCGAGAGAACAGAGAGTTGGACCAAGTCAAGTAGCCTCCAACCTGGGAGTCCCTCACCAGGGCAGATCTCCTCCTCCTTTACCCTCGTGGCACCCAGGCTCTAGTTTTGTCACTTGGTGCCATCGAAGCGCTTTAACATACATCCCTCAGGAGTAAAGCAGTCCAGAGCAGCGTGTGCCACAAAGGGTACAGCCAGGTGGGGTTATTCCAGGGAATACTGCATTTTTCAGACCTCTCAGCCTTTCAGAGCTGAAGCCAAATCTCTTGGCAGTGGTGGCTTTTGGGATCTAGGACTTGACTGAGCTGGCTTCCCCATAGCTTCCCCACTAACCGCGCTCCTCCTGTTGCTTGTAGGTCAACGGCCACCTGGACTACATGAAGCAAATGGAGACGATCCTAAAAGCCGTGGGCATCAAAACCAAGGAGTGTCGGCAGGAGGAGAGGGGCAGTGCCAGACTTTTCTGCCCCCTAGCCAAGAAATCACAGCGGGCAGCAGGCAGCGAGACTCGGGAAGAGGAAAGCACTGTGCAAGAGGAGGATGCAGCTGACGGTGACAGCCGAGCACCCACAGCCAGCACCAGCCTGAGCTCTGCACTAACACAGCCAGTGAGCCGCAGTGACCTGCGTCCAGGAGAGGCTTCCCCAGCTGGCTGTGCTCACTGCAGGGATTCCCCTGCATCTCTTCTGGGAGAGAGCTCGCTCCCCTGCCCAGCCTGCTCCAACAGCGCGGGCAGTGCGAAGCAGGCAGCGGGCGAAGGCACAGACTGAGCCCCTCTCTCCCCTGAACCACAGCACCAGCTCCTCCTTCGCTCCTTGTGCCCAGCATCAGCTGCACAGGGGCATCCTCAGCACGTGGACACGGTGTATCCAGCACCAGGGGGGCTCCCAGTGCGGGGTGTGAATTGCTGCCCCGCAGCTCCCAGGGCTGCCCTGTGGCTGGGTGGGAGGCAGCAGGACCGTCAACGAGCCCCCGCTTTACCTGGCCTGCGTGGAGGCGAACTGGAGCTCTTTGTGGTGGGCAGGGACGTCAGCCAGCACTAGAACCGCTCTCAAAGCACTGTCTGTTGCGCTGGGGTTCCCAAAGGAGTATCAGTGGAGACAGCAGAGCTGGAGCTGCAGTTTTCAGACATTTTTCCAACAGTGGTTGATTTGGGTTTTGCTTTTCAGGTGCCCAGGTGGCTGCAGGCTCCAGCTGTCCATCTCTGGATGTCTCAGCGTCCGCCCTTCAGCTCTGCTAACCGGGAAGCGAAAGCTGAGGGCACCTGGCTTCCCTCCCCAGTCTGCTGCAGGTCTGCTGCTGTGGCTTGGGCTCTTTGCAACCAACAAGATTGTTTCCCTACCTGCAGGCTGAGGGTGATGAGTGTTTGAGGCCTCATTACTGTTAGAAACATGCTTTGAGTCCCTTAGGTGAAAGACAGTGGAGGACACAGAGTGGGCTTTTTATGGCTTGTTGCTTTGTGAAACTTCCTCCCAGACTTTGCAAGCCAGCAACCCACAGAGACTTTCCTTTTGTGTCCCACACATATCTCCAGCCTTAAAAGCCCCCTCTAGACGTATTTTTAATTGGCTTAAAATAAAACTAATACTTGGCATAGAAGAAACATAAATCTGTTTGATTTCTGCCTCCTTCCACAAAGCAAATTGGCATCCACTCTCTTCTCCCCCAGTCTCAAACCAGAGGGACCCAGCTTTACATCCCCTGCCACACACAGTTCCAAATCTGTATGGGACTGATCCACATCTTCCCTAAAAGGTCCTTCTCTGGCCTATTTTGCAGCTCAGCCCAAGGAAATGCAACCTAGCAGGAACATGGCAAGAGGATAAACCCCCTTCTGAGACACCTCTGGGTTCTTCAGTGTTAAAACAAGGGCCATTGGGTATAAATACCTTCCCACATCCAGATCTGGAAGAGCTCATTGGCTCATGATGGGGGGAAGCAGTGCAATTGCAGCCTGCAGTTTTGGCTCACGCAGAGTCCTCCCTCTCCCTCCCTGTTGCAGCAACCTCCCCTTTCTTCCCCAAGCTTTCAGCAAACCTTACCTCCAGATTATTTCTCACGCAGTTGATAAAAGCAGCTGTTCCTGGGGCAGCACAGCAGCAGCGTGACCTGGCAGTGAGCAGCAGCTTCGGGTGCGGTGCCTGGCTCTTGCTCTTCCCAGTCCTGCCACCAAGGAGGGCTCAGGGCTTCTGGGCTGTCATTCACAATGGGCACGTCGCTGCAGAGCCCGAGCTGTTGGCTTCTGAGACAAATCCCAGGATCCCACAGGGACCAGCCTGTCACAGGCTTTGCTGTTGGCTGTGTAGGAAAGGGACCCAGTGTCTCTGCTGGAGCAGAAGATGTGTCCACAAGCAAACATCTTATGACAGAGAGCCAGCTCGATGAGAACAGTATTACTGCTCTGTAAAATCTGGCTTGAGGAGGTTCTGAGGACACTGGATGCAGCTGAGTTTGTCATTGGATGAAATCCTGAGCACCGTCCTCCTGCAGAGAAAATGCAGCCGTGAACAAATTGGTTGCACAGTGCCCGTGGGCGGTGCAAGCAGGCTCCTTTTGTCCACCTCCTGAGGCCTGTGTCTGCTGAATTGGCTACCCGAGGGGCTGGGGAGTTCATCCCGCATTGTTCTGCTCTGCTGTAACTGGGGTTACAGCCTGAGTATGTTTTTATGTAGAGCCATTTGTGGAAAGATGTTACATGTTTATCTTGAAGCTTGATACCAAAACCAAGCTAACTATCTGGCCACATATATGTGGAGAAAATGTGTTAAGTGGCTTGCTGTGTGAGCCTGTGATCAGTGCTGTACCTGCTGTGGTCATTTATCACTGACCACAGGGCCAGCTGTCGGTCAGATTTGTCCCAAACAAATGTCAAGTTAGTCATAAAAGCACTTGTTCAGTTCTGGAACATACGTGGGCAATGTGGAAAGAAAATGAATGAGACTTCGCCTGGCGCACAGCTTCCTTCTCCCAGCATCCCGCGTCGTAGGGACGCTTGGTGTTCATTTCTCTGTGTAACTGTGGGCTTCAGGAGCGCAGCCAAAACCATGAGTGTGAGCTCTGAGGCAGGCAGCAAGGCTTGTGGGCTACAGGGAGGGCACAGCAACAAACTGCCAACCTATCTCTGCATCTGGAAGGCACTTGAGGAAGAATCAGCTGAAAGCATTTGTTGTTGTTGTTAAGTGCCCACTGACCATTTTACTGATTATTCTCTCTGCTTATGGCTGTGAGAAGGTTTCAGGGGGGGTTGGCATTGTCATTTGAAAGTCAATATCCTTATTTGAAGTAAAAAATATGTTTTTTTCTAATTGCATCATCTTAAAGTTGATGGATTGTCAGAGCAAAGTATGATGGTCGTATGCCAAAAATAGGAAGCTGTAGGATGAAAGCTAAAGGGAAGCTTATTCCATTACTACTGTCAGGATACCCGCAGAGCCACAAACAAGTCGAACACCCACGCCCTTGCGGAATATCCAAAAAGCAGCGTTGAACATTTTGCAGCACATTTAATCCCCCGTAGTGCAGACTGTTCATGATTAAATGTGATGGTTTCAGCGTGCTGCAAGTCACAGCTTTCACGGGAAACTGCGACAGATACAGGCCGGATCTGGCGAGGAAATGGAACTCCAAGCAGACACGACGTTCTGTGGACTGAAGCAGCCCCGAAGCTGTTGTCCGTCGCTCACAGGGTGTGGTTCCCACCACTCCCCTTCCCGGTGCGTGAGTTAGGGGTGATCTGCTGGGCTGTACGCGTGGAAGCTGGGCACCTGCCCTGGGGACGAGCTCAGGGAGGTGCACCCAGGCTGGCGGAAGGGCGCAAGGTTCAGACCAACCAGCTGTGGAAAGGCCACGAGAAGTGGCTCTCGGCGAAAGGTGAGGGATTGGTGAGAGTGAGCAAAGGAGGGACAGAGAGAAACAAGGCAGATCAATTCGGCAGTAAAACGTGGCTTTGCACTGTTCAACCTACCCACAGAGGTGCCAGCAACGGCGTCTTCTCCGAGGAGAAGAGGCTTTTGAGGAGCTCAGCGTGGGCAGGGAAACATCTTGCAGCAGATCAGCCCCCCAGATGGTTTGCGTTGCGCTGGGGGGATCCTGCCCAGGACGCCAGGCTCCGAACCCCCCATCCGCGCCTCCCCCCGCCGTAGCCTCATGCCGGCCCGCGCTCAGGCCACGGGGGTGCCAAGCCGCCGGTGCTGCAGCTCCAGCTCTGGGGTTTCCGTGTCAAAAAGGTTCACCAAGCGGGCGCCGGGGGCTGGCAGAGCCCGAACGCCTTCAGCGGCCGGCAGCAGGCTGTGTTCGTTCGCCAGCGCCCCGGAGTCGACGGAGTCGCTCTCAGCCTGCAAGGTGAGGACGTTCTTGAGGGACGTGGCGGCGCGGGGCCCGCTGTTGGAGTTCCTCATGGAGAGGGAGATGGCGCTGGGCCGGGGCTCCCCCGAGCGCCGGCAGCAGGGCAGGTATTTGCCCATGGCTCTCTTGAAGTCCCTCATGAAGAGCGGGTAGATGATGGGGTTCATGGTGCTGTTGCAGTACCCCAGCCAGGTGAGCACGTCGAAGAAACCAGCCGGGATGCAGTCGCACACTGCCTGGTGGGAGACACAGCAAGGGTTAGCAGCGTCTCCCGCTTCAGCCCCGATCTGGAGCGGTTCCCCAGGTATGCCAACATTTTCCTTGCATTTGAAGCTTTTTTTTTTTCTTTCCTTGCCACAGCTCCCTGGGGAAATTGCAGCTGTGTGGCAAGACCTGCAGGCTTGTGAGCTCAAACCCAGCTGGACTCTCAGTGAAACGCTTTTGAAAAACAGCTCTTGCCAAA
>VXAV01006283.1:34359-53622 GCA_013399715.1 Alectura lathami | reverse complement strand
AAAAAAAAAAAAAAAAAAAAGGAAAAAAAAAAAAAGAAAAATATCAAAAATGTGCTTACCTGTGTCATGTTGGCAACAAAGAAGGGAAGCCAGGCCACGAAGAACATGCCCAGGAGGATGCCCAGCGTCAGGCTGGCCTTCAGCGCCTTTTTGCTGTGCTTGTTGGCGAACCTCCTGCTCTCACTGCCCGCCGCGGGCTGGCTCGGGGCGCGGGGAACCTGCAGTGGGAGACGGGGTGGTGAGCGAGCACTCCTCCCCGGGCTGGAGCCTCCTGCCCAAGGGAAGTGGCGGTTGGTGCTGCAAATCCTGAAAAAAAAAAAAAAAAAAAAAAAAAAAAAGCAGTGTTATTTCCCGTCTTGCAGGGGCAGGAGGATGGCCCACACCACAGCCCCTGAACCATACATCAGGAAGAGGATGAAACCGCAACATGGAGAGGATTTTGTTGGTTTTCTTTTTTTTTTTTTTCCATATAAAACAGGAGCTTTATCATTAAGATGATTCTTTTATAAAAAAATCCAACTCAGGCAGTGTTTTGGTGAGGAGGCAGCTCTACCTGCTGATTAGAGCAGCAAACTAATTGTATTTTTAAAAGCGGGACGTCAAACGTTTCAGCCTACAAACACAGCTAACTCCGTCCTCTGTCCCTTCTTGCAATCTAAAATTAAGTTATTGTCTCAGCTCTCTGCCATCATTAGGTGAGGCCCTGTTGCCACTCAGCTTCCTGCCCAAAAAGAGAATAAAAATCCAGTGAAAAGCCCAAAGGCTCCCCAGCTGACACCGCGTTTTCAGCTGGCCCAGCACCGGAGCCGATTTGGGGCTCCTATAAACAATGCACACCCTGCTGGGACACTTCCCTCTTTTTAATTCTGCTGAAAAGCAGGGGACATGGCAGGGGATATTTGCTCCCCGTGGCAGAGCGAAGCACCTGGGTGTCTCCAGTCCTCTGAGCAGGGCAGCGTGGGGGCCACGGGGTTGCAGCAGGGTTGGGTTGGGTTGGGTCGGTTCTTGGTTTCTTTGGTTTGGTTTGTAGAGTCCAAAACCCCAGCATCCAGGGGGAAAAAAAAATAAACATTTTATGATATTGCCTGCTTATCCTTTGATTCTCATTTTCCTTTTGAAAGTCTGGTACATCTTGTCGCATGCAGGAGGGTTGGCTGGGTCAGAGTCCTGGTTCCTTTCTTAAAGGAGAGAGAACAACAAACTACATCAACGTATTTAAAAGCAATTAGATTTGTCTTTTCCCTGTAGGATATGAGGTCAATAAAGCCTATTACAGGCAATTAAAGTTGTTAGATTTAGTGGCAATTACCTTCTCCTGGAGAAACACAAACAACCCCGAGTGCAGCCACGCTTTTGTTATAAAAACACGCACACACCGGTTTAACCAGCAGTCTCGAGTAAGGAGGTATCTTGCAGTTCCTATTATAGACCAGGTAACAAAAATAGAAGCCGGATGTGCAAAATAAGGTGCCCTCCAGAATTTCCCATTTGCTATTATTTAAACTCCTTCTCCCCCATATGTCTCACACCCACCACGGCCAAGATGTATGAGTGGAAAGTCAGATAAGATTAAAACCCTCTGGGATGACGCTAGCCAAGAGGGAGGTGAAACAGCATTTATTTTGCGCCACTGAGCATTTTTGCCTGCATCTCAATTTATTTCTCCTCTTCTGCTCATGCCGTTCCTGTGCTCCTGAGCAGCAGAAGTGCTCACCACTGCTGGGACGAGACATGGGCACCAGCGAGCACACCGCAGAGCCACCGTTCTCCCACTGTGGAGGTGGATGTTGCCCCAAATCTCCCTCCAGTTGCCAAATCCCTGCCCCAGCTCTGGCCCTGAGGATGTCCAGGTCCCTGTGCTGGGAATTCAGGGGCTAATTCCTCTCAGTAAGGCTTTGGGATGTGCCTGGCTGTGCTCCCTGCACCAGGCGTGCCTGCTGGATCAATACCAATATATTTGCTTTCTTTTTAGCATCCGCCTGGGCAAAGTTACGCTTTCCAGGAGCATGAGAGCTGATACTGACAGCCAGCAGCAATGGCCTCAGCTGCCTGCAGGCTGCAAGAGTGTGAAGAGGGCTCTCTGCTTCTGTCCCAGCACAAGTGCAGCGAGCACGCGGATCCCCATTGCAAACCCTGTCCCACCTTGCAAGGAGCCCAGCTGCGCTTTGGGGCCGAGAGGTGGCACAAGGAGGCAGGGCACCTGTTGGAGTCCCCACAAGCCCAGGTTCCAGCTGTGAGGAGGCTCACAGCCATCTGAGGGGAATCGCTAAGGAGGACCCTGCAGCAAGGGGGGAAGTGGAGCAAGGCTTCAAGCTCGGCCCTGACCCACATCGGTGGGTCTGCAGAACCCAGAGGCTGGGAACAGAAGCTTCCAGGCTGCTTTAGGGAACCCTGGATCACATCGTGTGTTTGCCTTCCCTGTCTCCTGGCCTCCTGGAGAGGACACTGGGACTGTTTCACCGCCACCCCATCCAGCTACAGCCTCTTACCTGTGCTGTGGTCTCGTCGGCGGTGGCAGTGGCCACGTTGGAGGCGAGGGAAGCCACCTGCACGGCTTGCTTGCGGGCCGCCAGGAGGATGCGGCAGTAGGTGAAGGAGATGGCAGCAGATGGGAGGAAGAAAGTCAGGCAGGAGGCCACCAGGGCGTAGGGCAAGCTGACCACTAGCCGGCACTGCTCCTCGTCCCCCCGCGAGGTGACGTTCGGAGACCGGACCTCAAACTCCAGCTTGTGCCAGCCCAGCTTGATGGGCAGGAAAGAGGCCAGCGCGGCCAAGGTCCAGGTGGCCAGGATGAGCCAGAGGGCCCTGCAGGAGGTCATGCGCAGCTTGTATTTCAGGGGGGAGATGATGAGCAGGTAGCGGTCCAAGCTGATGACGCAGAGGTTGAGGATGGAGGCACTGCAGCACATGACGTCGAAGGTGTACCAGAGGGAGCAGAAGTCGCCCCGCAGCACCCAGCGGCCGTAGAGCTGGTTGAGCATGGCCGGGGGCATGACCACCAGCCCCACCATCAGGTCGGACATGAAGAGGGACACCAGGAAGTAGTTGGAGGTGTTGCGGAGGGAGCGCTGGGTGACGATGAGGAGGATGAGGAGGAAGTTCCCCGCCGTGGTCAGCAGGATGATGAAGCAGAGGAAGGCGGCCACCCAGCTGCTCCCCACCAGCAGCGAGCGCTCCCCCAGCACGCTGGCATTGGGGGACCCCAGATTGCCCTCCATGAGGAGCAGGGCAGCAGGGCTGGCTCTGCAGCTGGGGGACCTACTCCAGCCGCCGCCTGCGCTAGGTGATCATCGTTGGAGCCAGCTCCAGGGGAAGAAATTCTCTCTCTCTGACTGTCCTCCTTTCTGCTCTCCTCCTCCTCTCCCTCTCTTCCCCCACTCTCTGTTCACTGGCAATCTGGGCAGAGCGACGTTTCCAGGAGCCGATCAGCAGTAGCAAGGTTCCCCTCCCTGTTACTCACAGCCAGGCGTTTCCTCATCCAAGCAAAGCCTCCTGCACCAGGATGTCCCCGGACAGTGCTGTTGGATGCCTGGGATGCTCTGGATGCTGGGATGCTCGAGATGCCTAGAGTGCTCTGGATGGCAGGACACTGGACTCTCTGATGCTCTGGATGCTCTGCCCCAGGGAATAAGCTGGACCACACGATGCTCCAGATGCTGGGGACTCTCCTGCCCCGAAGCTCAGTTCTCACACCCCAGCCCACCTGCAGACCTCTGTCCCCTGGGGCAATAGGGCCCCGCGGAGCTCTGCTGTTGCTGCTGCAGCTGGAGACAGCAAGGAGAGGCAGAGCAGCCCTGGAGCGGGCACAGGGATGCTCCCAGCCAGGCTCGCTCGTGGGGAGGAAGATGCAACACGCAGGAGCCACCCAGAGGTGCCTGTCCCCTGGCAGAGGTGCGTCCAGTGCGTGGGGGTGCTCATGAGTGTGTGTGTGCATGCAGGTGCCAGCCAGACTTTTACCTGCTGCTCCGCGATGCACAGAAAAGGATGCAGAAATGCCGATCCGGAGGAGGTGGGGCGGAGGGAGAGGAGGAGATGAAATGGAATGCTAATGAAAACAGGGATCTGGTCTAAACTCTGCAAAGTGGCAGCCAGAGAGTTCCCTTTTCTGCCTTAAAGAGACAGCCAGCACCGTGCTCTGCCTCCCCTCTGCCACTGCTTCTGCTAACACGGCAGACCCTGCGCTCACTTCGCAGGTCGACAGCGAGCTGCGGCCAGGCCGGCAGTGCCCAGTGCAAGGTTCCATCCTCTGTGCCGGCTGATAAGAGCAAAATTTTGCATAACCAAATAAAAAGCAACAAAGCCTGCATCCAGTAGGCTGAGGTTGCCCTCTCAGAAATGATGCGTGCAAAGGACTTTCAGGCTGATTTGCCAGGGATGCAGGGTGTGAGCAGACACCAAGGGAAACAACCGCACCCTTGCTGGGACAGTCAGGGGTCTTGCCCCTCTGCTCTGGCGTTATTTGGGCTGGCAGGTGCAGCCCTGCAAAGGCAGGGGCAACCCCAGGTGGACCCAGGGCAACTTGCCCTTTGGCGCCAAGTCAGAGGACAACACAGTGTGCCCTGCTGGCTTCTCCATCCCTTCATCCAGTTCTGAAGACATTTCCAAATCTTTAAGTGCCGTCAGGCTCCCCATGCTACCACCTCCATCCTTCAGGGTCAATACATTGGGGTGCTTGGCAGACACTCTTTTTTTTTTTTTTTTTTTTTTTTTTTTTGAATTATTGGAAGGTTTTTTTCTTCAAACAGCTGCAAGTTCTGCCAGGGGTACCAGATCCAACGGCACTGACCCCCGTGCTGCTGGACAGATGCGACGTCTCCGTGTTTCCACGGCCAGGGCACCACTGAGCGGTGAGGACGAGCCTGTTTGTCCCTAACATGCTGCCTGTGGTACCAGTGGGAAAGTAGAATGTAAATGCAGGGAAGGAACAGAATTTTGTTTCTTTACCGAGATCTGCTTTGCTAATCCCCTTTTCAACAGCTTTATCCTGCTTTTGCTAGCAGCTGAATGGGTGACTCTGGCCTGGAAAGCATCTGTGAGCAAGAGATAGGGGAGAAGCAAAGCAGGGCTCACCTCTGTGCATGGGTGCAGCACATCGCTCCCCCATCATGGTGCCACTCCTGCTCGCTGGGAAGCAGCTGCTGTCACCTGCACCAGGAAAGGCTCCCCTGGGAGCCTGTGCATGGCAGCTGCCCTCCCTTGCTTCCCCAGGACCCTCGCCTTGGATGCTCTCAGCCAAACCTCCCGGGCCACCTCTGCGTCACGCTGTCCTGGCAGGGATCCCAGGGCAGAGCGCACACACGCGAGGCTCTGATCGCAGCAGGAGGTTTCTTTAGAAAAGTGCTTGTACCAGGAAACCCTCACTTCCTCGTCCCATCTGTGCTGGGAACAAGCAGGAAAACCCTCCCCAAGCCCACACTGCGGCTGCCTCCCAGCTAGGATAAATCAATGCAGCAGCACACATTTATCCCAGTTGGGCCCACGTCAGTGCTCGGCGAGGCAGTCAGGCCACAGCACGAAGCCATGCTTCCTTCTCAGCCCTGCTGCACCCCAAGCTTAGGAGCATCTCAGTTTCACTTCGGAGCTTTTGCTCCAGAGAAGACTGGATAAGGCCCGTGTCCTCCACAGCCAGGTATGTGGGAGGTTTTGCACACTTTGTTTGGATGTGTTTGTTGGGGAAGTGAATGTGAATTGAGCAAAGTCAAGTGTCCTTAAAAGCCTGCCTTAAAATGAGGTCCAAATCCTACCGTTGTCCCTGCACAAGCTTCTCTGCTTCAGCAGCTCTGCTGGCTTGTTTGTGCTCTCCCCTGGGCTGTTTCTGGACACGTCTGCAGGGGATCCTGGTTTCCACCAGCTCTGCTCTCCAGTACTGCTAGCAGGGAAAGGAAAACCAGGTTGTCAATTTACCCAAGCGTCACCATGGCAGAGAAAGGGCTGGTGAGCTGGAGTGTGCAGAACTGGAGCGCTGAGCTCTCAGGGAAGGTGCTCAAGCAGCTGTGTGCTCAATGCAGAGGTCTCCAACAGTCCAATCTGCTCTCAAGGTCTCAGTTCCTCCTGAGATGGCTCCTCAGGGCAGACTTTGGACAGAGCCTGACTAGCTACCTTGAAAGCCTTGTGGTTTTATCTGCAGAACAGCCCTCTGTCACCTGCCTCCACTGAAGCTCAGGTTGCATCAAAAGGAGGTGGAGACATCCTGCTCCAAACACCCTGAAATGCAGCTCCTGGAGTTTATAGGAATGGTGCCCTTGCTAAGCTCAGACCCCGTGTTCACTGCACACCACTGAAAGGGCCCCGTGACACCCACAAAACCGTGGGCACTGCCACCTTGCCTGCCTCACCCTGCCCATGTCCCTGCAGCGCTATTCCCAGAGCCCTGAGAGGAGCACCTGGGCACGCTGCCCCCCCTCCAGCAGTTGAAACCTCACGTGAAGTCCTGGTCTCCCTGCAGCTGGTCTCCCTGCGGCTGGTGACAGCACGGCTTTCTTCATCTTTTCCTGTCTCCTGGCTCTCCAGCAAAGCTCTCTTCCTTAGGAGGACACTTCACAGCCTAAAAACATTGTCTTGATGTACAGGACACCTCCACCCCTGACAGTGCCCTTCCTTTGCAGCCCGTCCCCTTCATTGTGGCAATTCCTGCCTTAACCCAATCTCTGCAAACCCTCTCCCACTCCAGTACCCAGAGAGCTGCTCTCCAAACGTACAGAGTCCAGATCTCAAAGAGAGGGGCAACAGTAGGCAGTAAAAGCTGGCCACTGGCACAGCACATCCCCTCCAGGAGCAGATGGGACCATCCCTCAGGGTTAGATTTGGGAAAGGGAGCATCACCTCCTCATTTCTGAGGGCAAAACACTGGGGGGCCAGGCATGGGTGGGACTGGAGGTTTGCAAGGGCTCTGCCTTTCCCACGGCACGCTTGATCCAAGCACCCTTGGAAACAGCCCAGCCAAGGAGTCTGAGTCCCCTCCTCACTCACGAGGGGATGTCCATGTCCATCTCCATGTCCATGTGCACTTCCAAACTCGCCTTCTTCCACTCCAGAAGCATTCCTGGAGGCCTCCAAACATGCTGGATCAAGAGTGTCACCTAGTGGCAACAGAACCGATGAATGTTGCACGACCCTGCAGTGAGCCCGCGCACGTGGAGCCCAGATGCTGTGTCCCTGGGGTTGGTTTTCCTTTTACAGATCTCTCTGCTCCTAAATTGAAGGCAGCAGAAAGCTGAAGGGAACCGTGGCTCTCCCATGCCCTGCACCCTCCTGCACTGCTGCCCGGTCTGGTGTCCTGCTGTAAGCAGCCTCGCCCTTGTCAGCACTGAGGAGCCTACTGCCGAAAACCAGACAGGCATCAGAGCACGGAGAAATGGAAGTCAGAACTAATTTATTTAAGAAAAAACAAACAAACAAACAAACAAACAGCAAACCAAAACTTGTAAAAAGGAGGGGGAGGCATTGATTACAAGCTCTGGAAGCTCTTGTCAGGACAGTGCCAAAGAAATTAGCTTTATACAACAGAGAAAGGGGTAGCAGGAGGGGCCCCCACCCTGAGCCTCCCCAGGCCTGTATCTGCAGTAGGGTCCAGAGCATTCCCCTTAGAAGGTACACCAGCATCCCAGGATGTGTCCCCCTTCTCCCTCCACCACAGTTAAAGTGCAGCAGGGAAAGGGGGAGAGGGGCTGGCTCCCACCCACACCACGCCAGCATGGGCCACGAAATAAAAGCCCCAGTGCCCGTGGCACGATGCAGCTCCCTTGCCCTTGAGAGCTACGTGTTGGACCAGCAAGGAAAGGGGTCTCACCACCACGGTTCCCAACAACCTCACACAGACAGCTCCAGAGGCACATGCAGGGACAAAATACCCCCTGTGAGATACCTAACACGGGGGCACTGGGGTTGAATTAAGAGCCAGCAGTGTCAGGAGGAACAGCGCATCCATGCTGAGCCCAGGTGTCCTGAAGCAGGGAGGGGAGGTGGGAAGAAGAAGGGACACGCCCATCCCACATGCTCCAGAAGAGATGTGCATCTCGTGTGGGGCTGTGGAGAAGCTGCATCCCTTCTTCCTCCAGCCCAGGCAAGAGCCATTTACAAAAGAAAAGCCCAGAGGACTCAGCAAGGGCTCTACTTGCTGGCTGAAGATCCTGCAGACAGCCTCTGGGGAGCCCAGCTCAGCTCCTGCTCTCTGCCAAAGTCCCTTTGCCCGGGTTTCTGCTCCTCTCAATATATTATTACTATTATGTGCAAGTAGTTTTGCATCAGAAACCCCCCAGCCCTCCACTCACCCTGCAGTTCCAGCCCCACACCTGCCCCTCAGCCCTCCTTGCACCTCAAAACACTCCTCTGGCCCCAGGGTATTGTGGAGAGCAAAGCGTGAGGGTCGCTATTAGACAGGAAAGCCTCCACCACCCCCCTCCCTCCCCAAGCCCCGGCCCTATCCCTCGCACACACCCCCTGCCCGTGCTGCAAGGACAGTCCGCGAGGGCCAGGTCACTCGTCGCCCTCCTCCTCGTGGTGGTGGTGGCTGGAAGCAGGAGGTTCTTCCACCTCCTGTTGGTGGTGGGCATAGTGATGGGGGCCGGGGCCCTCCGCGGGCATGTTCTCCTCCGCGTTCAGGTAGACGTTGAACAGGGCTCCCTCGTGGCTCGGCTCCTTGCCGCAAGCCTGGCAGCTACAGTGAAGGATCTTCTCCACCAGCTTGTCAACCCTGGGGATCTCGTCGTTGCCTGGGCAGTCCAGTGTCACCTGGGGAGAGGGATGAGGACGCAGCGAGTGAGCGCACAGGCTTGACAACGCGACGGCCATCCTGACCTGCCCCATGCGCTGCACCTCGGGGTATTTTAAGTCAGCCAGGGGAATGAAATGACTTGAGTGGAACCTGCTCCCGAGCACTACTGGTACAGCAATATCAGACTGCAAAGGCTGCCCAGAAGACACACTGCTGAGTATCTCAGCTGGTTTAGCCTAAGCCATCTGCCCAAATGTCTGAGTCAAAAACAAAGCAGAGAGCTGGAGCCAGCTCCCTGAGAGCCTGGGCCTGCCTTGGAGGCAGGGTTTGTGGCTCTTCTAGGATCAACGGTGGCATGAAACATGCGAAGATGCTGGGAGGTCTGAGGTGACTGACAGATGGACAGTGGGAAGCACTTTTGGGCAGCCAAGAGGCAAAAGCTCCCAAGTAGGAGGAGGTGACAAAGGGAGTGGTGGAGAGAAGAGGCACACGGGATGAATAATGCAGGGGCTGACGGGGATGCTTCTGCAAACAGAGTGACAAATGCAGCATGCATCACCGCAGTCACGTTGCTTCCAGCAGCCCCTTCCACCCAGGCATCTCAAAGCAGGGTAGAGTCACCTGAGACACCCTGGAAGGAAACTACAAGCGGAGAAACCTCAGGGAAGGAGAATGACTTGCCCCATAGTGGTGGCAGGGCAAAGATGAGAGCCCCTGAGTGAGGAGGAGCAGAAAAGACAGCAGGGCAGGCAGGGATACTCACAATTTCCCACATGGACTGGGCTGGCATGCAGGAGTCACAGTGAACCAGGGACTCTGTGGACTGAGGGAAGGTGTTGGGGACGCTGTAGCTGAAACACTGTCCCAGGCAGGCCCTGCAAAGACAACCGGAGGGATGAGGGCTTGGGGTAGGTGCCCGCTCTTCCCAGCAAAGGCAGAAAGAGATCTGAGAGTTAGGATCCCTACCTGTTCTGGATGGACTTGGACTCACAGCCGCTGTGCCCCACGATCTGGGTGATGTTCTTTGCCTCGCACCAAGCGCTCTTGTCCGGGAAGAGGGCGAGCTTGTTTATGGGGGGCGGCGCAGCCAGGAGCAGCGCTGGGAAGAGGGCTCCAACCACAAAGCATAACATCATGGCTAGCTCTGCTGAAAACCTACAACTGGAGCCAGAGAGCAAAGCATTAGCATTAGGAAGGAAAACAGGCAAGCTGACCCATCTCTCCAGAACCCACAGCAGCTCTTGGCTGGGTCACGGACAGGGATGAAGCATGGGCAGTGGGGCACGCTGCTCTGTCTCTCCCCTGTTCAAAACCAGCTCTCCTGAGCTTTGTGCCAGGAGTAACAGCAGGCTTTCACCATTTCTTACCCCAGGCTGGGCTGGAAGAAGTTTGCAAAACAAAAGCGTCGCCACTGCAGCCCACGCCAGGTTGGAGAAGTCGCAGACCACAGAACTGTTTGTATTTGAGGAAGGCGCAGACTTCTCCACTTCCTTTTCTCCCACCTTAAAAGCCAAAGCTGGCCTTGCCGCAAGCCTTCCCAGAAAAAAGGGACCGCTTTCCCGGGAAAGAAAATCGCTCTTCTCCTGGCAGTGTGCAGCAGGTGTCGCTGCAAGGCAGCAGCGAGTGGGGAGACGTGGAAACCTCACTCCAGAGGCAAGAAACCACAGAAATGACCACTACTGTGCTGATTTTCACTGAGCCATTTCAATCAGCAGCGAGGCTGTTGAACCGTTACTCTGAGGACAGGAACTCGGTCTGCAAACAAGGGGGGTCCTTTCAATACTGAGCACAAACTCTGCTTGCAAAGGTGGTCGGCCAAGGAGGCAACTTGCTGCCCCCAGAGAAATCCCACGGAGGGTTTCCTTGCAGGCCAGCCCATATTCTTGAGCCAAGGTGCCTGCGTTAACACTCCCAGTCACTGGGGAAAGGCAGATGGAAAAGCATCATAGAAATAGGGAAATTTTTTCCTTTGTGGGGTTTGGATCGAGTCATGGCAAAAGGCAGACATTTATACTTTCTAAAATATTTGTTAGAACCACGTTATTTGTTATTTCCTTCTATTTATTTATCCAGATGAAGATCCAAAGCCCACACCGGAAAGACTCCTGTTGACTCCCATAGCTCCCAGACCCAGCCCTCTAAGAGAGCGGAAAAATGCCTTGTTCATCAGCCACGGGCATCAGGGGCAGCTCTGCACAGGATGCTCACAGCCACTCAGCCCATCCACGTCATCCTCACCAACACCTCCTCAGCTGGGGGACCACCACGTTTATGTGGACTGTTGGGACTTTCACAGCTCAGTTCAGGTGGTTTAAGGTCATTATGGGGAGAGTCAAACCCGTCACCCCTCCACCGAGCTCAACCTCCTGGGTCTGACCCAAGAACTCCTCTTCATGGGACAGAGAGATGCTTCCCTATCCTCCATGCCAACTCAGCCAGCAGAGGGCAGCCCCACTCCCTGGCCCCATGATCTCAGGTCAGGGTCTCTGCTAACTTTCCTTGTTTCCTGATCGTACAGGAACTGCAATGATATAATGCACAACCACCTTTACAGACTGGGCTTCCTAACACTTAAATGCACCCCAGCACCCATTTGTGTCAATCCTACAGGTCGCCAGTGAGAATACCCACACAGAGCAGGCTTTGCAGTGTTTGGCTGGAGACAAGCAGAAGGTTTTCGCCCCTGAACTTGCATTGTCATTAATGAGAACAGTGTGCTTAAATACATTTGTCCTGCAGACAATTCTTAGGGCTCATTTCCCTTCCCTGAGAATTCTTTCCGTTTCAGCTGGCGAATTCTGCAATTTCTGCTAAGAAGCACACAGCTAAGCTGCACACACACTTGGTTTGCTCGGATTTCTGAAACAAGCATCACTCATTCCTCAAATGCCAGTGGCTCTGTGCTGAGGAATCCCGCTCCCCAAAGGCAAGTCGTAGATCAGAGCTGGGATGTGACCCAAACAGCAATTGCAAACCCCCCGGGGAACAGCCGAAATTCCTCAGGAGTCAGCACACAAGTTCACTTCCACATGCCCGATTAGAGAGCAATTTCCTTCCTTCCAAAGAAGGTGGTGGCTGTTTTTTTTTTCCAGGTTTCTCTGCATCTATACACAGATGCACAGAGGCAAACAGCTCTGACAGCCCTGCTGCCCTGGGACCTTTTTGTTGCAGCCCAGGTCAGTAGACACAGAGGCACCAAGGATCATCCCTGAGCATCTGGGCCCCTGTCCCCAGTACCGAGAGGAAGATGGGTGAGGTTACACTCTGCTAAAGCACAGGCCCTGGCCTGGATTCAGGAAAGCACTTAAACATATGCTTAAGCCCTCTGCTTTCCTAAGCAAGGATGTCTCTGTGACCGGGGCCTCAGCAGCACGGAGCTGGTCTGATTTGCAGAGGGGCTGCAGGGGCACTGGGCACCACGTCAGATCTGGCGCAGTTTCATCAGCACCCTGCTCCTTGGGGCACCCGAGCCCTGCTAACCCAACCTGACTTCAGGTTTTTACCAGCCCACATCCACACAGTGCTTTCCTTCTCCCAAGAATGCCCTGGAACCCGCAGGCCCACATTTCTAGTAAGTAACAAGGTTTACAGCAGTGCCTAGGAAAAAAAAAAAAAAAGATGCAGCTGAGTTTGGGAGGGAGCTGGGGCTGGAAGCAGCCTGCTCCCGGCTGTGGCTTGTTCTCTGGCATCGTTCAAACCAGTCATGCAAACAGAGCTGCCACTAAAACCATTCATCTGACAGCAACCACAGGGCGGGGGACAAAAGCGCCGTGTTCCTTCTCCACCCCCCGGCTGGGAAGGGAAGCGAAAAAGGAAGACGAGGCACCCGAGCAGGTTTGCAAACTCCCGATTAAATAAAGGCATTGAGCACATTCCTCCGTGACAAGCTAAATTACACGTTGCGGCCCCTCAAGGAACAAGTGTGTGCTCCCCGGCGCTGACCCCGAGCCCGGCTCGCTGGCGGGAGTGAGTGCTGCCCCGCACACAGGGGCTTCTTTCTCCTCTCCGCACCAGGGCACATTTTTTCCGGCTGGTCAAAGCTTTTCAAGCAGAAAGTTCAGCTCAGTTCCGGCAGGCCTGTCAGCCCCGAGGGTCTCCCCCTTTGCTCTGCTGCAACTGCAACGCAGTGTCCTCTGCCGTGCTGTCCCCAGCAGCACTCCTCCTCCTCCTCCTCCTCCCCAGGGTCCCTGGCTCTCCCCTGAAATCGGAAGGCAGCGCATGCTTCGTCCCTCTCAGGCCATCGGGGTCAGTCATGGCCACAAAGGCCTGCAGCCAGAAAAAAAAAAAAAACCAACAACCACTTCTATCACAGCCCCAAGTCCTTTCCCAGATGAAGGAGAAATCAAATGACTCAGCCCTGGAGCCTGGCACATCCCAGACTCCGGAGACAAACAACACGCGCGCAGCTGCAGCCTCACGGTGAGCAGCCCCGGAGCCCTTTTCCAGCCACAACCTGTGCCCGTGGGGCCGAAGGGCAAAACACCCACAGCCAAAGGGTCTCAGTGCACCAGCTCTGCTTCCTGCCATCAGCGGAGCCTCCGAAAGCCCAATTCTGGGGTCTGGTGATGGAGGTTTGGTGCCAGCAGCGCTGGGGACTCTCAGAGTCCCGCAAGGAGGACAGTCCCCAGTGATGCCTGGAAGCAGCTGGGAAAACCTAGATCGTGCCGCCGGCTGGAGGACAATCACAGGAATTCCCTGCGAGGCCACGTTCCCACCATGCAGCCCACAGCTGTTCCCAGCCACTTGGAAACCAAACAGTTCTGGAGGAAAATAAAAAAGATCTAATCAGTTTTACCCTCTTTTTCCAGAGGGAAGTTTAAACCATAATACAAGACAAGCCTGCAGGTGGACATGGGGAACACTTCACGAGTAGTTTAATATATTTATACATATTTTTCTTATCCAGGATCTTGTAATTTCGCCAAATGCATAAAAATACAGACACAGGTATACTGTGCTCGTGGCCACACACCAGCATCCCAGGTTCTGCGAGACAAGAAGCCCCTAAGCTTTATAAACATTGCCCAGTTAAGGCTCAAAGCCCACAAATACAGCCCAAAAAGTGTCGGCTCCACGCTGTAGCTGAGGAAAATGAGGTACAAAGCAGGGAAATGGCCTTGCCTCAGTGCCTAGCTCAGTGCCTAAAGTCTTTGTGTGAGATGCATGAGATCCCAGTCCAAATCCCTGCTCGCTCCACCAGTTTGTTATTTCACATCCTGTTCCACCAGCCAGGCGCTCACTGGGGATGGACAAGGAGAAGGTTTCAGCTCCTGGTCTGGAGCAATATGTGCTGCAAGTAGCTGCAAATGCTGCACTTGAGTTTCTAAGAGCATCACACACTTCACAGAACAACCCCAGCTCACCGCAGCACTGAGCCAGCCGTCCCCACTCAGCTGAGAGGTTTTCCTGCAGTTTCTCCGTTCATTGGGGGTGTTTGATTTTTGGACTGACTTCAAAGCCAGTGACTGCTTTTCTAAAGGCAATCTACTGCTTTCCTCAGCCCCTTCGGAGTGAAAGAAAAGGATAAGCAGGAGCTACCCTGGGAGGAGCTCTATCCAGAGCTGGGCTGTTCCAGGAGCCTGCTCCCTCCTTTGGTAATTAAACAAATTTGATTTTCAGATGTACTCCAGTCCCTGAAATCCCACCAGGATACTTGTGAACTTGTGCATTTTAAAGAGCACAGGACTATGCTTCTGAAAAAGGAGAGAGATTATTTAGGCACCTAAAAGGAAGCAGAGCCACATGAAGTGTTTTGGTGACAAGTGGGAAGAAGCCCCACGAGCGAGCCGTGGCACAGCTCTCCTCAGACACAGGGCTTTGTCTATACAGTAACAACAGGGGATTGCCTCTTAGCAACCTCACCTCAAATAATATTTGCTTACGCAGAACAAAAAATATTTTAGGCCAGCCTTAGTAGGAAAAGTTAAAATCTGAACTGGGAAAACCTGAAAGGTTGCTGTGCACTGAAAAAAAAAAATCAAAACAAGTTATTTTATTTGATACGTTCCCCTTTTCAATGAAATTTGCATTTAGCTAAAACTTTGGTATGTTCACACTTTTACATTCAGCTGCAGAAAAAAGAGTCCAAGATCCTTTAGGGGGCTCTATTATTGTGCCAGCAATATCCCAAATTAATGTGATCGATGTCACGACAATATGGCTAGGGGAGAGGGAAGAGAACTCTCCACTGAGAATGTCTGGAGGTTATTCTTCAGGACAGCAAGACAGACGAGTGCTTAAGTGAATGCAGAAATCTCATCTGAGCTGGGAGCTTCAGTCTTGTTTTGCTGAGCTGCAAAATGTGGGAAGAAACTACGAAAAATAAAAAGGGAACACCTTTGGAAGATGTCTGATATTTAAAGTGCATGAGAATGAATCCTAAAAACTTTTGGTACTGGAGCAAAAGCTGTGCCGTCTCTCACTGTGAATCTGGCTGTCTCTGCTGTTAGAGATGTTAAGAGCTCCTCTTCCCACAACACATTAATTTCCACTCATGCACAGTTGGGTGATTCACAGAAATACAGCAGAAATAGAGAAAAGCAGTGGGGCATTTTTAAAGCCCTCTCCCTTTCCCACTTTGGCCAGAATTTCAGAAGTGCTCACTACATTGGGACTTTACATTTGGCCTCTCGACCAAATGAGAGTACTAGACAAATTCTGGAAAAAGTTTTCCACCAAGAGCTGGAAAAAAAATCCAGGCTCCTTTGCCTACAAAAGTCACTGGAAGGCTACCTACGGACTTAGGCTCAGCATGGGGTCCTGAAGGTGCTCTGCTGGAAAAGGGACACGCCAATGGCCTGTGGAGGAAGCAAGAGCCCCACAAGCGGTTTCTCGTAACTTATTTCACTTGCTCAGCTTCTTCAGCATTAAAGCACAACCACAGGCAGGAAAACGCACTGACATGAGGCATCAGGGGAGGGCCCCACATCGCCCCCCGCTCCCCTCCTTCTTCAAGCACCTGCTCAGATCGCAGCCCGCAGAGCCGCGGGGTGGGAGCAGGGACCGGCCGTGCCGTGGGCTGGGCAGCCAGCGCCGTGCCAGCGGCATTTTGGGGAGCAGCAGGAGTGGGTTCCCTCGGGGAACTGCGGGAAGGGAGCGCGTGCAGGCTCTGCCTGCGCCCCGACCAAGGGACATGGGACGTGCTTGGTTAGGACAGTCCCAGCGGCAGGTCGTACCCGGGTGCACCGCAGATGGTTTGCGATCCAGGCGCTCCCAGCGCAGCTTGCAGCAGCATTTCAGCCGTGGGCCATGCTCGCATGCCCGGACCTGAGCGAGGCGCAGCTCCCTCCCGCGTTTCGCCCAGAGCTGGTGTTTCCCACACAGCCGTCCCACGCGCTGCCCCTACAGAACACGCAATGATTTTTCACCTTCACGTAGGATGCCTTCTAAAGCTGCCTCCTGCAAGCAGCCGGCGTGGAAAAGGGGCTGTGTCCTTCCCCTGACCGGCGAGCTCGCCCCATCGCACCTCCCTAAAGCTCCTGGCTCGCCGCTTCCCCTCGCACCCCATGCTGCAGCCTCTCCCCTCCTTTTTCGGTGAACACAGCGCTCCCGAGGCTGTCGGCGAAACCCCCACCGCCTCTGGGAAGGGTCCCAAGCACCGCTCGCTTTTCCTCGTGTTTGATTTGCGAGCCAGCACGAGCCACTTCCCAGGGGAGCCGGCTCCCAGCAGGCCCAGTTCTGCTTTCACTTGGTGAGGTAAACTGGGACCGGCTCCTCCGAATGACTCCGCTGGTGCAAATGAGATCAGAATCTGGCACCGCTCGTCCTACTCAAAACAAGCCTAACTGGAACCAGATAAAACCAGTTCTAGTAAATAGTGGCCACCAGGATTATTATTTTTTTTCGTTCAGCACACCCGCAGCGTAAGGCCGGCTCACAGTCGGGGATGGGAGTTGTCTCAAATGCCAACCACGCACGCTTTCGCCTCGGTCGCTCATTCATTACCAAACTTGCATAAAAAATCGAGCCGTGCCCTGCGCAGCGGGGTTGTGCTCGCGGGATCAGGTTCCAAGCTGCCAGAGCAAGAGGGGGAAAGAGGGAACAGAACGGGGATGGCGGCTGGGGCCGTGGGACCCCAGCAACGCTTCGGGACCTTCCTGCTGTTTTCCTGCTCGGGCCATATCCTGGCCACAGCCAAGCCAAGAGCAGAATTCCAGCCGACTCCAGTGCTGCTGCCCTACCTGCTTTTTTAATCTCTGTTTTGCCAACACAAAAACTAGCACTTACCCTGTTTACCCACGGTAGTCACTGCACTGTCTCTAACACTGAAGTACAAAAGGACACGGAACTGCAGGGCCAGAGGCTTTCGGGGCATATGTAACTGCTCGCGGCCCCCTTGCTATTTTCAATTACTCCCAGACGCGCTGGGGCTGACCTCACACTTGACATTTAGACAGTCTCTCCGAAACTGCGGGATTGGGCCCAGTACCCACAGTGAAATCAACGCAAGAAGAGCACGCTGATCCTTCCCCCTCTGAACGAGCTGCCCGAGCCCTGTATCTGTTCCTCTCCACAGAGCAAAAGGCTTAAGCCACATCTGAGAGAGTGACCAAGTGACCGATCCCCTTGCGGTTCCCAAAGTTCAGCTCCAAAGGACTGCAAAACCGAAACAAATGCCTGGGGGTCGGCACCCACGGCTCCTGCAAGCTCTAACAGGGGACAGACTGCCCCTCGTCCCCGCTCTAGCCCTCCCCCAAGGACGATTTGAGCAGCTGCCCAGGTTTTTAAGAGCCTGATCTGAGAGGCTGAGCAATTTCTCTACCCCAAGCAGTCCCAGAGCCCTGGCACTTCACTCCTTGCTATGCTGCAGGGGGTCCCTGGGGCCGGGACACTTGGGAGGTTTTTTTTCCAGGGGGTACTGCTGGCAGTTTAATGGGAGCAGCAGGAAGCTCGGGGAGCAATAAGTGCTCTGAACTTCTCGAGCACGCTTCCTGCAACCGTACCAGTCGAACACTGCCTCGGCAGTGCCACTGCACGCTGCAAGCAGGGATACTCCGATAGCAGCAGGTCTTCAGGGCTACTTTAAAAGCATTTGGTTGGGGCCCAATCCTGCGCTGCCTGGGCACCCAACGCTCCCTCCAGCTCGACTCCTTTCCCCGCTGCAGAGACACGAGCAAGTATTCGGGAGGGCTGAGCTCGTTCGCCCTCTTTGCAAGACCACAAACTCCCCAAGCTGGAATTCGCCGCCAAGAGGTCAAGCCAAGAGCCCAGATTCTTCTCAGGGCTGTTTGCAAACACTTGGGATTTTTATACTGAAGGCAAATTCCACTTCCCATCCTGCGGTTTGCAGATTTGAGGCGAGCTGCCTTTTTTGAGATGGGAAACTGCCTTCAAAAAGCAAAAGTGCCCATTGTGTACAGATGATTTTTGGCTGGTTGGACATTGCAAAGAGGATGTTAAGTTCTTAGGCTAAAAATACAAGGGAAAATCTGGGCCTCGTAATGTTCCTAGGATCTTTCCTGCTCGTTTCAGCAGGGTGCAGATTTTTTCCCAAAGAATCTGCACGGCAAAGCTACAGTGCCCCAGCTCCACCAACGGATCACACAGGCTGAATTTTGAAGTTGATGGGGTTAATCCTATACAAAAGTTTGTTTGTGGGGCACAGCGTAAGAGTCTAAAGCGACAGTGCCCTCGCAAGATGTTAGCAGGCAAATTATAGCATGAGGGATTGTCTGGATCAACTTTACTGCAGCTTGAAAATGAGCTAAAGCATGTTCTGTCCCCAGACCATGTCCAAGAAAAAGAGAAATCTCCACTGCACAACGAATGGGGAGATTATTGTATTTAATGAATAAGAATTGCTGCAAATACTTGTAAAAACTGAAATACTACGTTATGATTGAAGAAACAGGTAGAGATTTCAGATAAAAGCCTTCATAACATTCCAGTAAGTGGGAAAACTGTTTACAGGATACATGGAAGCAAATTAATTCTCAGTGCAAACTTTCCAAGTAAAGCTGACTGCCCTGCCACTGGGAAAATCTCCTCCCTTCGTGCTACCCAAACTCGCACACGTCCTCTGGCTCTTCGTGAATCGATACGCGGAGCAATCCCGTCTTCTCCTCTGCACTTTTGTTCAACCCCCAAAATAGATGGGAGCGACTCTGAACCACAGATGTGCAACCAATCCAGCACAGCTCCCCGTATTCTATTCTTTTATTTTCTTTGAGCTAAAGCGGCGGTGGAAATAGTTTAACGACTGCAGAGCAGATCCCCCGAAAGTCCGCCTCATCTGCAACTGATTTCTGCCCGTGGCAATATTCTCATCCTCCCGGCCATCAATCACTCGGGGGAAAAGGGGAGAGAAAACGAGGCGGAAAATCTGGTGCTGATCAAGGGCGAAGAAAGCGGAGCAGGTCCGCCGGGTGCCGGGGCGGCACAAAGCGGCGGTGCCTGCGCGGAGGTGGGGGGGCTCGGGCAGGGGTATTCCCGGAGGGCTATTCCCGGAGGGGTGCTCCCGAGGGGTACTCACCACCCAGGCGACGGCGGGCACATCCCATGGGCTCCGGGGCCGCGGGCGGCGGCTGCGGGCGGCTACAGCCCCGCGGTGC
>VXAV01006283.1:20920-34111 GCA_013399715.1 Alectura lathami | reverse complement strand
GCACGCAGCCCGCCCGCCCCGCCGGGGATCCAGCCCAGCGCGGAGCCGAGGGCTGCGGCCCCACCGCCGCCTCCTCTTCCTCCCTCTCCTCCTCTTCCTCCTCCTTCTCCAGCCGGGGGTGCTTGGGGGGGAAGCGGGGTGCAGAGCCGCCCCACGGGCCGGGCCGGGCACGGAGCAAGCCCCCAGGTGCCCCCTCTGGGCCACCAAGCCCCGCCGAGGGCTAACGGGGAGGGCGGAGAGCCCGCTGGCAACGCGCGGCCGTGGGGGTGAAGGGAGAGCTGCGTGCTAAGGTGATTTCCCAGCGCTTGCTCCAGCGGTGACATAAACAAAGTCTGCACTTGGCTCGCTGAACGCAAACACTTCCTATTAAAACCTAATATTCAACAGAGAGGGCTTGGGGTAGAGTCTGAGCCGCAGTGAAGGCTCTGGGAAAGTTCTTCAACACTGGCCAGGATGTTTTGCTTTGCTTTGCTTTACTTTTCCCCTTCTTTTCCTTTTCTTTCTTTCTTTCTTTCTTTTTTTTCTTTTTTTTTCCTTCTCCTCCTCCTCTTTTTCTCTACTCCTCTTTCCTTTTTCTTTTCTTTCTCTACCTCTCTCTTTCTCTCTGCCTTTCTCCTTCCCATTAAAAACCTAACAGCCCAGTGAAACCCCATTCATCACTATCTTTCACTTACGATGATTGCTCAGGACCGGAAGGGCTGTTTCTGTACAGATGCAATTAATCTAATAGAGGCCTCCACATGAAACGCTGGCACGGCACCACCCAAATCCAAGATACCTGCAAGGCCTGGATGGGCCCTGCTGGCTCCTGCTTGTGTGCAGATTTGCATCCAGAGATCAGAGAAGCGGGAAGGGATGGTGGTAAGAAAGCAACCACCATCTGTGGTGGTGTGCTGTGCTGCCTGTGCCCTGGCAGCAGTCCTGAGAGAAGCGAGGGATTTTGGGGTTGGTGAAGGAGGCTGGAGACTGCCAGCAGAGGAACGCTTTCCTGCTGCTTGGTTCCTTCCAGCTTCAGGACAATAGGATTTTGTAAATAAGTGGGATGGCAAAATCCTGCTTCCATCATCACTTTCTTATCCTGCTGGATGCAACCTACCTGGCCCCAAACTGCTCAGCTCCAGAAGAACCGACAATAGACAAAGGAGCAGCCTTGCGCCACCGCTGCAGTTGGGAGCCTGAACTCAGTTCCCTGGCTTTTTCACCACTGCATCATGGAGCTGAACGTGGGCTTTTGACTAACACTTACCTGCTCCTCAGGGCCAGCGTGGCCAGCAATGGGCCCCTACCCAGGAGGCTGTTTTATTCTGAATAATGTAACGGCTGAAAGAGGAGACACAAGGAGCTTGGAAGGAAGTTCTAAGGTCTGTGGATAAAGGAAAAAAAATAAGCTGGAGGCACAACCAGCTACAAAGCTACAGATCACAGACATTAAGATGAAGTTCACCCAAGTGCATCACGTCCACAGTTCAGGAATTCGGATGATTTTTGTGGGATCTCGGCTGGGGTGTGATTATTTGGAGCACAGCACCAAGCTGCTTGCAGCAATGTGAGCCAGCCTGCAGTTTATTCACTGCTTCCTACTATTCATTCGTGTTCCAGTACTGTAAACAGCCAAACAGCAGAAAAGGGAAACGCGGCAATCTGTAAATCTGGGGCGGGGAGGCACAAGGAGCAGAGTCCAGGTTTTCTGGTGTCAGAAGCAGCAGGCAGAGGTGCTGCACGACAGAGCTAGCTGGCTGGGGGATGAAAGAAGCTGCTGAGAGGCTGTCAGAGCCCTGAGCTAACGCTTTCCCCCTCGTCTCTGGCGATGCAGCATCGCAGCCAGAACGAGGAGTGAAGACCTGATGCCTGTGGATGTCATTTGCACAGACACTAGCTAAGGCACGGGCTAGAGGCAGCTGTGCTGCAGCTGGGAGCAGAGGGGAGTAAGAGCAGGGAGGTGATGCTGGCAGAGATGAGCTGTCCTCACCAGCGAGGCCCCTTGTCCCAGCCAGGTTTGCTGACTTCAGCAGCGCTTTTAAGCTCCCCTCTTACTGGCTCTGGCTCCCCGTGGGCTCTGGGAACTTGCTGCCTGTCCCCGAAAAACCAGTGCCAAACCACACTACTGTTTTCATGCCGAGCGGTGCAATATGTGGGTTAGTATGACACAATGCTCTAGTCTTACCTCCTGACATCAAAGATGGATGCCATCTGACAACATAGCCTTGCCCAAAAGGTCTGCATCCCCCTGGACACCATCCCCCTCAGCCCTTTCCCTTGCTGCAAGATCACTGAGGCACAGCAGAAATCCTCTCTCTGGTCTCCATGAGCTTCCCTCCCTCGCCCGCTGCTGCTGTTTTGGGCCTGCTGACAAATGCCCACAGTGCCAGGGGCTCCCCGCTTGTCAGGACAGGACTAGGAACTGTGGGCGTGAGAATTAAAAGGGTGTATTTGGAAGGTAAAAATAAAATGATCGCTTTTATTTGTGTCTTAGTGCAGATTCCAAGGCTGCCTGCCCATGGCTGGATGCTAGAAAACACACATGGGAAAAGTGAACGCCTCTGCCAGAGAAGGGCTGCAAGCAGCAGTGAGAGAGGAATTGCTCTTCAGCCATCTCACCTCAGGGCTGGGTTTTCCATGAACCACTCTAGAGCACTCAATTCACTTCACCTCTCATTCACAAAAGGGTATAATGTTGTCATGCAACTCCCTAGAGTAAAGCGGACTCTTTAGCAGTCCTCTTCTCTCACTGAATGGGGCAATTCATCACTTGGTTCCTAAATAAACCCTGAGACATCTCCAAGATACCAGCTCAGGATCTCAAATTGCTGTGTGCAAGAGAATATGTGCATAATGGGAAGGGAGCAGTACTCGTGTCAGGAGATGGATTCAAAAATTTTACTGCTCGGCAAGCAAGAAAGCTGAGGGTGATTTCTGATCATCCTCTCAGGAGATGAAGGGAGGGGACGGTGGGGGCCAGCAGGGTGTGAGCAGCACATCCTCACTGAAGGCATGTAGGTACAGCAGCACTTCCCTGCTCTTAAAACCCGTGGGATGCACACAGTGCATCTGGCTCACAACATACAGAGTTACTGGGAGGCTAGAGGGGAAGGTTAAGTCATGGGGCTAATTCAGACCAGCCACCTCCAGCAGGCTGCAGCCAGGGGGTAACAGAGCTGAGCCCTCTGTGCAGGCACAGCAGAAAGGCACGAACTGCAGTGGTAACTGGGCTAGCTGGCTTGAACTGGGAAGCCCGAGGCACACGGCCTCACATGCAAAGCGAGACTTGAGGACAGACCTGGCTGGCAGGGCCCGTGCTCAGGAGTAAGGGAAAAGGATTTATCACGGAGCTCATTAGAAAACATCTGGGCTCAGCAAATGACCTGGAATGCGACTCGGCAGCGGGGCGCTCCTCTCTTCCCGAGTCCCAGGAATGTGAGCTCCCGCAGGGTGAGACTCGAGCCAGCTGTTTCCTCTAATCCCATCAGCCTTCCTTCGACAGGGGTCCCAGTGCCCAGCACACAGGAGAGAGCGAGGAAGTCCTGCTCCCTTCCCTCAGTGACTGGGATTATTGGTTTCTCTGTAGTGCCGTGCCAATGCATTTTGGGGCCCTGGGGCAGCAGTAAAAAACAAAGTTCCCCTCCCATCTGCGAGCAAGTCCAAGTGTGTTTAATCACTTTTCTTTCCACCTTGCCTGATCGCTCCCGCTCCCAGGCATTCTAGGCCCCTCCATCCCTCCTTCTCTCACTTTCCCAGCAACTCAGGTCACACAGAACCCTTCTCCTACCCAGCTCATGTCTGCAGGGACAATTTCTACCTGGGAAGGCTGGGACAAGGCTGCTGGGCTTCATTTGCAGGTGCCCTCTTCCCTAAGAGTTCAAACTTTTTTTTTCTTTCCACTTCCAAACTATCATTTTCCTCCGATTCCACCACAACCGGCTCAGTCCCCTCTGATAACCATCTTATTTTTCGCTGCACAGCTTCCCCCCGCTGCAGTCCTCTTGTTATATTAATTATTTTCCTTGCAGAGCTGCCTGATGGCCCCAGCCCAGGGCCTCATCACAATAGGTGCTTGTATGTGTTCAGAGACGGTTCTGGCACCAAAGCGCCTACAAACTGTCAACCAGCAGTACAAACTTAGAACGTACACATGTGCGCAGGGAACATTTTGCACATTACCGAAAGGAAACCGGCACCCGCCTGAAACGGGGTGACTCAGCCCGCAGCAATATTGCACTGCTGTTGCATAGGAAGAGGCTCATGTACAAACTCACCGGCTTTGAAGCAAAGCACCCAAAATCATAAGGCTCCAAGGCCTGGTTTCTTCAGTCCAGCTGCCACGAGAGGTGGTCAGCGTTTTTTTCAAAGACAGTAATGGAGAAAAAAAGGATGAATATATGTGTTCACTAACAGATTGAAGTACTCTGCTCCCACTCCCCACACCTTACAGAAGATAAATGCAAATATAGTCCTCAAGGTGATAACAGGATTTTCATATTTTAGAGGGTGTGGTTCCTAACATCACAGAAACATGGGACCCTGAGAAATCTGCTTTCCCTCTCGCCCTCCCCTCCTGCCCTGAAGCTGGAGTTTGTGAAGCAGCTAGTGCTATTGCAGCTGATGAGGAACTGAATGCAACTTGCCAGGGGACACAGCCAGAAATCGTAGCTTGTCACTGCTTTCCTGAACACGCCAAGAGCTCTGTGCTAGCACTGGAGCAATCTTTCACCGTTCTGTTTTTAATTTTTCTAACAGTACCATTGATAGGGGCTGCTTCAGTGGCTGCTCCAGGGCATGACAAGAGTTAACACTGAAGCCTCAGTTAAATAATTAAAGGCTCATCCTATGCTCAGAGGAGTCACAGTGACCTTCTCTGTCTGCCAGCCCACCTCTATTTATTCCTAATATGGATATATAATCCACAACTTAGCAGATAGTAAACCAGAGCCTCCCACAAGCGTAGCGCCCACCAGGATGCTCCCAAAGATTTAAGGGAATTGTTTCTCAGGCACAGAAGAACCCAGGAAGTTCACTCTCTCTGCTCCAAATGAAGTGGTGCAGACTACACAGACTTTCCTGCGCAGTCCTCCCAGTGCACCTCCAGCCCCAGCCCACAAACACTCCTGCAGGCTGCCATCCATCATCCAAAGATGCACTTACTGACATATGAAATACCCCAACTCTTGACAGGTTGTCTACGACACCATGTAAAGTTCAGAGAGAACTAAACAAAAAACGGGCCCTGTGCCTGGAAAAAAAAAGGGTAAAAAAGCACACACCATCAGCCATTCCCTCAAACAAAACCAAGGAAGAGAAAACAGGCCAAAAGGGAGGAGCTGGAAGAACAAAGCAGTAATGATCAGCCTAGAAACAGGTCGTCTTACATACTGCCAGGGACATCTTCAGGGAGTATCTAACAAACAGGGTGAAAAATTTTTGCATTTAGTTCATACCAGATTAAGCCATGGGATAGACATCAGGGACAATGCAGCCAACCTTTATGGCCTTGGAAGTTTAGGAGAATTTATGGCCAACAAGAACAGTTAGATCATCTGATATGAATCCATGTGTGTTACAGGTCATTAGATTTCACCCAGTTACTCCCATGTTGAGCACAGTAACTTGCATTTAAGATATCAAGAGTTGAAAAATCCACACATTCCTCTACTGGCGTATCCTAGTCTCACTGCTTATAATGCAGTGCCTCACCCACCTGCATGGGTCAAGCTTTACCCTCCAGCCACTGCTTCTCATTGTACCCCTCCCCATAAGCACCAGCCACCTCCCACAGCTATAAGAAGAGGAAGAGCTTCTCTCAGCGCACATTCCTGATGTTTGCTTGTTTGCTCAAGAATCATTTGTGCCATTTTTGCAATGATAATATGATGTTTAATTGCTTACCAGCTGTAACATCTACCTCCTTTGTGCTCTCTAGGTACAACCAGCATTTGTTGCCCCTGGATGTGGAACTTAACCCTTCACTGTATCAAAATCTACAGGGCTGCACTTTCTTTTTCATTTACATAGTATCTCACTGAATAGATATTTTGCCCCTGCCTTATTTTTATATTTACTTTCAGCCAACAAAAGTAACACAAGGCATTATACTCAGTCCTGAGGGAGACCTTGCATACACGCACACCAGAGCACCACAGTTTTAAAATCAGACATGGGGCAACCACGATGTCATTTTTTTTCCTGTGGCCTCAATCTTTGAACCTAGAAAGAGACAACTGAAGAGAGAGCTCACACAACCCATGGCTCAGCTGCCTAAGCTTCTTTCCCCATCACTCCATTGATAACTACAGCCCTTCCTCTCTTCTCCCTCACTGCTCTGTGCCATAGCATATCGCCCTGGAGAGATGGTCCAGGAGTCTGGTGATAATTTGGTGACCAGAAGAAATGAAAGAGTGGGTAAGAAAGTGCAGAAACTCTCCCCTTCCACAGCACACCTTTAACATGTTCTTCCAGCATTCTGAAAAAGCTTGCCCACTGTACAGAGCTGAATCTCACCTCTGAGTGAAGTAGGGCTCAAAGCTGTGACCAAGTGGGGAGCATATTGTCACTTCCATTTTACAGGGGACAAAACCAAGGTGCTGTCTGTCACAACTGCACTCCTAAATCCTCAGGGAATGCATGGTTCATGGGATTAGTAAGGGTCTTGGGTTAAGCTCTTAGTCACTACTACAAATGAAACACTGAGGGGGAGGAAGAATACTCTCTTAAACTTCTAAAAAGAAACACACTCCTTTATACAGCAAGAGATTTATGAACTGAATTTGAACTGATAAGGGCATGACCTTTTCTAGGAAGGGGTATACACTCCTAACTCCGACCTGGAGTCTTTACAAGCAGTACCAATAAAGATTATAGATGACGAGTGATTTATTAGTCACCAACAACTTTCACAGCATCTTTATAAGCAACAGGAGGTGGGCATCCACCACCACGAGGAACATCCAGCTTTAAACAGCCAGCAGTGCTGTACAGCTAAGTGCTGACAGCCAGAAGTCACAAGAGGAACGGAGACCCACAGCTGAATTTCCATAAACTACGTTCCCGTTTAGTTTGAGACTCAGTTAAGTATTTCACTGTGGGTGGGCTATAGACTGGACTATCAGAACAGTCAAGACACCATACACATTGCATACAGCTGCCTATGGGGGTTGGTGTGCCAAAATTTGCACCAGTCCCTTTTACAAAGGCAAGGTGGGGTGGGAGACAAGAAAAAAGGAAAAGTTTGTTCACTTCTTACTGCTAGGATGTGTGTGGTAGGTGGGAAAATCAACAGAACCCAGCCAGCCCAGAGCAAGAGGACTGGTCAGCAATGCCCGCTGCAAAAAGTGGCCTTCCAAATGGGTCAATGACATCTTCCCCAGCTCTGCCATCAGCCTCTCCCTTCTAGCTAAAGAGCCGCTTCTCTAATTAGAAATCACAACGACGACAACCACAGCCTCCTTCAGTCCACTCATGCACCCACTGCTTGCCTCTGCAAACAAGCATCTTTGTGCTTTTTTTCTGCATTGCTCTGAAAACTCGGAGGGAACCCAATGAAAACATCTGGAAAACCAATTCTTTCTCCTTTGGAGAGCCACCCTTGTGAACCCTCTGGAAGAGCTGAGTTATGCCATTATCACAGTGTTTTCCACTGCTCGAGCAACACCATCTCCTTGATCTCCTCCCTCTGTTACTTAAGCTCATATTTAAGGTGGATCTAGTCAGGCAGTAACCATGTTCTGGAACTATGCTTAGGTTATTTAGAGCTGACACAGCGGTGTCCTGTTCCATGAGAAGGGCTCCCAGGTGTGGCTGTGATGCAAAGAACTGGGAACACATTTCAGTATCTTCTCTCTTTATCACACTCAGATTTACACCAAAGTCAATATTGAGGATCTCAGTGTTTGCATCCCTTAGTGATGCATAAGCAATCACCTACCGGACAGTAAAACAGAATTCCTAATTCATCAGGTATTTGTTACAAAGAACTTGTGGCAACGTCAGGATAGCAAAGAGGTACAGAACATACCCTGCTGGAGTCTCCCAGACTGTGAAGAGGGCAGCCTTCCCCTGAGACTCCATGACCTGCCAAGCAAAAAAACAGTCAGGAAGGCTGATCGAGCCAATGGCTCAAGACTCAAATCAGAGTCCCAGCCGCACACCTCATTCCCTCCAACCCTTACCAATGGCCTTGGCTACAGCATCTCCCATCTTTAAAATGGGCATTATAAACCTTTTTTACCTCCCTTAACCCCATTTGTTTAGTTTGTAAATTCTCCAGGGCAGAGCCTAGTTTTTATTTGTGTGTACAGCACCACATACAGCAAGGTCCTGATCTTGGCGAAGGCTCCTAGGCATGATTGAAATACAAAGAAATGACGGTATCTTGATCAAACATGAAGAACTCAGATAAACAATACAAAAGCAGCTTGATGTTTTTTTTTCTGCAGTCTCTGCTTTTCCCTGACTTGTTTATTCATCTCAAAGCCTCAGCAGACATCTAATCAAGCTGTTAAGAGTTAGAGATTTGTGGCCAGTCAAGCACTTAGGGAGCTGTTAAATGTTCAAAACCAGTGCTATTCAGCAAACAGCTACTTTTTTTTTTCCTTCTCCCAGACAGAAATATGGTTTCTTTAGTCACTGTATATTGACTGTTTTCCTATTAAAATTACACCAGGGTGATACAGTAACTTCTCCACTAAAAGGTGTCATTAAGTTGTGGGTAGGGACACCTGACTTTTTTAGGCCTATCTTGTTTGCACTTTTTGGTACTAATCCAAATTGCCCTACAGTTAGACGAAGCAATGATTTCAACAGTCTTAAGAAAGAAGGAAAAATGTGATAGTTTCCAGATGAGTGTATTATACTAAATTTAACATGCCTTTTGGTACTTAGAATTTCCACTTTTCCCCCTTCCATTTATGTAATTAGAAATCAAGCAGCAGGAAACTATTCCTATTCCAGCCTCAGCTGGGAACAGTATGGTCTCATTCCCACTAAGGGAAACAGGAGGCTTGTCGTCACAGGGAGATTGTACTGCTTACATGGACAGGTTCAAAAATAGGGTTTGAATAATACAATTGTAATCAAACCAAAACAGATACAGGCTGGTTGTGCACTAGTTGTATAGGCAAATATATATATATATATATAAATACATAGCAACATAAATTAGCAAGGCAGCTATGAAAAACAAAAATATTAATTTCTTACCCCATTTAAAGGAAAAGAGCAATGAAAAAAAAATAAATTCCACTTCTCAAAATGTAACTTTTCCACATTCATCCCAGTGAATTTTGTGTTAACGAGCAAGATCACAGAGGACATCCACAACGGTATAATATGTGCCAGGGCCAGACACAATCATGGCCCACAGCAGGTCAGGCTCAGTGAGAATTAACTCCAGGAACTCCTATGGGAACTAAAGCAGAGCACACCAAGGCAGGACAACTTGTTTCCAGGGACAAAAAACGACGGTCATCATCAGAGCCCAAACAACAGAACACCAGCTGAAGCTTCTTCTGCATGTTGACAGTCATTACATTCTGAGGGCTGCTGCCACATTTGGTTCTTTTTCTTACCCAAATTGATGCTTTTCTCTCCAGCTGAACCTGTTGGCTTCCTAGACTGCTTGCACTGCAGCACACACACACACACAGAGAACTCAATAAAAACACTTTCCAAACCACAGAGGAGCTATGGCTCCAAAGTACATAGTTCAAATTAAAAATTGGGGCCAGATAAAATGATTCAAAATTGGGAAGAGATCCTGTTTCCAATAAGCTGTTTTGACCTGACTGATGAATGCAGTCCGGCAAGGGAGGAGGTGGAAAAACAAGGACATGCTCAAGCAGTGGTCCTGGATGGTATCATGCTTTGACAGACTTTAATGCTGCTCTGGCATGAAAGCGATTTTATTTCACAAGTCCCTTGCTCTAGGCTAGCTCTTCAGCTTCTGTTGACTCTGGGCACAGCTCAACATGTTCCTTCAGTGTGCACGATCCACACACAGGTACTCAGGGGGACGTGGGGTTGCAGGGCTGCTGGAGCATCCAGGCCAAATCCCAGTGCCATTGCTCAGCATGATAAGGAGCTCTTCAAGCTCTCTGAACTCAGACCACCCCTCAGTTCCTCCCCATCCCTTTTTAGCACAGTTTGAAAAACAAATATTGCACAACTTGTTTTCCATCGTCTCCCCTTTCTGGGGAGGAACTGCCATTCTTCTGTTTGCCTGCACTCACCCTGCAGCAGAACAGGCTTGCGAGAGAGGAAAGCTCCCTATCAACCTGTAGCATCTGTCTGTTCTGGGAGTCATGTATTTACATCCTGTGCTACATTGCCAGTACACAGCAAGCATGGGAGGAAGAAAGTAAGTCCTTGAGAACCATCCCAATTGCCAGAAAACTGTGCTGAGCACAATGCTGCAGACCCCTTGAGTCAGAAGCAGAGCAGTAGGCTGCATGCTAACAAATACCTACAAGGACCAGGGTAAATGTAAAGCAGAGGGGAGCACTCAGACCAGTGACTTGCCAAAGAGACTTAAATATTTGTGACCCATTCCCAGACACTGAAATGCTCTCCCACAGAAGAGGGGTGAAAAAACAATCAAACCTGAAATGTAAGCTCTGAGCCAGATGACATGTGAATCTGTTTAATTCACCCAAGGTACCAGGGAAGTTCCAAACTTGGTTCACCCCATGACTCAAAGCTACAAGAGACAACACTGTCTAGCTGAGTCAGCCACACTGTTGCGATTTGCCCTTTTCTATTCTGCCTCTTTGGAGAGGACAAAATTCCACTTTTGAAGGGCAACTGTACAAACAGGACATAGGAGTATTTATATTCCTCTCCAAACACCAGCACAAGCAGCAGGGGTCTAGTGGGTGATTTATGAGGTGGGAATGGTTCTTTGAACTGTGTGTTAGATGGGGGCTGCCTTTCAAGAGTGGAGAGCAACATACAAGGGCTGTCTTTTCTGAAGAGCACTCAGAGAGGCTTTACCCAGGTGGTCACAGCTGCTAGGTACTCAAAACAAGTCCTCTCCTTCCATTGTCTCTCTCGTACTCGCATACAAAGTCAACACACCAGAGAAGGCCATTTTTGTTTTATTTATTTCCCAGAAGAGCTCTTCCTTGCACTTTCCAGACACTCGATACAAAACAAGGAACAGAACTTTGCTTCATGTACAGAAACAGTTTGTTGGAGTATAAAGAGTTACTGGTGATCGTTACTGAAGAATGTTGGTTTATTCCAGGGGCACTTCAGTATTCCTGAGGAACAGTCACTGATTTCTCCTTCCTTCCCACTGGGATAGTCTTAGCCATTAGTCACTGTTCCTGTAAAGCAAGAAGGCTTATATTATTAAACAGCCATTCGGTTCCAAGCATGGAAGGTGCTGCACGATGCAAAGCAAGCCTTCTAGCTTTGCAGCATTTCCAGAAGGTAGGATAACATTTTCATCCTTCGCGCTCAACTGAGAAGCCGAATATGGAGAAGTCACGCAGCTTTTTTCACACCAGCAACATGCCATGCTTTCGTGCAAACAAGCCTTTGTTCTGGTCAACTGGGTACTTCAAAAACCTAAAATTATTGTTCAAGTTAGGTATTTAAAGGTTGAACAGAAATCGGATTGAAATCAAAGCCAGGAAGGGCAGGAGGACAGGCTCCAATTGCTGAACTTCTTATACTGTTGAACATCAATGTAATCCACGTTGTTATCAAAGTACAGAGGTGGGTTTTTTTTGGTGGTGGTGTGGTAAATAATACAGGTCAAATACCTGAAAAATATAATACTTCTCATTTTGCAAGGATATCTAAGGTCATGTAATTCTCAGCTATATAGTTTTAAACTTTGGAATAATTGCTAGATGTTGATTTATATTGAGCTGGAGTCATGGTGAAATCCATTTGATCCAAAGACTTAAAGCCCTCAGAATCTTATGACCACAATCAGAATTTCACTGCATTTTAAGTAATCTCTTGGTCTAGAGGAAGGGCTCTTCTACTGGTGTTAGTGTTTCATGATCAGTTTACTAACCCAAAGGACGGGCAGCACGATGATCCGAAGCACAGCTGGAGAGGGTGCAAAGCCACTTTGTAATCTCCTATTATTTGGTATCACAAGGGTCCTCCATCCTCTCTCAATTCTGAATCCTATATGAGAATAAGAACTTGATCCTGAAGAATCAAGAATCCAGGCTGGACAAAGCCCTGAGCAACCTGGCCTGACCTCAAGGCTGACCCTGGATTGAGGTTTGACTAGATGACCTCCTGAAGTCCCTTCCAACTTGAGTTATCCTGTAATCCTATGAATGTGACAGGTTCAGAAAGTTAGAAATCCTTTCATGCAAGTTGATCCACGTTACATGTCTCTCTCTCTCTTTACAAAGCTGCTTTTCTTCCAGAATCTCACATTTTGAGAAGACAGCATTTGAACAAAAACTAAGCTCTGAAAATGAAGTCGTATAGACTTCAGTTACACCAGTATTTTCTAGGAAGAAACAGATGAGTGATAATGCAACAATATTTTCCACACTCCTAACCAACAGAAATGAAATAATTTTGTTGTAATAACCCTGGAGCCATTATCCATGACATGACATTTTGGAGAGAATTAATGACATTAACCATTAGATGGCTTCATCTGCGTCTTCCCTTTCAGCATGTTCAGCCTCTTTGTGCCAGAGAAAGCTAGTGGAGACAGTGTGCTGGAAACTATTCGTCTAGTCTTGTGCCATGCAGCAGCTGCGCTTCTTCTGTGAAGTGTCCTTTCAATTACCTCATGCTCCAAAGGACCACCCTTGCTCCAGAGCACAGATTAGTCCTTAATCCAAACAAAATCCCTTACTAGGCTGACCTGAAAGTCAGTTTTCTGTTGCTCAACATCCTTAGTAACAAGCATCGTTGAATGAACAATGCTTCTCAGAACATGTGAACAGGGCATTTATCCTTCCCATAGAACTGCAGACATTTCACTCCAGTTTCTTTTTGGGGACAGAAATTGCAGGAATACCCTCAGGATGGCGTGCAAAGCTAATGCATTTCTGACATCAACAAACCTTGCCAGAAATGTCACACACAGACTTTTGATTCTGGAACACCACTGGGCCATAGCTGGCAATGTTGTATCAGCTGGATCTAAATCACCACCGCTCTATTTCACTATCCAAATTATATTTTTCTGAAGTAGCAGTTCAAGAATCTTGTTAGTATTTT
>VXAV01006282.1:112499-156592 GCA_013399715.1 Alectura lathami | reverse complement strand
AAGAGCGATGTTGTACAAAATGTTTAAGAGCAATCCCCCAAATGACACATGTATATTAGCTCGTATTTAGAGCACATGTCTAACTATGAAAGTTGGAGAACAGTTTAACCTAACCTTGCATTAGTACAAGGAGAACAAACTGCATGTGACAGATTCTATTCATATTATTTAATGCTTTAGGGGGAAGCTGAGATACCGTGACACTGGGTGTGGTAAAGAACCTGAACAGAATAGAACAGCTTTAAAAGACATTCTAATTGTTTCTAGTATAATCCATGATGATAGATTTTTGGCAGTAGCAGCTCCAGCATATCTTAACCACCCTGTGAAAGTGAGCATTACANCACAGTAGAGATCTGACTGTTTTATTACAATAGAAATGTATATATCTTTCCTGCATTCCCTTTCCTGGGATGTTGACATGGTCCATTATGAAGATGTCAGAAGCATGAAATTATCAGGTAGGATTTTCTTTTGTCATTTTCACATTTCTGAAACCTGCAACACCTTTCTTATGAGAAAATATTAGTGCATTTTCCAGTAAATTATTTGTATGCTTTATTTAAGAAGCGTCAAATGGTACTTGGCTCAAGAGATGAACAGTAACTCCTTTGACAGTAACTCGGCACATCAGGTTTCATCCCTTTATACCACACAGTTTTTAAAGAGCAGTCTAAGAATTAAATTATTTCACTTGTGGAGGAAAAAGAGGTGAATAATCTGCCAGCATATTCTTATTTTTCCCACAAACTGAGTGAGTTCTCTTATTCTTACTTACACTGTAATATACTGTTTCAAGGGCGATCACATTAGGCCATTTAGTTCCCTGCTTAATTACTGTTCCGTATAGTTATAAATAGCAGACAGAAGGTGAGTGGAAAATGACAAAACAAGTTTGTTCTTAAGTCAAACATAAAACACTACAGGCTAAATATGTACAGGGAATTATACAAACAAGTGTTGAACTATATACACATGTTATAACAGAAGGAAAGACATTTCATACATACAAGGAAAATCTTCCCAAAGTAACTTCAGCAAAAATGCCTACTTATCCTTATCTAAACTGATGATTTAAGAGGCCTCAGCCATAGCTTTCTCTGGAGACTAGCATCTTCCTAAAGGTATTTTTTGGTGTCTTTTCCATCTCTAGAGGGTTTCCAGCAATGTTATCTTCTAATTTCTCCTCTCAGTCCTCTCAGCAGCCTTACAGTACCCAGTTACCATTTTGGCTAGAGCAGGAGCCAAATGCAATATTACAGGTAAAGATGTCTCATCTGTAGATACGCAGGCAATATATACGAGCTTGCTAAGCTATTCCCGTGTCACAGCAATCAGCTGTGCTAGCTGGTCTCTTCAGGCATCTTTCAGCCCCATTTTTCAGTTATTCTGTTGTCCCTTGTAGAAGATTATCCGTACTCATTTCAACGCAGTGAGTCACAGAAATCAACCAACCTCTTAGTCTGGATTCCTGAAACTAAATAAATGTTACAGGACTTGGACTATCAGATACAATGGTGCATTGAGTCTGCCATCCTCAGTTTCCATAGAGATGCCATATGGGCATCTCCTCAGGTTCATTGGTCCCCAGCTAGAGCAACATTCACATCGCAGAAAGAAAACTGTACTGAATCTGTGCCTTTTCTACATACACAAAGCAAGGTTGGAAGGTTTGTTTAAAATTGTTTTCTTTTGTTCAGAAGTGGAAGATCCTTACAGAGATTTGACTATAGTACAAAACAGTAAATGATAAACTATGTGCACCATAATAAACCTACCCAGAAAACCCATAGATTCATTTTACATGAATTATGTTTGCCAAATACCATATCTAAGCCCCAAAATAAAATTACAGATGAGTGCTTAAATAGGAATCAGTTAATGATTCTCCAGGCAGCCTTTGCTGTGACGTATCTGGACTTTGTTCCTACACTCCAATTTCCTTTCCTGTGATTCTGCCGGAACACTGGAATACGGTCCAGGCCTGGTTTGGACACATCCAATATTTTACCTGAAGAGAAGTCCCTAAAAAGGACTCTAAATGAGTTTCAGAAAATGGAGCAGAGCACTTTGCAATGAACAGGTTAGGAATACAGTATTTCGAGAAAGTTTGTTTTTAAACTGTCAGATTTGGAGCTAGGGCTGCTTTATACCTTAAAGCATGAGTTTTCTCTCAAGAAGAGAACTTATGTGCTTAACATAACTATGATTCTTCATCTCTATAAACATGATTCATCTAAAATTGGAAATCCTTACATTTACTGATATCCCTCACCTTCATAATATCCTAAAGGTAGAACAGCAGTAAGTGACACAGAAAATTCTCTTATGCCACATTTGACTGTGGCACTTTTCAAACTTGCTAAATATTTACTATGTTGCTATGAAGAAAGAAAAGTGTGAATGTCTGGATCACCTTCTTCCAACCATTCATGACTCACAGAAATCTAACTTATTTTCTTCCACTCAACCTCTCTGAGCAAAACCAGGCACACCTCTTAGACAGAAGTTTTTCACGCATCTCATGATTTTCCTCATTTCTCTCAAGAGCTTATATGAGTCCCTTAGATCTTTTTTGTAATGAAGTTCATCCACTATCTTTGTGATAAGATGCATCCAGTGACATATATTTATATGTAGTTTTACAAAGTTTTCCTTTCTTTTTTTCTCTTACAATTGTTGATATGTATCACCATTTTCTTTTGCTGTAGTAGTATATGAATATCAGACATTAAAGAGAAATTTTCATTAATCTGTTACAATTTGAGAAGATGTTAAACCACCTTTCTTATTTATTAGACTGTGTCTTTTCTCCCATTTGTGCCAGAGTGCTTTTGGGTGGATATCAAAATTCAATTAACAATGCAGAAAATTAACACTGCAGATTTATAGTAGATAAAGTAATTTCTATTAAATAAGCTGTATAAAAATATCAAAACTAATTTCCATTTCAAATGACTGATTTATTACATAAAGGATTGATGATCTGTAGTTAGAAAGTCTTTCAGGACTATAAAGCTAACCGATATCACACTCAAGTCTATTTTTTATTTCATATTAAAAATGGCTAAAACATAGTATTTCCTAAAATTATTTTATTAAATTTTCATTTTCCAAATAGTTTTTCAACTTCCATTCAATTATTTAAGATTTAAAAAAAAAAAAAAAACCACTGAGTGCACTGAAATCAAATTAATACAGTCTTGAAAAAAAGAAGTACAGTTCTCCCAACTGGGCAATTTTTCCACCTAATTTTCAGAGACAACTAATGATTTCTCCCAGTTTAGCAGTCCAACTTACTTTAAAGATGTGCTGTTCAAGTTTGACTCATAGCAAGTTATTTAAATAAATTACTGGAAGTTATGGCTAAACATATGCTGTCATAGTTTCAAGTTGAAGTTTTAATATATTTACATTGAAAAGAGAACTGTATGTAAATGACAGTCAAATGGCAGTAAAACATGTATCTTAAGTAAATGATTAATTTATGCTGCTCCATAGACAGCAGTTATGACGAAGACTTGCAATCAATAGCACATACACAGTGTATGGAGAGACTCGTACCAAGATACGCATCGTGGGATGGCCTCAGTCATGTATCACCTTCTCTAATGAAATTCTGGACACTGAAAGTATTGTAGCTAATGTACTTAGCTTAAGGTGCTATCGAGTTTACAGATCAGCTCAGTTCGTTTGGTAAAAAATAAGATATATGTCCAGTTTTCACTTTAGGACCTAAGAGAACAATTGAAAACAAAGCCATCTTTCCAGTTGTTTAAGAGGTCCTGGTAAGTATTGTTTGAAAAAATAGTTATGAATAATGCCAACTACTAAATTTTATATTTTTATGTTTCTGTTTTGGGACTTCTTTTTTTTAGTTACTTCTTCCAAAACTTAAGCATAATGTGGACTCCTTACTTTGAACTTTTCTTTGATGTACAACAGCACTCAGAAAGCAAATAGAAGACTGAAAAACCTAGAACAGAGAAAAATGGAAAAATGTTATTCTATTTACCAGCAAGTGATGAGATAGTAAGTGATTGTAGTGTCCTCATTCTCTTCCAAGCTCAAAATATCAAGATGAAACAGCAGAAATGAGGTGAATCCAAAGGCAATTAAAAGGACTAGTACCAAGGTGTGTCTTCTGTTGGAATGAAAAATAATTTTATTATCTGCAATTAAGGATGGCCACTTTATAAATGTAACACATATTGTCCTCAGAACTAAAGAATAGGAATTATGAAAAATGCTTAACTTATGCAAGTTTGCTTCATGTTTGCTCGGTATAAGGTAACACACTGCATAGCAGAGATGATTTACTGCATAAAACCATGGCCAAAAGAGAGCGGAAAGTTAAGACACAATAACATTTTCCTGCGGTGGCAAGCACCATGCATGCATTACTTTTTGTTCAAGCATGCTGGAAGCAAAACACAATCACTGACTTCTCAGCTACTGTTTTAAAGAGAAATTTCAGCCACTAACAAAATGCCATAACTGCATAAGGCAGAATGGCCTTGGAAACAGCAACCAGCATGCAAGTACATAGGTTAAAAACGCATCTTATAACAATACAAATTGCAAAGCAGCTTAAATGGCCTTAGTCAGATGATATGCATCAATACTTAGGCAAATACACCTCCATTTGAGTGACTGCAAGCAATCAAAATGTTACTTTTCTGCTTCTTCCAAAAGGAGGTTCTTCAGCAGCTGCACAGCTCACCCTGGTGTCATGCAGCTGTGTTGATTTGGTGCCTGGAATCATAGTAAGGGATGTGTGAGTGATTCTGCATGCCAAAATCTGCCTGTTGCAAAATTGAAGGGGTGAGGGTATCAAATCAGTGGATTTTATTTCCCTTTAAGGACTGGAATGGCCTGAAATTGAAACAGAAACTTACCTCTGCCTACCAAATGGTCTATGACTATATCTGTTTGCAAATAACTTTCAGTATTTAGCAAGTAATTGTCTTGCATACCTACCCATCCATTATGGCATTGAATACGCATGCCGTGCAGTCAAATCCCTTTTCTGTTTGGGCAAGTAGGAAAATCAGGGTGATTTGAACTGTTTCATTCCCTCAGGTGATATCTGAGGTAGGATGCCCTGACGTTTACTCTTTGCCAGCGTCCTTTGCAGCCTGGCCAAGAACCATGTACTGCTAACCTTCCCTATGGGAAACAACAGGCGCTTCTCTCCAGGGATGTTGCGCTTCAACACTTGGAGGACACATCCCACCCATTCCTGCTGGAACCCCTGGTGCCTGGGCCATGTAACACAGGACACCAATGTGGGAATGCAATGCTCAGGGCTTGGTTAACTTCAAAGGCAGGGTCGACATGGGGAACTTAAAAAAGCTTTATGGACACTGGGAGGAAGGACAGTCAGGGTAACATTAAGCAGGAAAGGCAACAAAAGCTTAACTTTTGCTGTCCTGAAAGCAAATGAGCATCACTTCTTGTGCACCACTAAACTGTTTTCTTGTACCTTGCATTTGACATATGGCCTGAAGAGACACTGTGCACATGGAGTCAAGGAGAGCCCCCGATGCTCAGCGACGCTTAGCACCCAGCACACTGCAGCTCACACCTTGAGGTCCTGGCAAGCTGAGAAAAATCTTCAGGGAAAGCTGCAATCCTGGAATAACAAAAGCAGCATCTTCTAGGACATCTCTATACCATGCAAAAAAGAAATGGCACAGATACCCCTTACTTTGCAAAACCCTAACAAGAAAGCCCACATGACACAGTGGAGCCAGCAAACGTATCAGTCTATGTCCAAGAGAAATTTAGTTATGTTTGTGCAGCTCTGTGCCCAAACCATGAAGCTCTGCCTCCCAGCATGACCAGATGGCTGAGAGTAGTCTGCAGCCACCAAAGCCTTTACACACACTTGTTTTAATCATGATGATGAGATAAGTTCTCCTCAGATTTTAAAGAGCTTCAAATTTGTCTATATTTCCTGTATCTGCCACTTATCTTTTCATAAGACTATTCCCCCATGCCCTCCAAGGGCTAAATCCATTAAAATATGCAGATGGATTGAACTGATTCTCTGATATTTTATTTTCAAGGAGACTGCGATCCCAGGTCACCCTGTAGCCATGGATATGCTAGGTTACTGGTGAGCACAGTTTTACGTGATAATGAAGATACCTCTGTTTGTCCAGAGAAGCTCTCAGATAATCGAAATCAACACAGATCCTCATTCAATAAAATAGAAATTGTCACCATTTTGCTGCGCTTCCGCCAGAGCAACATATGGTAGCACAGCTGACAAATATAATCTTTTCCTTTTTTTTCCATTTCACATGCACATTTCATTTTGCAGAATACTAAGACTTTACATAAATTGTCTGTTAACCCATTGCAGTCACAGCATTCACTGCTTGGGCTGCCTTAAGCCCTTGAGAGCTGGAGTTACATTACAGCTGAACACTTAGTGGATAGCTTAGGCCTTTGGTAGACAGCCTACTTGCATCTTTTGCGAGCAAAATCTTCTCTTTTTTACTTTCTAACCTATTCAAACTTTTTTTTAAGGTGAAGCATTCTAGTTATATCAAAGCTTTCTGATACTCATTATCTTACTGCTTATACAATTGATACTCATTATCTTACTGCTTTCTTCAGGTGCTTTCGAGTTCTGTAAGCCCAGTCACACTTGCACAAGAACTGTACACTGAAGTAACCCATTCACTCTGGTCATAACAATTTAATCACATGAAACAAAACTGTGTGCCTTTTGCTGCAGTTTAAACTACTTTATTTGTTAGTCATTGCAACCACACCCAGATCAACTTCTTACTACTCTGGGCAGATAGTCACCAGTGCAAGAACCATCTCAGTGACATTTCACGAAGAGGAATGCCTGCAAGGAGTCCTGTGTCTGGGAGAAATCTCATGAGCTTTCCTAACTCTGCACCAAAGCTCATTTATTTTGCTCACACCAGTTTTCAGCTCTTGACAAGACATCCAGATGACAAACTATGAAAGCTCTGTTCATATTTCTCATGAATACAAGCAGGATTCACTGCAGTTTGACAAGAGGAGAGATGCCTCTCTACATTTTCATAGGGCACACAGAGGTATGACTCAGGGCTGCGCCGCCCCTAATTTCTGTATTATACAAGTATGCTAAGGCTAAGCAGAGTGAGATGGCTCTATTTGGAAACATAGCTGTTGTGGTTAGGGTACCATTTGGAGGACTTTGAAATGGCCTTGCATAACTGTAAAGCAGAGAAGCTCCCTGTCAGGTGAAACTACTTGTTCTAATCAGGATTAACTACAAAGAATAAGGCAGCTAATTTGTTTGGCTTAAAGACAGATTGGGTATGGATGCAAAGGTACACCAAGGAAGCCAATTTCAATCAGAGCCAGTGTAAAGTTTTGACATAGATAAGGCATAAATCATATCTTTAGCTCTGATCACTTTTTAAGCACATTTGCCTCCAATTTGTGAGGAGAAAAGAAAAACCTGTTTTTCACAAATGTCATTTGTTTCCTGACAGTTTGCAAAAGCATACTCCAACAAACAGTTGCTTTTAATGATTGAGAGCACCTGCACAAGCTAAAGGGAAAGATTGGGGGTTGAATCACAAACTTCTGACACACATGCTATATATTCCACAGCTAAAGGCTACCACCACACCTTTCAAGACTGCTAATCTGAAGTGCAAGAACAAATTATGAAGAAAAGCCTATAAAGGCTAAAACCAGGAGATAAATATGATGTAACCACTCTTTCACTTTAAGACAGTTCTGCATGTTTTCTCTAAACATCCAGTATTAGCCAATAGCATCAAGAGCACACCAGGCTTGATGGGGACCTTTGGTCTGCCTTGGTGTGTATGCTCTTATGAAGGGTTGATACCTTGTGATACCTGAAAATCTCAGTTATGTGTTTGTTATTTGGTTTTCAGCTGACTGGAGGTAATTTTTGCCTAGAGTAGGAAGTTCTTTGTCACAGTAAAATACAATCTCACTAATGGCAAATAACATCAAATATTAGACACTGTCTGGAGAAACTGATTTTAAGGAAAAAGAAAATGTTGCGGAAGCCTTTTATTTTCACTTGAACGCACACTTTGGAACTTGCTGTTTTGTTAGCTGACATATCTTGAACATTCGCTTACTTCTTTATGTTGTTCATTTCACAGACTGATACTTTCATATTATATCTGAACAAATTATCAGATCCCATCTCCTTGGAAAACTGTATCATATTTTATTACATACTGTAAACAAAACCTTTGGGGGAAAAGAGGCACATTATGTCTTTTACAAATCACTGCGTTTTTCCAGATGTATGGTATGTTAGAAAACTGACACAGAAGATGTGAATTGAGTTAACGAGCCCTGCTATATTTTCACCAAAATGGGCTGTTGGCTCATTTGAATAACTTTGACCTTTTCTGTTTATTGCCTTTCTAAAAAAAAATAAAAAATAAAACATCCACAGCCAATCATTATGATGACCACAAGTCCACTCAGGCACCTTGACAGCTGAATCACCATCTCACCATCAAGAGATTTACCCTTGGGCATCTGGCTGAGCTGACACACATTAGTTGGTCCTTTTTACGCATTTAATGTCTTTACAGCTTTCATATTTTTTCTGTTTCTACATTCTCCAGCTTGGCTTTGTTTCAGAAGAGGAAGATAAGATACGTACTGCATGACGAATACCATTAACTCTTGGTAATTCTTTTTAGTCTTGAAGATAAAACTAGGCACAAGGGTGATGCTTAGATTTAAAAAAAAAAAAAAAAAAAAATACAAGCACCATATATTTGGGCAAAAGTAGAAAAAATATAACAAACCAATGCAAGACTAGCATTAAAAACTCACCAAAGCATTTCTGTTATAGTTACACTGCAGGAAGACTAAATGAGGGAAATGTGAGAGGGAAAAGCCAAAAGAACATAATGTCCCCCTGAACTTCAAATTCCCAAGATTTTGTTGTTTCATGCTCTAGAAGAACAGCTTTTCTAAAGTGATGCAAAAAATAACTTTGGGACATAGAAATATTCATACACGGGTCTGATTCAGCAACCTGATTCACTTCATGTGGGAATATTCCCAACTGGTTTCATCTCCCAGTTATGACTTCAGTGATAGCCACTTTAGCTGGTTTACTCATGCAAACAAACATTATTCCAAGTGAGCAGAGCCTGTAGTCTAGAAATGTCCCCCTCTGAGTGATGGCCAAGTGAAAGAGAAAATGGAGGGAAGCTGAAATGTAAGCACCGAAAGGTATTTTTCAAAGCAAAGCCCAAGGAAAATTTTTAGCACAATCAGAAATCTATTTTGCAATATCTTTGCATTTTAAAATCTCAGGGAGGAAAATGCCAATTTTTTTAGACCTTACTTCATTGCCAAGATTTGTGTATCAGGAATAAGAAAGCAGAAAACCTAGAAGACGGAAATGAAAGAAAAATCTAATGCACCTAATGGCACATTTCCTGACTATAATCATCCAGGTGCTTCTGCAGCTCCCATTTGGCAAAGTATTGCACTAGAACCCACACCCAATCTCTCCTTTTCCTTTAGCTCCACAGCTTTCCCACCCATAGCTTTGTCTCTTGCAGTCAGTGCCAGAGACTGCAAAATCCATTGTGTTTTTGATTAACGGAATTAATTAACAAATATAAATACCAGGCATAAGGCTGGTAAATCTGTTTACCTGTGTTTGTTAATTTAGACAGCAGGAAAACTACATTCTACTTCTTGAGAGTGAGCATTTTGCGTTCAACTAATATAGCACAAGTTGGATATTGGACTCTCTTTAGTACTGAGTCTGTATGAGCCAGGCCATATGTAGGCTTATTCCTTTTATACACCTACGTGCATATATCTCACAGGAGCAGAAGGCCAGTTTAGGCATTTTAGACCCTTAGTGCCATGGACTTTGTAGGAGAATTGCCTTGGAGGTTATCTCATGCATGTGGTAGGCTTTTGCTGAGGAAGGACCCTCCTGAGCCCCAGGAGGGTCTGAGGAGCAGAACTCCAGTGTGGTTCTGCAACTTGTTAGCTGATGGTGGTATCCTGTCAGCAAGTTTTCCTCAAAATGAAGAGGAGGGAAATAAGTTGTAGAGACCTTTCTGTTATCATTGGAGAGGAACATTGGAGAACTGAAGTGGGAGAGAGGAGGCAGAGAAAGAAAATAGCCACAGGTACGTTATTTCTGCACAAACATCACTGCCCAGGCTGAGTGGATTTAGTTTTAACTTCTGTCCTTGAAAAATGTTGTTGTTTGCTTTAAGATTATGATTCAAAAAGTATGAAAACCTCTTGATTCCAGAGTACAAGCTGTGTTGATCCCCCCTTCCCACTGAAAAGAAATAGGCATGAGGAGGAGAAAATTTGCAAGACTGCTCCAGAGAATTGCTTGGGCTTGAGTGAAAACTAGCAGCACATCTCTGCTAGGGCAGGCAAGAGAGAGTGTGCTGTGCCTGCTCCCTCATAACCCCACTGAGTTGACTCAGTTTAAAGCTGGCAAATTTGCTCAGGCTTCTGCAAAAACAAACAAAAAACAGACAAACAAAAAAACAGACAAACAAAAAAAATGTATGTTTAAGAAAGTTTTAGGTATATGTATTTTAATAGTCACAAGGATCTTCAAGGACTGCTGCTGGAGACTTCACAGACTCCTAACTCTGTGTAACCTTAGCAGTCTATAACCCAGAGAGCTGTTCTGGACTGTACAACTCAAATGAGAATTTATTGTATCTCTGCTTATTAACATCCAATTAGCATATTCTTCGCATGCTCAGTGTCTCCTACCGATCATCTCAAAGGACTCCACAGAGCAGAACCCATCTGAAGATGAACAAATTCTAAAGACAACTGTTCAGAATTTTCTGATGTTTAGTACTTCAGTCACACTTTAAATTGACATTTCTATTTTCAGTTACAGATGTGGGTGATAAAAAGACAGGCCTTCACAAAATTTTCAAAACCAAAGTTCAACCTGCTCCAGATTTAACTGTACCTCTTAGATAAATGGAAAATACTTTCCTAGTATAGCATTTTTCCAAACCAACAATATATTTCTCTCAACAGCATGATCACAAATTACAAGATATTCAGTGCAGAGCAGGGAAAAAACTGTCTTATTTTTCTAGTAAATACTACTTCTATTTTCCAACTTGGTATGATTGCCAGAGAGAGCTTAGGCAAAATAAATATATGTAGTGCAAAATAAGCTATAGAGACAGCAGGAGAGAATTTTTCAGACACGCTGGAATCTTATTAAAATGTTTAAAGTGAGAAGGCCCAAATTATCAGCCAAATTCAACTACAGGAAGTCTTTATTAACAGCTGTGATTGCATGTTTGTAATAACTTTCATCTGTTTCAGGTACATCCAGGCAGTTCTTCCAACCATTTTTCCCCTCAGCAATGCTAAGGAAGGAAATCAATGCCCAGGGTGACAGCCCTGCAAGCACAGCCACTGCCTCCTTTCTGCACCAGCCTCGGCAGGAAAAGCGTCCCTGTCCTGCACTGCAGGGACCACCACCGAGGGTAATTGAATTTCCATGCGTGTTCAGCCTGGCTCTGCACAGCGACACTGCCAGCCACCAGCCCTGAGTTCTCCCTGCAAAGCGCTCTCTGCTGCAGCAGTGAGGGCTGCTACCAAGGGGCAACAGCAGCTTGCTGTTCATGCAGAGAATGTATCACCGAGTGAACAGGTTAAAAGATAACCAACACACTGTGGAACAGCTCTTAGTTTGTCATCCTGTGATTGATCATTGGTCATTACTGTCTTTAAGTCCAAAGGATACATTTGAGGAACTATACTTTTTTATTGTTTTTTTTTTTTTTTTAATACTTTCTGCTCATTTTTGTGTCATTTGTCCCTGGGTGCACACACCCTCTTAGATTTTCTTTTCTTTTTTATTAATCTGCACAAAGACAGAATCCAAAAGAGTGCTGTCATCAGAAGTGTCGACTGATTCGCACTTGACTGTGATGTTTAAAGTTTAGCCTTGCAAATACATACTGTAACTGCTAAGGAAAAACATTCAATGCAGATTATATGGGGTGTCTTCCTACCTCCTTATCATCATGCCTAAATATCCCTTTTTTGTAAAACAGTTGAGCTGTTAAGTTCTATGCTAAGACACGTACACACTTTGGAAAGGTAATTTGAAAGCGAGTTGAGCCATGACAAATAGGGACAGCTGGCCTAATTGAATCATTTGATCTAAGACAGCTCAACTTGGTTATCCTCACTGCAGCCCACATTGATATTAGCGAGTGAATCATTAGCCATGAAATCATGTCGACTTTCCCGATGCAGCGTTCTTGACATGACAGGGAACGCAGTCTGCCTTTCATTACAGCACCAGTGAGTTCTTTAGTCTGTCACGGAGGGAGAAAAAAAAGAAAAAAAGTGCCTTGAAAACTTTTTAGGCTCAGCAACAGAGAGTAATTTGCTCCTACCCACATCAGACAGCGGTTAAAAGACAGGCACCACTGTTGTGTCTCAGTTACCTGACAGCAGGGAGGAGAGCCCTGCTCTGGCTGCGTGTTCAGCACCCTTTGGTACCTACCCTCTGCTCCCCGGCCAGGGCTTGTTTCCCTGTCTGATGCTTCTGCAGACAACAGCATCTGCAACCCACTGTGCATTGACACTCTTGGTTTTTTGTACAGGCTATTTATAGCAATAACTTCTTATGTCATAACTCACTTGTATATTAATTAGTAGTGGGCTAGAGTTGTATCTCTGGCATTTGGACTGCAATTTTTGGCTTTTCTAAGTAGACTTTTTCTAACTGGACTGCTCCTAATCTAGCTCACATTTCATCCATCCTAGCACAAAAATAATCAGCAGAGTTATTTCCCAAATATCTCCAAGGTATTTAGGAAGAGCTATGACTCTTTAAAGTCCTTCCTTGATTTGCAAACTAATGGTCTCATCCAGATGCTATTGAATGGAATGGAAATTTTCAGTGGGAACAGAGCCAAAGCCGGTTCTCAGTCTCTTTTAACGGCCATAGGTGGACTAAATTACTTGATGGTGTAGATCAGATTACTGGTGGCAGGACCAGACAAACGTAATTTGGGCAAAACCAGGAGCGTGATGAAATTTGGATAACGTCCAGTGAAGGAAAAGCAGCAGAAGCAGATTTATTTATTTATTTATTTATTTATTTATTTAGGGAAGTCAGAGAGGCATGCCAGCATTGGATGGGGACAATATTCAGACCTTGGAAAAAAGACTTACCACAGCTTATCTTGCCAATGGTGATCTAAAGAGTATCTCTGTAGCCTAACAGGGAGAGCAGAAAAAGAGAAACAAGCACAAGGGCAGGAGTATTGTAAATCAAAACCAAGTGATCTTCAAGGGAAAGCTAAAGAAATTGCAAGCCTGATAGGATACCAGGAGGTCTGAGAATGGCTCCAAAATCTTTTTTTCTTTGTGGGAGCTTGTTTCATAGGAGCTTTTCTTTCACTTAATATATGAGAGCTAGGTGCAAAGATTTCTTTTAAAACTGTTACCCTGTAACAAGTAGCTATGGGTTCAGGAAACAGGGCTCTTTCCACCCCAAATGTGGAGTTACAACCTATGTCAGGAAGGCTGGGAAGCAATCATTGTTTACCAGAAGGGGAGAACCTTGCCAGCTTGCCTTCTGGAGAGCTGGAAATATAACAGTAGTGAATGAGTAGGAGGTAATCGAGAGTGAAATCAGGTGTATGGAAGGGGCACAGGCTTTTTCAAAGAAATAAAATTGTGAGAAATTTTCAAGTCATTGACGTCAATGCTTTCCTCAACTTTTGCATGAATAAACCCTTTATCAGGATGGCCTGCTCATGTTGAGGGTAGGATTTCTGTTCAGCACAAATCACTAATAATTTGAGTACCAATGCTTAGGAAACTCATCTGCCTGAGTTAGCGTCCAAACTGCTTGGTTGTAATGAAGTAATAATCCTTAAATAAGCTGTTTTGTGTGAACAACTGCCATAGAGGAGGCAGCTATTTGTCTATTCCAGTGATTAGACTAATTGCCTGAGGTGTGGGAGACTTGTGTTCAGGTCTTCTCTGTGCCTAATAAACCAAGTTTATTCTTCAAATACTGTTAGTAGACCCTGGTAACACTGGAAGTTTTCTCAGGCTTGGACCTGAACTTGCAAGACCTGTTGCATCAGGGCTGCAGCATAGGCAGTGACCCCAAATCACACTGGACAAGCGTGGAAACATCCATGTCCAAGCAGGGACCCCCGAGCTCAGGCATCTCCACTGCATGTGTAAAAGCAAGATCAGCTGTATTTAACACTGCTCCCAAGAGATGTGTGGCTAACCTCATATTAAAAGCCTTCAGAGATGGAGCCACATGGTTCCCATGTCACCCATCCCATTCTTATCCATTCCTCCCATTAGAAAGATTATTTATTTATAGGAAGATTTATTCACTTTGCTACATGAACCTCAGCTACGTAAAACTTTGAAGATTGCTGTTATATTTCCCCTTAGTCTTTCAAGTCAAGATGAAGACATCCCTTATGTTCCTAGCTATTTGGCTTAGATAGGGCTGAGATACATCATGTAACTGTATGACATGTATTTTTAAAATAGTTTGCTATTCTGAGATAGGAAAAAAAAAAACAAAACAAAAAAAAAAAACACAAAAACATATATCACCTAAGTTTTGGAAGCACCTCTGCAACCCAGGTGAGACATGCTTGTCAATTTTCTGTTGTTGCTCATGCTTTCTATCAACTGACGAGCTGATATAGGCTAAAGGATTTGTTGCCAATTGTTTAGGATGTTACTTCATCTACAAGGAAGGCACAGTGATTATATGTAGGTCAGCCCAAATGTGTGTCAATGAAACTTTCATAACATCATTGTCTTGCATTCAGTAGATGTCACACATGCCACCGAAAAGCTAGTTCTGAAAGATTTTTATTAATTCTGAAGTTTTCATTAGCAGTGTATACATGCATGTCTGTTAAATATGTCAGACTCACATTTCTTAGGGAGAGGAAAACATATATATTTCAGAAATTTCTAGAATGGTCTCAGATACCTTTTTTTAAAATGTCACAAAAGTGACAGTCACTTTTCTGAGCTCTCCCAAAGCAACATATGCTCATGCCTTTTAAGCCTGAAAAGTAGTTTTCCTGCCTTTCTGCAACACATAGCAAGCCCATTTTTCGCATTGCACTGTTCTCGTGGTTGTAGGCTTTATATCCATCTGAAAAATCCATGACTCTTTCCCATCTTGAGCTGTATTACAGTTTTTCAGTGTACACGGTGAACTGCAAGGAAAAACAGTTATCTGACAACTCTTTCAGATTGGCTGCTGAAGGAACTAGAATTTGGGTTAATGAAAGGTGATGTATATCCTGCATGGATCACATCACTGTTGTGCTTTTAGGGGTGCATGAACAAATACGTGTATGTTTGTAACACACATGTATCTCCCATTATTACTAACTCCAAGCATTCAAGCCCTGATCATAAGACTGGCTAAATATGAATACATTTTATGTATATGTAAATATATGTTTGACTGCATTAAGGAAAGGTGCTGAAACTTCAGAAGAATTAAATGAGTTAATTGTCATTGACATTTTTGCAAGTCTAGTCATTGGAGTGCAACTCCATGAGCCCAACTCAGACAGCTATGCTCCTCTTAATTTTTTACCAGCATAGAGGTGGAAAATCCACAGTGGTAGAATAAGCTATTCCCTTCATGCATACACAGCTTTTCTGGTTTCATATTTCTAGTGCTTGATAAGATTTGAAAGATTTGATCTTCTCTTTCCACAAAAAGCACTTTGAAAATGACAGGCATTGATCTTCTACACCTTTCTGACCCCTTTTCCTACCAAATTTCTAATCTTTTTAAAAGCCATTTAAAGAATTTCTTAACAAATGTCATTGGCACAAAGATATACATAGCTTCACTGCCTTCATGCTAACAATCAGCCATAAAACTTGCTGAATTTTAGGAGTCTTCTTTAAAAACCTAACACCTTTCAAAGTTACAGGGAAAACATTGGCCACGATTTCTTCATCTGTCCAATTTCCTTCAGCCTAAAGATGTAAGGTTTACTTAGTACTTAGGAAAAGTGAATGTTTGCTGTCTTGCAAGAGTCTGATTTAGTAGCTTGTTTCAGACTGAAACACAGTAATGTAATGCTTTTATTCACTGATGAATTTGAGCAGTACAGCGTTAATCACTCTCACTACCTTATGTCACCTGAATAATCAACAAACCTCAATGATACATGTTCCTAGATCCTGCAGAGTGCCATTTATCACTGATGCAGAGCCTATTTGTTCCTGACATGTCTTATTTGTGCAGAATAAGCAGGAAATTTACTGCATAAATAATGCTTGGTAGGTATTCATACCCAAATGCTACAAGGGAACCTTGTAGAGATTTGAATCTGTTCAGAACCACATATGTCTGAAAGAGGTAGAAAACGTGGGAAAGTGGAATTTTAGTAGTAACCACAAAAATAAATTTAATTTATTTGTATCTTTCAAGAAATCTGCATATGCTGGTTAACTGTTTAGGATGGATCCTACAACTCATGGAGTTCATCAGATTTCTGATGTTGACCGTTTCAGCTGTGGTTCAGAGGATTTTCTGAAACAGCCTCAGCTTTTACAGTGTTTTTCTTTGCAATGTCATTTGCACATCCTTTCCTGAGTGAATGAAGATGTTTTTACCCCTTGCCCAGTTTTGCTGTCATTTAATATCAGAGATAGTGGCAGGACAGGTGCCATGTGGCTGGGTGGGGACTGACGGGACAGTGAAGCTGCTCTCCACATCTTGCCCTACCTAGTGCAGAACAGGCCCTCCTGTGCCACATCCCCACCTGTGTTCCTGCACAGAGCACGGTAGATGCAGGGTCTCATATGCCCAGTGGATGCCTTGTTGCTTAATGTCCAATAAGAATTCGGTTCCAGTTTGCAGACTGGTAGAAGTAGTGGTAATCTTGCTCCAGGCATCTCCCTCTCCTAAGGGTTTCAGACTGGATTTCAGGAAGCAATAATCAAAGAGCTAACAGCATCTATCTGAAAAGCAACAAGAGAGGACTGTGAAGTCTTGGCAAAGTGGCACAATCAGGTGAATTTAGCTACGGTCATTTTTACGTGTGAGACTGAAATCAACCGTTCTGTCAACAGGGAATATTTAGCTTTACAGAAGGTGACCCATGGCAAAAGATGGAAAAGTGAAATAACACATTTGCGTCACCAAAACATTCCTAAGCAGTCTGACTCAGCCACTGCCATGCATGAGACATAAATCAGATATTTGGTAAATTCTCAGAGATGCTCTAGCTTCTGCAACTCTCACATTTCTATATATCAAGTATTTTTTCTGAGCTGAAAGCCTGTTCAAATTCTCAACCTTACTATGTCAGAATTATGCTGGAAAACTAACGAGCTTACTTGCAGCTACTTCAAATGCAGAACTACAGAAACATGAGCAGCCTGTACAAGGACAGCACTACATTTCATAGTTTTACTGGAAAAGACCTTCAAATGGTCTTGAAGAAGTCTTTCTACAGGCTCTGCAGCCCAGCCTGCGACAAAGTAGTTCATCCTGTCACAGATAAACAACTTTATTTAGAAATTTGAGGGCTATTAAACAAGGTGAATTTCCCAGGTGAATCAGCACAAATTTATTAATCCAGGTGTTACTGTAATTGTGATTCATTGGGGAGAGGAACACTGTTCAATGGTCCTCAAACTTACACTTCCATTTAGAGCTGTGCTGTAAGCACAGGACTGGGAGATACTGGCTGCCTAAAAATCCTATATATTTCCCTCTATTCTGCCATTATCTGTACTTAACTCTGTTAGGAATTCAGTTTTTATTTTTCTATTTATTAAGACATTGTTCACAGTTAGATGTGCCCCTCTCATCTCTTGAATCTGCAGCACTGTACTTACCATTCTCCAGTCATAAAGCAATATTCAGAAGGATAAAAATCTGCACCTGATCACAAAACAGGGCTGGGACAGGTCTCAATGACTGCAGACCTATGAATGTACGTAACTTAAAAAAAATATGTAACTTAAATAAGTAGACAAGTATGTAATTTAAACCTTTCACAAACTAATCCTATTCCATTTGGGGGAAACAATCATGTTCTTGCTTTCTAATGGAAGACCAAAAAAAAAAAAAAGAAAAGAAACAAAATGTCTAATAGCATTACTCTAGGTATCTTGCTAAAATTTCCAGCTGTATCTTCCTTATCACACTGTTGATTCACTGTAATATTTATCTTCACCTTTTTAACAATCTTTTTTCCCCTGTGCTTCTCTGCTGTGCCAGAGGAGATGGACCGAGCTGTCACTTATTTTAAAACCTTCTTAAAATACTACTCTGTGAAGAGACACACCTGCACAAACATAGCCCACAGACACCATACAGTGTGACCAAATATCACAGAACGTGCTTGGTCAGCATGGTGCTGTTCCTACATGTCTCTGCAATGCCAAAGAGATTTGATGTCTTATTTTTCACATCCCTGAAATTGTGCATGTATAAGCAGTGATGGTGTTAAAGGAAAAATGGATAAATCTACCCTTGCATACGTAGATAGATATTTAAAAAGAATTAAAAATAATGGAACGTAGAATGTGTTTAGAAATTTTACTCCATTGGCATCACCTGTAAAATGTCAGCACAGTGGGAATGTCAAGCTATAACCCAGCGAGAGAAAGGCATTTATCTAATGGTTTGCATGTATCAGGTCACTGAATCAGCAGATGTAGGCTTGTGAGTGGCCTTTCTGTTACCCAGCATTCACTTATTCTCTACATCTTGCACATCTATGGGCATAATTTTGTTTGATGAAATCTTTAAACAGGAAAACATCTGCATCTAGAAGGAGTGTGAGGTAAAGAGAGACAGATTTGACACTGGTGTACTAAGGAAATGGGCTGTCTCATCTTCTAATGCCACCCTTTCAGATGTCTTGATCTAGGATTGCGGGTTTGGGAAGGAGTTAGTAACACTGGTCCAGATTTGTGAGACAGGAAACACTGCACAGCCGTTTAGTCCACAGTCTGAACCTCACTGACTCCATACAACAAAATAAATAAATAAATAATAAATAAATAAATAAATAAATAAATAAATAAATAAATAATAATAGTAGTAGTTTGTAGTTGGATACACATTTTTCCAAAGCCTAGAAAGAGGAAGACATTTTCAAAGCAGCATCCAAACTTTTATGTAAAATTAGAAAGTCAGAGGGCTTTAACAGAGGGAGAAATACAAAAGGCTGTGACAACTGAAAGGGAAATGAGAGAGAATATTTATTTCTAATTTAAAAATTTTAATCAGCATGACTTTATGCAAATTCCTGAAATCTACATTGTAGATTTTTAAAAAATTGCTACTCTCTGTTGTTCTTATTTTTTGTGCCTGACAAGGCATAGGACTTTTTCGTTGCATGTTTCTATAAGTTCATAAGGAGTTTTATGAGACTGCATCAGCTCACAGAGGGAGTCAGTCATATGTTCATAGCATATTACAAGTATGTCTGTAAGAGGAATTCTAATTTAAATACAGAATTTAAATTCTGTATACAAAATTGACTAGTAAAGAAACTCTCATTCTATCATATCTGGTTTGCATCAGAAAAAAAAAATCAATGCAAAAAAAATCAGATATTTATGCCAATTTTTTTAATAAGTTAGAAATTAAAGAAAAAGTCTCTACTGTTCCTTGTCACATTTGAACATTTTTCACCACAACTAAGGTGAAGGTTTGATGCCATTGTGTTTGCTATATCACTAAACATAGAATCATAGAATATCCTGAGTTGAAAAAGACCCACAAGGATCATTGGGTCCAACTCCTGCCTCACTATAATGCACATTTTTTTCTGTTATCTTACTTTAAGTTAAAAACAATTTCATTTCCTAATCAAACTCACTGTCACTGCAGAATCTGAATAGAAATTGCTATATTCAAACCTTAGACAAGCTAGGCTTAACATCCTAAAACTTGAGAACTTCATTAAATATTATAGTAATTTAATGTGTGGGGTTTTTTTTCAGATTAATTTCAGACTAATTTGCATGTAAGCATTTGTGCAGCTCAAGCAGTATCTTTTCTTTCTGTCAGTTCCGTCACCTGATGGACGGCAGAAAGAAGAAAATGTATAAAGTAGATGTACAGTGATAAAGTAAGTTGAAGAAGATTTAATTACAGACTATTATTACATATTTTGCCCTGGCAAGCATGAAAAGGTAAAAGAGTGACATAAATTTTCCAATGATTAGAGTGATGGAAGATACTGGAACATCTTAGATAAATAAAGTGGGCAGTTTGAAATGGCAGAGCAAGGTATATGACTGTAATTCACGCTACTGCACTCACTGCTGAAGTTTAAAAATGATTTGACAAAGTAGTATGCTTTATGCACACAAGATGAATTGAATATTTCTTCTAGCACAGTTAAAAATACATAAGGAATTTCAGAAAGTGGGTTTGTGGATGTCTAAGGGAAATCACCACAGACGGGTATGGGAATTCTGAACTGCTGTGAATGTTGCTAACACTTGCAAAACAGTAGCTGACAGAAAACAGAAAAATATTCTTGGTTGTTCCCAGCATACTCATTTATTTATTAGGGACATGCCATTTATGTTTGGAACTTTTTCATATGTTTCCAATAGGATATGTCTACAGGGAGAAGTTAGAATGAAGCAATTTAGGGCTGAATAGATAATGTAGTAATGTTCAGATTCAGAATCTTATTAATTATTTGTTTGAGATCACTATGCCTCTGTGCCATGTTTTAGATTTGCATTGGTAGCAATAAAAACACAAATTCAGCTGTTGGGAGGTTATCTGCAAGATGTATCACATGCTACATTGGATTTTCAGAGCATCATGGAATGGTGTGGATTTGAAGGGACCCTTAAGGATCTTCTCATCCAATCCCCTGACATAGGCAGGGACATTTTTCACTAGATCAGGTTGCCCAAGGCCCTGCCCAAGTCAACTTTGAGCACTTCTAATGAAGAGTTGTCCAGAACAAGTTGTCTGGGCAACTTGTTTCAGTGTCTCACTACCCTCATCATGAAAAATTTCTTCCTTATATTCAATCTAAATCTGTTCTCCTTCAGTTTAAAGCTATTGTCCCCTATCCTGTCACACAGAGTTCGTACTATATATGTATACAGTGCTAACAATTATATTTCCTCAAGGTTTGTAATAGCTGATCTTCCAGAATGTATTAAGCACTTCACATTCCCATAGGTAGATGGGCTCATTACTGACTTACAGACGACAACCTAAGTGACACAAGTAGTGCTAGTCTAGTCCAACTTCCTGCAGTGAGCAGGGACACCTACAGCTAGATCAGGTGGCTCAGAGCCCTGTCCAGACTGACCTTGAAGGTCTCCAGGGGCATTCTTCTCCCTTGTCCTCGAGGGCAGTTTCCCAAGGAGTTTGTTGACTAACTGCCTGAAGAGCTGGAAGTTGGCTTTCCTAAAATTTAGTGTCCTAACTTTACTCTTTGTCTGCCCCATATCCCTCAGGAGTGTGAACTCCAGCATCGCATGGAGCCTGGGCAGCCTCCAGTCCTGATGCCACCAATCAGTTCGCCTGCATTGGTGAGCACCAGGTCCAGTATTGCGTCCTTCCCGGTTAGGTTATCTATTACTTGGCTCAAGAGCCTCCTGGATTGCCTACAGCTCAATGGCAACTATGGCAGGGTTTTCTAGTAGCACAGTGGCTTCCAACTCCTGTTTCCCAATCTGTGTGCATTGGTGTACAGGCACTTCGGCTGGGCACTTAAGCTCATCACCTTAAAGGATAACTTCTTAATTCCTTTGAAGTGTTCCCCTTGAGCTTCCCTCTTGCCTTCTCCTGTTGTCTCAGCCGTCCCTGGCTCATTGTCAGAAGATTTCAGGTGTGCTGCAGTGTTGCCAGCACATCCCAGGGCAACAGTTCGATGACCCCCGCTAGTCTTAGCTGTCCCACACCTTGACATGGGTGTGGGACAGCTCACTATTACCACCCTCCCCTTTCAAACCTAGTTTAAAGCCCTTCCAATGAGCCCTGCTTTTCCCCAAGGACCCTCAGAGATGAAACTCACCCAGTGACTGAAAGCCTGGTGCCATGTAGGCCATCTTGTTGAAAAACCCAAAACTGTGGCAGTGGCACCAACTTTGAAGCCAAGTGTTTATAGACTGGATCCTTTTGTTTCTTTCAGTGTCCTTTCCTACTACAGGAAGCACAGATGAGAAGACTACCTGTGCCCTCAGTTCCTTCAGCCAACATCCCAAGGCTCTGAAGTCCCTTTTGATGGCCCTTAGACTACATGTAGCTTCTTCATCACCCCCCACGTGGAAAAGCAGTTAAGGGTAATGGTCTGTCAGCCATACCAGTCAAGGGAGTTCCTTGGTGACGTCTTTCACCCAAGCCCCAAGGAGGCAGCAGACTCCTCTAAGAAAAGGGTCTGCCCAGCGCATTAGGCCTTCAGTTCCCTGCAGGGAGGATACTTCAAGTGCGGTCCGAAGCGCATAGGAAGGAACAAGTCATCAAGAGGAGACAGACAATATGGTTTATCCCTTAAGAGTAACAGCCAACCAAGTGTGATAGGTGCAATGACTTAGACAACTCCAGATAAACAAACAAACAAACAAACAAACATCATTTTGATTTGGGCCCACAAGAGGCAAAGCAAAGATCATTAAATAACTAGAATAGGGCAGTAGCCACTACAAAACGATCTGCTAAAAATGTAAATTCCCAATAAATCATTCTTGTCATCGTACCCACTATTTCGTCATAGCTCACAAAATAAAATGTTGTCAATCTGAGTAATAATAAAACAAACATGGAAATCATATCACAATATTGACAAAATGTAAGATGATCAACAAACTATCAGAATGGGCCTGTTGACTCAGGCAAATGGAATGCAGTAGAGCAGCTGTTAGATTTATTCTGCCCATAAAGGAAAACCTTTGTGACTCACTTAGGGCTTTATGAATTACCAGCTTGTTTTTCCCCTCGTTGGTATAAATAGATTTCTTCATGTGTTCAGCTTGCACCTATCTTGACTCTGCTTTCCATAGCAAATGCTATTAATCACTTGCTACCTCTGATAGGGAAATGATTAAGGAATTCTTTAATCTATTTTCATAATTGTTGACAGTGAGTGAAGTGATTTAGCTTCCACCAATGGGCAGAAAAGAGTGTAAGAGCTTTTGGGAGCTCTTTTCAGATACTGCATGTAAAGAGGTCCAATGGGAGCACAAATGAGATCTTGTTGACTGATGCCAGAAAACATTATTTTTCAGGCTTTCATAAAGAAGGTATGGTAGCATGCATAACTGAGGGGAAACTACAGCCCAATTGATTGTTATCAATTCTAGATCATTGCAAGGATCTCAATCATAATTTTTCCCTGTTGAGGAACTTGAAAAAATAGAGATATGGCAGGGTAAAACAGATGCTTAGGGGCATTCTCTAGGCACTGTAGGCTTTCTGGATCTTGTTAGCATTGAGTCACAGCATGCTGCAAAAACATTTATTTCCCCAAGGCCCTGCACTTTCTAGAAAAAAAATGAATGTTTTTTTAATCATTAGTTTCACTACTGAAATGACATTTAATACTCTGTGTGCAAAAGCACTTCAACTATAAGACATTGCATGGCACAATATATCTAAATTGCTCCAGCATTGCAATTATAAAAAACTACTCAAGGCTGGAAAGTAAAACTAAATGAGTACATTTACATAAACCTGACTACATTCATTTTTATTGGTAACACAGTGAAGATCAAGCCCAGGAAAAAACATAGACCTAGCCCCTTCCTTTTGAGTCCACTGCTCTGAGACGCAGCTGTCATGGGAAGTTATGAAACTGAATTTAATATTTTAAAAATTAAACTTTGGAGGAGAAGGCAAGAGGCAAATAATAATAATAGTGATAATAAAACACATAAAGCACCAGTATCTGTAAAAGCAGAAAATTCTGCTGATACAAGAAGGAAAAAAAGCCTGAAAACCAAAATCAAACAAAATAAACTCAAACATTTAACCAAAAAAAAAATACTTTTGCAAATAAATTTACACACTACATTGTAGATGTGCTTGTTCAATAGGTAGAAAGGATGAAGTGATTTGTGTTAGCTTACATACTAAGCTACTATAAAACTTGGGTAATAATCATCATCAGGTGGGAGCAGCCAGCTGAGTGGTGATGATGATGTTTCCTCTTTGGACCTGCACCTTTCAAGCCATTGCCAGGGGCTGTCTGCTATAATGACAAAGCCTATTTCCCTGACAAACAGGGGTCATTTCCAACATCCAACTACATATACATTGGGATTGTTTTCATTTTGGATCCTGAGCTGTTTTCACAAAAGCAGAATAAAAACTAATGCATGTAGCCTCCCAACAGCCCCACATGTATTTCACAGTGGGCATCCATGTTCCTACAGCAGCGGTGGTCTCAAACAGACATATTGGTGTCAGTCTTTAGTCACCCTGAGCCTGGCTTTCCGCAGCGCTGGATGAAGGCAGCAGGGAAGCAGATCACCAATGAGCTAGGGCACTGGAGAGACTCCACCATGGCGGCCACCACCACCACCCAAGCCGGGTGGCCAAGCAGCATGTCACCATCGGCCGGCTTGGAGCAGTCAGCTCACAGTTGCTAAGAGACAGCACATGCCAGCATGGCTTGAACAAAAGCCAGCTGAAACCGCGGGGCTGCGGGAGAGAAAGGCTCACACCCAGAATGCCAACTTCTGGTGTCTTTTCTTTGGCTCCCATCAGCTCCGCAGTGTTGTAGGAGTTAGTTTAACTGGGGCGGCCATCACACAAGCTGCAATGACTTTGCCAATTCTCCTCTGTCCTGCTTCATAGCATTTATTGATTAAGGCAACATGTTAATTATAGGATGCACTTGTGAATTGTGAATTTAGCAAGAAGAACAAATTGAGGCACAAAATGTTCTGCTCGCACCAACGTGTGCCCACCCACCTATTTTTTTTCCCATTTGAATTGCATTCCACTTGTTTCTCAGTATTGCTACATCTTCCCTGCTTTTGGCAAGGGCATCCTGAGGAAAGGATTCAGAACTGGTCAAACATTAAAATGGGTCCTGGAGATGAACACATTGGGACTAGCTCACCTAAAGGAGTCGGGACTGGCTGAACAGTAAAATGCATTCTTGAGGTGAATGCGTTGGGCCTAGCTCACCACAAGCTTTTTGGTGTTGGAGAACTGAGAGACAGGCAGATAGGCTGAAAACCTTTGTCAGACTCCAGAGTTCCTTAGAGTTTAGGCTCATGACTGGTCACCAAGGATAAACCAGAAACATTTTGTTTCAAAAATTTCAGGCATGCCCACAAACAGAAGTAATCATAGTTGTCCACTCTTTTCAGCCAATTCATTCACATAAGCCATAGTTAGTCACAGAACAAGAGCTAACATAATTTGCTGACAAAGAAGGCTCTAACCACTTCAACTAGAGATTCTAGCTGAGCATATTTCTGAACTTTAAACTAAAAGTCAGATTTCTGCCCTGGTCTGGAAGACAAAAGAGCTTTCCCTCACCAAGTACAAATCTGTGAGCAACGAAACCACATTTCAGAAGCAGTGAGGGCCTGTACAAGGTTCATGAAGAGCAGGACTTAAAAGCAGTATAAAAGCAGGATTTTAAGTGCCAAAAGTAAACCCCAGATTTTTATCAAACAATTGCTCGTTCTAAGAAGAGGTTACTAGCAGTGCTGCCTCTGCAATAGTGGTCATGCACACTCCATCATGTAGAGGTCCAGGCATGTCTTAGCAGCTAGCAAATAGGAAAATAAGGGTTTTTTTTTCATGTCCTGGATTCTACAAAAGACACGAGAAATTTCACATCTTCCCACATGCCACAGAGAACAATATTAGAAGGAATATTTCCCTCACTTGCATTGGTCCCTGAAGACACCACAGGTTTCTAAAGTCAGAAGTAAAATGTGAGTTGTACTCTGCATCCTGACCTGAAGCTGCTACCAGTGTGCTGAGTTTCTTGCTTTCATCTTTTGTCACCTCTTCTTTAAACAATATTGGTGTCACATCAGAAGAATACAGGTGAGATGCTTTAGAGAGTGCTCAAGTGCTCATCTTCAATTATATCAGTCTGTTTTTCAATAATAAGCAAGAAAAACCTCTAAACATTCTGTTTCTACTATCTGAATTAAAAAAAAAAAAAAAAAGGAAAAAAAGGCATGCAGTACCTACTGCAAAATACTGATTTTGAAGTCAAATTTTAACTAGGGAAAAGGAGATGGATATAGCAAACAAACAAACAAAAAAAAAAACCTGTTTTAAAATTGGTGTCTACTATTCAATACATATTTAACTGATGATCAAAGTAGTATCTTTGGGATTTTTCTCCATCATTACAATTTTCTGAAATTTCTACTTTCTCATAAGATGTTATGTGCCAAACACAACACATGAAACTTAACCTTAAAGACTCTTAGCTGAGTCTTAAAATAGTTATAGCATAAATTCCATTAATTAACTTAATATCTATTTATTCACAAATCATTCATAGCAGAATATCCAAAATAATACCTCCCAGGAAGCTGCTCTTTCACTCATGTACGTAATATCTTTTAAGATTATTTAAAAGCCTGTAGGATAGATGATGTAAGAGCATTTTTTGCTTAGTTAATAAAATACCTTTGGAGGGTTGCATTCCACCTGACAAAATCAAACCTTAAAAATATAAAAGAATGTCCAGGCTTGCAATCCCTTTTCACAGCAGTGCCACTGAGGTAAATGAAATGTTAAGTATATACTTACAGTGGCAACAAGATGGCTGAATGGACTGTTCATATACAACATCTTGCCCTGGAAATGTGTTATCTTCCAATTTTTAATACAACCATAATCCTTAATTCACTCTTGATTTAGCAACTTCCCCTAGTGAGGAGAGTTATGGATGAAATGACAGTGCAATAAGGATGCATTGGCAGCCTTGTTTCTGAATTCACTGGGTTTTGTCAGTTTTTGTTACAATATTAAAATTATTTAAAAGTGAGGGTAGTTCTTCTATGAAACAGACAGGCTATTGACACTGTGTGACATGGGTGACTGGGGGTGATTGTGCATGTCACAACATATTTACAGTTTGACTGTTCCACCTATGGATAGATCTGTTTTTAAAAGCTTCAGTTTATAGCATGTTCCTGCAGGCCATTTCTCTGAGGTGATGAAGCAAATAATGTTTTTTGTTTTGTTTTAACACAGCTTTTAAGAGGTTGTCAGAGAAAGGCTGATGAAGGGTTAAGAATTTCATTTTGAAGTTGTACAGAATTACTAACTAATGAGTTGATTTCTTTGATGGGTCTTTTATAGTTGGCTGCAGCTGGACAAGAATCAACCACAAAGGGATCTTGGTTTTGTTCATCATTAATTCCAACTCAACAGATGAAGTCTGGCTATCATTGTCACCTTCACAGTTTGCCTTTGTATTATGTGAAGCTCGCGTATGCAATTAACAATCTGATTAGCAAGTTCTTGCATTCTTCAAGTAGCTTTCTTCATTATGCCAACATATCAGGTACTTCAAGCAGGATTATAAAATCATAATGCTTTCTGGCAATGGTTTGATATATAATGCTAGCATTTAAGATATTGCATGTACACAGGTCAGCAAGGGAAGTTATCAATGAACTTCAGAAGGATATTAAGAACCACACAAATATTGAGAGAGTTATTTCAATAAAAGATAAAGAAAAAATATTTTTTTCTCACTTGAACAGAAGCTGTAGGTAATGATGAAGTTTTAGTTTTGTCACTTTTGCTTAAACTGTGAAATTTTTACGGAATTAAAGCAAGAAATACCTGATTTCGCAAAACACTTGGGTTCTAGGCTCTGGTGCAATTTTATATCCTGCTCTGAACTGGAAGTGAAACTGATGGCTGCCCCAAAATAAGTCGATGTCATCACTTTCTTCTCCACTTCTCTGCAGACTGAAGCCTGCAGCCTGAGTTCTGGGAATTCAGACCAAATGGAGATCACCTGGCGATGGTTGAGCTTGACACAGTTTAGACCTTTGTTTCAGATTTACTTGTGTTTTAACAAGAGTAAGTAGCAGAATATTGAATAGCTTTTGTTTGGTGATTAAAAATTACATCAGACTTGTGCCTAAGGGAGGTTCACTTTTAGTCCGATTTTATATACATGAAAAATATCCTGTTTCATTTTATACCTGCCTAAAGTCCCAGACAAAAACAGAAGGAAATTCACACAAGGTGATGATTATTACTTTTCTAACCAAGTTATCTGTTACAAACACATAAAGCAAAGAGAAAGAAAAATGCATAGGAGTGAAATCCATTGCAGTTACATTATTTTCAATGGTGTTTTAATTAGGGTTTGTGGGTTTTTTTCTATATCATATCTAGCCAGATGCAGACTGACCCATTCTTTTATTTCAGATTCTCTGAAAGTGAAAGTTGTGCACCTGCTTGACAAAATATTCAGAACTTCCTATTTATTAGATCACTCCTATAAAATAACATAGAGCTATTAGACTTTTCCCTATTCACTTGGTGACATTGTCACACTCAGCTGCACCACTGAAGTTATGATCCCATTACACACTGTGCAAGACCCCTGCTACCCTAGTGTCTGAAAGTTTAAATTCACAAAATTTTGAATTCAACATAGTAAAATTGTTCTGTCTCTTCCTTCACACCATCCTATGGAATAGGCCACCGACATATGGCAGTAGGCTGGACCATGCATGCTTCAGATAATGCTGTATTCCTTAGAGAAACATGACAAGTCTTTCTAGAAATACAAAGGTGAAAAGAAATCATAGTTTTTCAAGGAATGGCTATCACTTTTATTACTGCTTCTAAAGGTTTATATAATGCTTTGCACTTGAATAGCAGTCTCTAGTCAGTGATCCCAAAACACTTTGTAGTAGTGTATTTCACTTTGTGACAGCCCAATGAAGTAGGCAAATAACACCATCTCCTTTATATAAATTGGTCAGAGAGTCTGAGAAAGTTAAGCACTTAATTCAAAGCCCATTAAGGAAAATGAAAAGACTCCCAGCAGGCTTTTGGTCAGTTACTAATGAGACATCTCAGGTCATACAAAAAATTTGTGACAGAGAGCAGAACTCAAGTGTCCTTATTACAATTCATGTGACTTAGGTAGACATCGCCCACCTTTCATATAAAAAAGATATTTCAAAGGGCACATTTGTGCCTGTCATCTTCATAGCAGAGTGTCAATCCTGTAAGGTGATATTACACAGATTAAAGGAATAGCTACACAGCAGAAGGTCCCAGGTGGACACAGGGAAGTCTTGCAATGAACAGCTATCTGAATCAGAGTTCTGGGAAATGAAGGCCATATTTCAGACCAAAGTGACCCAAGGGTGTGCTGGCCATTTTTATAAGCACACGAAATCTTCACCAACTGAAGCATGGAAAAATAAGAGGAGGAATAACAAGGGGAATAATACTCTGATGGGAGGGTAAAGAAGACATAGCCAGATGCTTCTCAGAGATATCCAGTGATGTGACAGGAGATAATGAACACAACGTAAAAAATGCAATAAATTCTATTTAAGCAGAAGAAACAACTTCTTTACTCTAGGAGTAATCAAACACTGGCAGAGGCCAGGGAGGCTGAGGAGTTCGACCCTTGGAGGTCTTCAAAACCTGACTGGACATGGGCCTGGATAGCCTGCCCTAGCTGACCATTTGTGAGCAGGGATGTTGAACCACACAATAATCAGAACTAATTTTGTGCTCAAAAAATTAAATAGGAGCTAGGGCAGAAGAAGTCCTTCTTGGCTGCTTGGCCCAGAATTTAGGCACACATTACAATAGCAAAAAGCTTTGCAGCCAGTTTACAGTCACAAGGAGTGGTTGTAAAGAGACTTCTGCTGCTGCTCACCTATGAGCTCCCCATCTTCCTCTTGCTGCTACCCTAGGTCTCACACCGTCACCCCTGACGCTGCAGTGACTGCTGTGTGTAGAAGTACTGGAGTGCTGTGGTTTACAGATACGGTATTTCAGAGATCCACCATACCCTGAGTGATAAATGTACCACTCATATCCAGCTATGCCAAAATAACTCTTTATTCAACCATTTTTCATAACATCTAAAATGGATAGCTCTTTTTCAAATAATAATTTAAAAGACAGATAAAGAAACTGGGGAAAAATAACCTTACGTATAATCTGCCTAGACTTTAACAGGAAAGTTTGACCTGCACATTAAGATGCCTATCTGACAAAGGCACACACTTGCATTAAATTCCCACCTCTCTGTTGTCTCTTGGCTGATACCAAGCACAACAGCTAATGGATTTCCAGGTAACATAGAAGGGCTTGAGATATCTGACTACAACAAGGGACAGTTTAAGGGATGACTGAAATTTCATGACCCTGTCAAGAAGCTTACTTCCTTTTCTTATATGCATCCCTATACTTTCCTTCCTGAATCAAATGTATTTGTTCATTTGAAGCAAAATCCTTCCTTTTTCTTCAGTGTTTGATCAAAGTTTACTTTCCTTAACATATAGCTTGACAAAAGTGGTCTCCATCTGAGAATGAGGACATCCAACACGATACCACAGAAACATCAACACTGTGTTTTATTTATGAAGAAGTTATGATGGATACATTGGTAAAGAATAAATTCTGCAGAAAAGAACAAACTGTCCTGACACGGTATTTCTTCAGCTATTAGAGATATACTGAAGCTAAGGAGAAATAATTTTACTAAAATGTAAGCAATTGATGTTTGTATGTTTATTTAAAGCTAACTAAAACTGCACGAAGCCAGCTTTTTGAAAGTCATGCCCCCACCCCTAATATGCATTTAGTCACCACAATCCCACACTGAGCGCAAAAGGTAGAGTTAAGCAACACATTTCCCTGAAATGGCAATGAAGTGCAGCCAAAATAGAGATAATTATTTTAATTAATGGTAATGATTTTAACGGTTGAACATTTTAACTAATTAATTATGATTGATTGCTTGTTACTAATCAGGAATGTGATTCAAAGTTCTAATTGAAAATCTGAGAGCAATGGGCACTAAAATATGATATATTTCTGCTGAGAGAACAGGCATTTATTTTTGGTAGGAAACACTTCAAACTAAAATTCATTTTGACATTTAAGATAGCCAGAAAATAACATACATCTCTTTCACAGGAGACTTTTTACACACAGGAACAGGAATCATAAAATACCCAGATAACCAACTTGAACAAAAATGGGGTACTCTTTCTGGTCTTGTTTGAAATCTGCTTAACCCTTCTGTGCTACTTTTGCTGTCAACATGGCATCACACTGTCATACTTTTGTACTCGAGGGAGAAGTTAACTGCACAATATTTATGCAGGGTATGAACTTGCTAAAGGAGCTTTATATACCCAAAGCTGTTCTAAGGATCTCAGAGAGGCATTTGTTGAATTAAATCGCTCCATGAACTTTTCCCAGGGATGCACTCTGCCACTAACACACTACTCCTCAAGCCTGAGTTGAGGCACAAACTGACAGACCAACATATTTCCTATCCAAAAAATCCCTCATTATATCTGCATGACAGCGATGGCTCTAGAGCCACAGGCAGAACTATAAGGGGACACCATTCCCTGGAGCACCTGGGGTTGCGTCCCTGGGCACCAGGGGCTGTGGCTCGCCCACCCACCAGCAACTGGGACTATGGGCAGCTGCAGGGTTTACGAGCCACATCTGGCTGCTCCATCACTGCTAATCAGAAGGCTGAGCTGTTCCCACAGCAGCTGCTGGACCTCTGCAAGTGGCAGCAGATAGTACAGAGGAGAACGAGCTGCTTTGCCAGGCCTCCGTGAGGCACCAGGAGTGGCCCAGCAGCTGCTGCATGGCTGCACCATCTGTCCATAGGCTGGGCAGCACCGTGGGTCCAGCTATGTCCCTAGACAGCAAAGAGAGGAAATCAGGTGCCGCAGGGGACAGTTTGGCCAGTTTGGCCTTATCCTTTAATCAGAGTTAAGGCAAGTTACCTTTGAAAAGAGCATCTCTGCTCATACATTTATTCTGGCCCCATTTTCTCTTTCCTTCTCCCTGCCTTGTATCAGATGTAGACATGCTTCAGGGCAAGTCAGTTCAGCAAGTTGATCCATCAGATAACTTCTCTTCTGGGGGAAGGGGGATCCAAGACTCTTATCAACAGCATTCCATAGTGCAGAAAGTGAATGACAAGCAGCAGCAACCCCAGGAAGGAGCCACCTTGGGGTGTGAGCAAGAAATGCTCCTGAATGAGAATGCCTGAAGCAGTCATTTTGCAGGAGGGAACATCTAATGCCAGGCTGAAAGCTGGTCCTCTCTCTCAAAAATTTATTTTCAGAATTTTTCCACTGTTACTGGTGTCTCCTTGCAATGCAAGACAATAAAAAAAACTGAAAAAGGATTGGCTTAGTAAGAAAAGGGTAATGTAAGAGTTGTAGTGCCACCAAAATGCTTATAGAAGAACGATGAAGCTGTTTCACAGTTTTAATAGAGGATTTGCTCCTTTGCTACCTAACTCCAAAAAAACAGGAGAATCTCCAAAGTATCATTTGGCAACTACTATAAATAAATGTTGCAAATGTAATGTTACATTCTTCTTTAAATATATGTATATATATATATAAATTTTCACAATAAATGTATGGATTCAAAATTTGTAGAGCTGCTAGGAAAATGTGATGCTTCAAGCCCAGTTACTGCTGGTGACAGTGAGACCTCTCAGTGTCAGTAAAGCTCAGTTTCAGCTGGTGGTACGGGCAGCACTAGTGTACCACGTGGCTACCACCTACAAGCATGCAAACAACTGGAGAAAGCATTACATCAGAGAATGGAAATGTGAGGACTCCAGCAATCTTCATCATGTAGCTCAGCCCCCAGGTTTGGGGCTCTGACACAATTCTGTCTGGCCCAGAGATAAGTAGATGCCTTCTTCCTTGTTCAGACAAACTGCTGCAGTGATTTAGCATGGGAACATAATTTCAAGATTGCTTTGTAACCCTAAACATAGGTAAAATCTATGCTGAGATTTTCACCTTAGATTTGTGTTGGGAGGATCAAGGTGGAGCAATTCGCCCAATTTTCTAGATGTTTCAATTCATTAGGCACCTTCATGCTGAGCCTGAGACTCCTTGGGCACTTAAATTTAATCACATCCAGAAGACCAAAAAGTGATCATCACACTTGTGATCCAGGCTGAAGTAGTCATCCAACCTGGAGCATTGTTGAAATATTCCCAAAGTCCAAATGTAGTCAGGCCTCTCCTTAATCATGATAGTAATTGCATCTCAATTACTCGCATAATGCCGCAGTAGCCCCAGGTCCATGGTACTGTGGTGCCTGCAGGACACTGCACTCCCACCACACAGCCAGGAGTGACAGCTCTGGAAATGATTCGTGAGTGCACCAGACAGCCCCAATTTGACCATGGCAGAGCCCATTGGAGGAATACAGGCACAAACAAATCCATTGACCTTAATTTCTTAACATAAATGTACTAGAGCCACTAACTCAGGGTTTCTATCCCAGGCACTGCACATTTTGCCATCTGTGTTAAAATATTAAATTGATCTTGGAACGAGAAAAGGAATGATAAAAGGCAGACATCTTTGCTGATCTGAAGAAGGCTGGAAAGGAGTCGGTCTCAAGGCAGAACTGTCCGCTTACCTCCCTTCACATCACAGGTGGCGAATTTAGCAGCTTAACACGCTTACTACCTTAATTATGTGTTCTGTGGTAGGTATGAACTCCTTCCCACAGCACTCCTATTTTAACAGTTTTGGCAGAGCTGACCTGCAGGCATTGATACATGAGAGAGCACTTGCAATTTTCTCTTCTGAAGAGACAATAGATGCTACCCCAAAGCGTGGCACCTGGCCTGAAAAGCGACAGTCTGGGAGCGCAGCATTGAAAGGACTGAGAGTAACATTGAAAGGACTGTGCCCTTTAGTTTTGTGTTTGTATGTTGAGCTATTTATCTGAAAAAATATCTTAGCTGATGATTGCATAAATAAGCCCCAAAGCTGCAGCCCTATGTGTTCTGCTCCTTTGAAGGACTGCCGTATCATATTAGCAATCATCAGAGAAAACCATGCCTAGAAACTTCTCTGAAAAGCTGCAGCACTTCAAGAAGGATCAGAAAGAAATGTCACTAGGCAATAAACCCCCTTGTCCCTTTAGCATAATGGCTCAGGAGAGGGAGATTACAACAGGTTTTCATCATGAATATCTTGTGTTTGAGCAAGGAGAAATTTCCTGACAGCTTTGATTCCAAATTTCAACATTATGTCACTTGCTGAAGTATCAGACACATCATTAACCAGCTCTAGCAGGTTTTGTTATGATATGATGAGTCAATGTCTGCCTAGAAAATTTAACCCATTTTTCTCTCACACATGTTCCAAACAAGCTCTATCCTGGAAATGTTTGCCTTTCTGAACAACATTTCATCTGAGTCATCAAGTACCCGTTGATGCTTTAGTATTTACACGGCACTTGCACTTGTTAGTTCTCTGGCATTTCCATGCAGTAGCTGTACACGAGATTCAAGGGGCATTCCAGATTTAGCTTTATTGTTTTCCCCTTCTTTGGCTGCTAAGTATTATTTATCCTACCTACCCCTCAAGTTCAGAAAAAGGGAGAAAGCTGTGATTTCTCTTTGCCTCTTGCTGGATGGCTGTGTGGTCAAGCCTCTGGCATGCACAGCCAGTGCCCTAGCTAGGCTGCTGCTCCTGGAGCTGACTTTCCCATTGCACTGTTTCTGTGTACTACCCCCAAATCAAAGGGGTGACACAGAGTGTATGAAATGTCACATTGCACTGAGGACCTGCAAAATGATTCAGATAACCTCATAGTTGGTATTTATCACTGTGTATAATGCTTTGCAAGACTAGAATCTGGGAGCGTTTTTTTTTTTCTTAAACTCAGATGTCTTCAGAAGCCAAAGACTAACCAGGCCAAAAAACAAAGAGATGTGGTTCCATAACATTGATTCTCCCTAACCCCTGCATATAGGACAGGTCTGCACAAACTTCTAAAATGTGGCATAGAGAAGGGGAAAATTAAACTTTTCCTGAGCTATTCTTCCACAGGAAAAAGGAGTTAAATCTCAATTTCCCTCATTTCACCATTTTTATGAGAGGTCTATCAATAAGTACTTAGTATCCTCTTTGTATTACAGAGAATCTATTTATGCAGAGCACTAAACAGTAAATCTGCCTTCTTCAAAAACAGCAGAGGGGTAGGTGAGACACCACTCGCAATTTAGGTCAGCTGATGGAAAGCAAGTAAATTAAAGCCAAGATCTGGATGTTGAAACATTTGAGACCAGGAGTGCAAGGTTTTTANTGTAGCAGCATGCCTGAAAAATGCGGAAGATTGACAGCAGAAAGTGTGTTTGAGAAATCAGGAGCTGCTATTATGTTCTGAACAAAATGGAAAAAATAGGCAACAGTTTGCCCTTCAGGCCTCACTCTGATCTCAGCACAACTGCAACACATGACCTCATCTGGAGTGAGAAACTGAAGTCCTGCTGCAGCCTTCACAGCTCAGCTTCAGCCAGGCTCTCTTGTGAAGGTCTGTTTGATCTGGGAGCAGGGAAGCTGTCAGAAACCAGGCATGACCTGCTATTTGCTAAAAATCATTTTCCATGTTATGTATGTGTTCATTTAGCACATCTTTTCTGTTTCTTTAGAGCAACTACATGAGGCATTGTCATCAAAATACGTTTGCCTGCTGAAATGCTTTGGAATATGCTTACAGCAATACGTTTGGCTTTGTGAAGCTGTCAGCACAACTTTATTTTCAGTTGGTTATGATTATTTAGAGGACTGCTTCCCCCCTTTCACAGAAGATTCAGGGAAGGAAAGCCTGTGAGCATCTTCTCCTGGGAGACTCTTCCAGACCACATTAGCACAGGTATGTGCTGAGATAATGCCATGGGTTATGCTCAGAGAGCAGGGGCAGGTCTGGACTGTTTGTCTTGAACTTAAACGCTAAATATTTTTGCTTAAAAGCACACATATTTTTAAATGGAACCACTTGAAATCTGAATTAGATGTGAATTTACCTTCAGGCTCTCCCTGCTATCTCCTGCGCTGCCTCCAAACAATTCAGTTACTTACAAAATGCACAAAAAATATTTCTTGGCTGGTAGGCTGAAATGTCAGTGCAACAAGCCAGGACTTGGGCAAACATTTCGAAGGTGTTCACACATGTCGTGCCTGGCTCCACATAAAGCTGTTTTTCACTAGCGCTTCATCCTCTGTATTTATGAACTTGTTTTCCCTTCCTTCAGAAATACCAATTATAAAAATAGAGTAGGAGGTAGTAAAAACACAAAGCTGGTTTTAAGTCAAATCATCGACTTTAGCAACACCACTTGCTCTCCTGACAGCAGTTCTGTGTTTCTCACCACTCAGAGGAAAAGTGAGTATGAGAGTGAAAGGTTTGCCAAATGCTCTAGTTCAAACTTCATTCCTGCTAGGCTATACCTTTATCTGCTATGGCCGTTAGTCAGAAGTTAATAGCTCTAGAAATACTTGTGTAAATTAATATTCTACACAGAGAGAAATGTAACTACATAGGTTTTTCTTAAAGGTGTCATTCAATCTATCAAGATGTTGCAGAAGAATTTTTTTAAAAGCTGAACATTCAACCTCTTGCCCTTTCTTTCTTAAAAGGCTTCTTTGCAGCATGTCTGTGCAGTACAGCACCAGCTCAGACCTCAGGCTTCTATTGAAAACTGCCTTGGAGAGGAGAGTGGGACTGTAAAACGCTGGGAGGAGAGGTGGAATCAGGGGAAAGAAAATCTCTGCATGCACTTGAGCAGCAAATAGACACAAATCCCTCGCAGAGTTGTTATTGCAGGGAATGACTGTCTACTGAAACAGAAAAAAACTACTGCTTGCTGGTAGCCTCAACACAAACACCAAGCATTCAGGGGTATGAAACTGCCTTTCAGCCTCACTACTAACTTGCCAGGGGGAAAACTGAAGCCATGCAGGATGGCACAAGGCAGATTTCACTGTCAGTGCTTGCTCCAGGAGGAAAAAAAAAGCATTTCCCAGGCTGCTGGTCTGACCCCCTCCAATACAACAGTGAGCATTTCCATCTTCCTTACAGCTCCCTTCCCTCCAGAGGTGGAAATACTTCCAGCAGGTAGCCCCATGCCCCTGTTAACTGGAGCTGGATCCCTGCAATGCAGCAGGACAAACCCGCAATTGTCCACAGAAAGTCACTTCCAACTAGTGAAGCTGAAACAGTGAATTTATTCCAATTGCTTGGGTTTCTGTTTGGTTTTCATTGCAGAATAAAACAACCTTAAGAGCCTTAATTCCTCTACAACTTGGAAAATCATCTAGTCCAGGCAATGCTGTGATCACTGTGTTATTAACCCTGCAGGAGTCCTCTGGTTAAGCCCACCTCCTCTAAAATATTCCAGTAAGAAGGGAGGAGAGCAGTGCCAACGAGGTGAGAGGGAAGGAGAGGGAGCTCACTGCAAGGAACACAGTCGTCTCTGTGGCTGTTTAATAGATAAGAATGAATGCTGCTGTTTAACTAGATCCAGTCTCTGAAATATCTAATTAAAACTGATGTGCTTATTTAGTTTCCAATTCATCACAGGTGGGCCCACATTAATGTGAAAATGAAAGTAAATTACCAGCATTTGGCAATCTCACTGAATGTCATTCACATTATTAGCTCAAATCTCAGAATGCATTTTAAAAATATGGTTCATAGGTAACAATGTGCTTGAGAACCAGCAAAATCTTGACTCTTCTAGCATTTTACCTGCATGTGTGAATTCAAACTTGGCTGCAGGAGCTGCTGATGAATGCGTATCTTGTGCAGTAAATCAAAGCTTTTCAGCAAAATGTTCTGCAGGAGTTTCACCCACTTTCCTACCCCTAATGTGACTCGGGAACCTTTGTTCATATTGGCCCCTCTCCTGTCTGCCCCCCTCCAACTAGACACTCGTGATAACTTCAAGCCATTGAATTGTAACCAGATTTCAGGATTGTGCTTGGATCACGCAGGCTCTGTGTGCTTCTGCTGCATTGTGTTCAGCTTTACACATGGGCAACAGGAAGGGACAGGTAGATGTGAAAATCATAAGTCTTCCAAAACTATCTGGATTTTACTGGAATCATTCACCTATAAATTGTACCCAATATGTACGTCTTGAGCTGGTCTGAATAAGAAAACTGAAATTCGTTTGATTGATTTGACTTAGAAAAAATCTATGGAAAACTGAAAAATATGGAAGGATGCTTAAATGCCATGGGTTATTTAGAACTGAAGTTTTACCCAGTGCTCAAAGGGGACTGGATTTTATCATCAAGACACACGCATCCCTTCAGATCCAGTCTGTAGGATTCTACTAAACATAAGCGATTTTCCACTTCAATTTTTGCTTGAGACAATGTAAACAACATCTCATAAAACAATGTGCTCCATTCAGGGGCTTACCTCAAGCAGTCTGTGTGGCCAGTCTACAAAACATGATGATGCTAGACTTTGGATCAATTTTCTAAACTTCAGACAATTGTTTTCTTTTACACTGAGTGGCTGCATTGCCTTGAATTATAACACATGGTTATAAAAGTGAAAAGTGCAATTTTTGACAAGAGTTCAAAGTAATTTTCCCTCTGCTGCTTCCAAAAATAATGCTTTTCATTTAAGAAATTAATTGTCATAATATTATTACTAGATTTTTAAAATATTTTTTTCTGCTTTTATATTCTTCCCTGTTAACCCTTTTGCTGCTGTGAAAGAGGAAGAGAAAACATAGTGACAAACAACGTTTAAATTGTTTTGTAACTGCGAAAAATAAACCACAGAAAAGTAGTATAATATTTAATTTTTCTTTTTTTTAAACACATCTTTCTCTCATGAAAAGTCTTGAAACAATGAAAAAATATTTTTTTCTCATAGAAATTGCTCAAAGGGCTTGATATCTGAACAGTGATATATATATATAGATATATATCAAAATATATTTATTCACTAATGACACATGAACAGTAGCCTGTGTTTTGACTGAATAAAACAGTTTTCCCCTTGGCCAGGTGACCAAGGTAAGGCACTGTAACCACTAAAAGGATCATTTTAAACTCCAGCTCCCATTACCAATAAGATGTATCCACAGACTATATTGAAAAGCTGAGCAGGACAACATCTCGTTTTCTTTAAAAAGAAAAAATGAAGAAAGAATGGGAGATCAGTGGGAGCAACCCAAAGGAGAGAAAAGGGAGGGGAGGGAAAGCCTAAGGATAAAAAAATATCATACAGAAGAGAAATCAATCTAGACAGACATTTCATCCAAAGAGAGAATGATAAAAAATATACATCAACAAGGGTGCTGAATCACAACCTGAATAGTCCGAAGAAAATAAGCAACATTAAAAGCAAAGAGGAAGCAAAAAAAAAAAAAAAAAAAAAAAAAAAAAAAAAAAAAAGAAAGAAAGCAAAGACATGTCATGGCAGCCTACAGCTTCCTCACAGAGGAGCAGAGGTGCAGGCGCTGATCTCTGCTCTCAGGGGTCAGCAACAGGACCTGAGGGAGCGGCATGGAGCTGCGTAGATGAACATCAGTTTAGGGGCTAGGAAAAGGTTCTGCACCAAAGGGTGGTGGGCATGGAACAGGCTCCCCAGGGCAGTGGGCACGGCACCAAGCTGCTGGAGTGCAAGGAGCGTTTGGACACCGCTCTCAGACACAGGGTTTGGGTTTGGGTGGTCCTGTGTGGAGCCAGGTGCTGAACTTGATTATCCTTGTGAGGCCCTTCTAGCTCGAGTTACTCTGGCAGGCAGATTGCTTGCTTGGGTGATGCGATGTCTCACCCTCCCATCCTCTGACAACCTGGACCTGGTGGATGGGAAAGGGTTTCCTGGCCATGCTCATCAAAGCCCTCAAGCCCCAGTGGCGATGCTGCCTGTGCATGTCATTCCTCCAGCAGAGCAGAAGGACAGGCATTGCTACAAGCGTCATCAGGACACCACTTGGGGATTGAGCTTTCCTCCTCCCAGCCATGAGTTGTTTTTGGAAGAATCATCTGCCGTGGATGAAGTGAGGAAAGGCTAAGAAATAGGTAGAAAATAATAGGGAAGAACTGCTGTAGTTTGATGAGGGTAATAACCTTTCTAACTAGTCTCCTATCACATTAGGTTCCCCATGAAATTATTTAAAACAGCAGGGAATCAAACATCCCCAGCATTATTAACCTCTAGCTCGTGTTCATTGAAGAAAATCGGGCAGACATTTTATGGGTCTTGCGCAGCCAGTGAACCCTGTGTGCCAGAATATGTCAAGCAGCACCAAGGGACCATGGCGCTGTGGGACCATGGCATCAAGTCCCCTCTCTGACCAGAGACAGCCCTGTGGCTGCGCATTGCTCCAGAGGGACACCCCTGGTGTGCGAATGCTTCTAATCTCAATGCAACACTGCAGCAGCACAGATAGTCAGACCCTGGAAGTGCAGTGGCTCCTATTCTATTAATACGGCTGTTAATAAAGTATTTTAATACAGGGCTTCTTAAATGAAACCTAGTCGAGGTTTCCCAAATGCTACAAACAAAATACTTTTCAAACCCAGAGATCTTTTTGCAAAAAAAAAAAAAAAGAAAAAAAAATCACCAAAATCTTTAATCCAGAAGCGAGTCAAGCTGGGCAATCAAAGCACTGTACCATGGCTTTTACATACACCTCTTCTAAAGTTTAAAATATGATGGAAAACTACTGTTCAGGAAAAAAAAAAAAAAAAAAAAAAAAAAAAAAAGCAGGTAGCCACATTCAAGAACTCTTATTAGATAAGTCTGTAAATTTACATCATCCAAATACAGAACTGAATCATGTGAATGACCAGCTCTTCTTGCCTATTCTCAGATTGTGTTGGGATATAATTTCATGTATTTTTTAAATGGTGATCATCACTCAGAGTAATATGTTGTGTAGCTGGGGATCCACTGCTAATATTTGGATTTAAACATTCCATTTTGGTTAAATTCTTGGTGGGAAATGTGATGGTATTTTTTTTTTCTGTTGACAAAAAACATCTTTTTTATTCCTAGCTAAACACATAGGACTGTATATTTTTCAAAGACTTATGCTTGATGTATAAATGTGTATTTTTATAAAATCCTAAGAAATTTAGGACAACAGAAAGCCATTTAAATGCTATTTTGAAATATTTAAACCTTTGGAGGGCAGGTTCAGATTTTTAAGGGCTTACTTCTGACATTTGTGAAGATACACATCCATAAATTATTGGTAACGCTGAATTCTCGTGCTCGAAGTGCAGCGAAGGACCTTGGCGGCGGTGTGGTGAACAGCTGCTTGTGGCGAGGCTGCCGTCCCAAACACCCAGAGGAAGGTAGGGAGCGCAGAAGTGTTGGCTGAATATTCAAAAACATTGCAAAGAATAAACCTCACCAAAAACAAAATGTGAGGAACACACTTCTGTTTCCAGCACCCCTTGGGCAACACTGCAGTAAGGACCTGACTGTATATTTTACACCTCTGCTATGTGCTCATATATACACACATTCAACAGGATTTTTTTAAAAACTAGCAGAAAAGCCTTATTGCTTTTTCAGTGTCTCCAGATATCATTGGTGTCTCATAGAAAAGAGATATTTCCTGTGTACAGCCCTGCATAATCACCTAGGTGCACGACGGGAGGTATTTGCTGTTTTCTGAAGTATCGCATATTAGCCCTGGTGGAACTGCAGCTGGCAAAACAACAGGATGATCCTGCACGATAAACCTGAGCCAGAGGGGTATGTGAGGGCTTCTTCCAATAGCACATGCAGCTCAGAATTTGAATGAGGAAAACAGGAGAGTTCTGTGGTGTTGTAGGACCTGCGAGCTGCATTACTGATAGTTTCCATCACCTTCACACAAAAACATGGCTGTCGAGAACAAGGGCCTCCACTATGTCTGGGCTGCACACACGACACCATAATAAAGACAGTTTCCTCCACTGAGGGCTTACAAGCGAGGTTTATGAGCAGACAACTTAGAGATGCAATACACAAACACGGAGGAAGAGAGGAGAGAACAGTAAAACAAGCATGCATTTTTCATAATAGGCAGTAATTTCATGGCTTAATTTAATCAGTGGTCTAACTAAGTGCAGTACCTTGCTTTTCTCCTGTGCTTGTAGGTTCTCAGGCCTCATTAACATAGAATGTGTGTTGAATATTTTATGGGGACTTATTTGAGTTTATTTAGTGACCCCCAACGAAAAGTACATGTTTGTCAGTCACCATTATAAAAATTAGGCGGGATATTTTTCAATAATTTACATTTCCTGTAATAAGAACATTAAACCTCTGCCAAATTTTGGACTCTGTTATGTGGAAAGTACAAACAAAGGTTTCTGAAGTTACTCACAGGATTGGTATATATCAGTTCCTGTGCAACAATTTGTCATTTTCAAATGGTTCTTGGGATCCATTGGCAAAAGAGGAGATTCGTCTACTATAAGCTGTTAAGTGTTGTAATAAAATCATTTTCATGGACAGGAGGAAAAAGCTCCATCAGTTTATGTGGTAAAGGTAAGCACTGGCCCTGAGGACAGAGTTTGAACTAAGGGAAAGGGGAGGAGGGCTCAGAGCATGTCACCAGTTTCTGTAGAGGAACAGATTGCATATGGCTTGGCAATAGGGTTTTATGTGAATAAGTAAACGAGGTCAGAGTTAATGGCCTTTCCACTTCCACATAAAGGTGACTCCACCCACTGTTCTCGGGAATACCTGCAGAGGTTTGGCCTAGAAGCTGGCTATTGATATATGTGTGACCACACACCTTTAATGTCACGACAGAAAACATATATCCTGTAAAGCCCCACAAGCCACATAAATATCAGAGGAGGAACAATCATCTTCCTGCGTGTACTGGGAACAAAATACGTGCTGTAATTGCAGGTGATGCCAGAACTGATTTGGGTGCAACTGAAATACATCTTGCAGGTTCACATTTTAAAGAAATTGGAACAAACTCAAATCTGGTGCAAGCTGAACAAGGCAGCAGAGTTAAAGGAGAAGCTGATTTGGCCCGGTTGTTTTAATGTGAATTTACTAGCATTGAAAGACATTCTTAATGAAAGCCCTTTATTTATTCAAAGGGGTACGACATGAGCTAAAATGCAGTTGGACCAACACATTTTGGCCCGTGTCTAGTGAGAAGCTCCAGGGAAAGTGTGTCTGTCCCATTGATTGCGTCCATAGACACCTCTGAACTTCCTGGACTCTGTGTGCTTCATCTTGCCATTACTGGGAGCTATGATGTAATGGCACGGTTCTAAAGCATACCACAGATTTCTAGAAACCTAGCAGTTTGAACCAGGTCTCCTCTTCAATGAAACTGGTGCTCAGGAAGCAGTTTAACAAGAGGAATTACATTTTAATATGTACTACCTTACAGCAGAGTTTAATTTGTGATCACTTTCTATTGGTTTTCAGCCCAACTTTTTGTGGAAACCCATTGATTTAGTCAGATTTAATTTTTAGAAAATATCACTTTCATGGAATGTGCAAAAGCAGTTAACATATACTTTGTCATAGACAAGTCTGTACACTAGACACAGTGTGTCCTTGATGCTTACACCCATGATACAGTGCAACAGAAAAACGTGCAGATGTTTGTCTTAGTGCTAATACAACCATGTTTCTCTGAATCTGGAGATCAGGCAGACAAATCAAAAGCTGGAAGCAGGCAGACAAACACATTCTCCTGAGCATTTGGGTATGAAGTTCAGCAACCTCTCCTGCACTTGTAGCAGAGGAAAAAAAAAAAAAAAAACACTGGGGTGAATAAAATCCAGAAGAGAGTAGGCAGGGTTCCCAATGCAGCATTTTGACTCCCTTCTGCCCAGCGAATCTTCCAGCCACTCAGGTTTTTACCGCTGAGAACAGTTCTCCTTCATACAAGGCTTAAAACTGCTGTTTCCGTGGGATGTTCTGGTTTCTCTGAACCTCTTTACTCAGCGCTCAGCTACAACAGTGATGAGAACTCCTCCAATGAAGAGCCGAATAGCACAAACACTTTTTCTTTGTATTCTCAAATTCCCATCTAAAA
>VXAV01006282.1:88142-100993 GCA_013399715.1 Alectura lathami | reverse complement strand
AGATACACAGCAGATAGTTAAGGGCATTGGAAATACTGGTGTTAGGTGAGCAGCGATCTGGAGTCCCAAGTCTGGTTTTCAGTTCTGTGGTGGAAGATGTTGTCAGTATCTTCTCTGTGAGTCTGGGCCTCTGCTTGCACAGTCTGGTGCAATATGAAGACTGTACACCCTATCTCAGTGAAACTCCTGATCAGTAGGATCAATTGACCAATGAACCATTGATCATATCATTCCATATTACTATGGAAATACGACCTAAATCACACTGTAATGGTCATATTTGCACTATGCCTGATGATCACTTGGGATTTCTTCTTGCTTTGTCCTTCCACATCAGTATTTCTGGTCTTTCTGCAAATCTCTCCATGCCTTTCATGCGTGGTCTAACAGGCATGAACATTTCTCTCCCTAGGAAAATCTCCTGTCCTCCTTCCTTCCTGGCTGAGAGAACTGGGGCTCTTCACCTTGGAGAAGAGGAGACTGAGAGAGGATCTAATCAATGTTTATAAACATCTGAAATGCTGGAGCTGCATGGATGAGACCACGCTCTTTTCGGTGGTGCCCAGCGACAGGACAAGGGGCAGTGGGCAAAAACTGGAACACAGGAGGTTCCATACAAATCTAAGAAAAAACTTATTTACTGTGACAGTATTGCAGCACTGGAACAGGCTGTCCAGAGATGTTGTGGAGTCTCCTTCTCTGGAGGTATTCAAGACCCACGTGGATGCCTTCCTGGGCGACCTGCTGTAGGGAACCTTCTTGTGCAGGGGGGTTGGGCTAGATGAGCTCCTGAGGTCCCTTCCAACTCCTACAGTTCTGTGATTCTGTGATTCTTCCACCTCTAAAACCCTGGCATGATGACTTGAGAAAACACACCTGTGAGCCACAGACGTGATCCTGTACAGGGCACGATCCACCCACAATTCCTGGTATTTCATGCCATTTGAAAAGAAAATGCTGTCCAGGGAGAAAAACCTTAACACGTATTGTAGCATTAAGAGCATCCAGAAGTGGCAACGTAAGTAACAGTCCCAATTTCACTATCTCCAAGCAAATCTGAGTCTCCTAAGAAGCTGCCTCATGAAGGGGAGAAGGCTGGTTGCTTCACACAGTTCTGCTCTTCTCCTTCCTCTCTTACATCATTTAAATGCTGGACATGTTCATGTCTTGGCTTTTTTTCTCTGTGATTCCAAAGAGAGAAGCTGAGGCTTCTGAGCAAGATGGAAAAGCTGAGATAAAGAATATTCCTACAGCAAATAAAAACTTGTCAAGTCATATTTTGAAAGAAAGAGTATTTTAGGGTATATCTATACTCTATTTGTTGCAGTTCAGGAAGAGAGAACCATGATAGCTGTATTAGTCTTGGAAACACCATAACTCTTGTGGCACAGAAGTCAGTGAGACTGAATGCCCCCACATCCCCTAGAAAGGCTTTGCAGCCTGCACAAATCTCTCTCCTATGCCACCAGCAGCATCCAGGTGAGCTAGTTTAAATCATGCTAGGATGTATCTGCATGTACTGCAGTCAGCTCAGCTGCAGAGTAACTGCAGTGTAGTGTCCCTTCCCATGCAAACAAGTGACTTTATGTTGTTAATTTTTTGTAAGCTTGCATACCCCACAGGTAGTCCAACATTATCCTGACTCATAGAAAGAAGTTACTCAGCAGGACAGAGGTCCCATTTGGGAACAAGTCTTCTCAATATCATCTGACACTTTCCCTCTTCACTTAACAAAACCCAGAGAGGCTATCAAAAATATTCTGAAATTTCCATAGGCTTATGTCCAGATAAATCTTCTTCCACACCTTTTGTGCAGAAAGGCTTGTAGCAGCTAGGGGTTCATTCTTCTGGGGACGGAGCCACCAGAATTGTATCTGCTTCTGGTCTCAGCCCACAGGGACAAACCCTGCTATGTTTTGTCACAACATCATCCTGCAGGACCAGTACTGAGAGCGACTATCCCAAAGGTGAAAGGAGGAAGGAAACCCTGCTGAATTCGTACCTTCTGCCTTTGCCACCTTGAACTCAGAGCTGCAGGAAAGCTTTGCTCCAGTGTTTCAGGAAGATCAGAACAAGATAGGGATTCCCTTCCATCCAGCGATTGATCAGAGGGTGATTCACATTGGGTAGATCATCCCGCTTTCAGCTGGCTCAGCTATGAGATCAGATGATGTTGCTCAAAGCTTTATCTAGACAGATCTTGAAAACCTCCAGCCACAAAAATGACACATCTTCTATGTGCACCCCCTCCCACTGCTTCGCTTTTCTCACGGTGAAACAAATTTTCCTGATATCCACTTGGATACAACCCTGCTTGTTTCAACCTCTGTCCATTGTCTCCTGTCCTTCCACCATGCATGCTGTAACACCCTGGCTCCATCTTCTTGATAACCTCCTCTATGACACTGGCAGGCAACTGTCAGCTCCCCCTGACACCATCTCCACTCCCCTTGTCTTTACCTGCTCCAGCCTCTGACCATTCTGATGGCCCTCTGCTGAACTTCCTCCAGTTCATTGATGTTTTCTTGTATGGGGGAGTCCAAAGCAGGATGAATGAGCGAAGACCCAGGGATGGCCAAAAGAAATCAAAGGAAAGACATTCGAAGAACTTTCTACATTTCTGACTGGGCATTTTCCCACCCTGTTTTGCAGGTTTTTGTATGAAATAAGCAATTGCACCCTAAGGATATAATGAGTTATCCCTTTCTGGATATCTCAGAGACCAACGGCATGCACACACCTATCTCACAAATGCTGAATACAGGTGGTCAGCTAGGAAAGCACACAGCTGTTCGCTTCGGGTAGCTGATGGGTAGTACCCATTAACCTCCAAGATACTTGGTCTTGTTTATCTGACCAACGAATACGAATCAGCTTCAATTTTATCTCCCTATCTTCTTTTACCATTTTCTGCATTGCCCTTCAGTTTGAGCCCTTCCACCTCCTCCCCATCTCTATTTTTCCCAGTAGGCTGAACATTTTATTTACACTTTCTCTACCACCTTGAGTTCTGAAACTCTGGGGTTGGTATGGTAATTGTCAGCAACGCTTTAGCCCAATGCGTGTATGTATTATTAATAAAAGTTATACTTCTGAGATAAGTTCAGTAAAAAAACCACTAAAAATGGGTTTATATTGAGATTAATGCATCTGAATTTAGGAGTCTACAGGTATATCACCAACCTAAACCTCTACCACAAAAAACTGACATGTACTGAAGATTGTGAGGTGCCCACATACAGACAGCCCACTCAGGAACCTCACAGTCTGCACTGGCTTCTGAGACAGAAAGGTCATATGTAGACACCTGCATTTGTGTGTTTTAATCTTGAACTGAATCCTAGCCAAGGGATTCAGAAACAGCTTTATATAACTGTACAAACTTCATTTTCTACTACAGACAGTGGAAAGAAATTACATGAAGATTTGTGCCAGATCAGGGGCTCCCAGTGGTTGCTCTGAATGCCAAACCTTGCTGCCTTAAGATGCTAAATACAGCAGTTCAACTCTATTTTAAAATACTTCTCACAGCTCCCAGATACTTTGCATTTTGTCAGAGAGCAACTGAGGCACAAAGATGCAAGATCCCCCAGAAGAACCTCCTGGCAGGCCAGGTGCCCAGTCCCCAGGGGCACGTCAGTGAATGCAGATCCCACCTGAGGCATCCTTTCCACCAGCAGGTGCCAAGGAGAAGATGAGCAACATCTCTTGGGATGTTGGGAGGGGAGAGCTCCTGTGTGAAGGGGTCTGACTCATGCTGGTGGCTGTGGTTCTTTACTGAGGGGGAGGAGATGGATCCCTCCGGCAGTCAGTATTGTCTTTTTTCTGTTTGTTTGTTTGGAATCGGGACAATTCAGGTCCAGATGAGACCATGTTCAGAGTCAGTGGACTGCAGCAATTTCCAGTTAGATGGAAATCAGTCAAAGTTAATAAACAAGTCTCTGCAAATGGGAAGAAAGAGATTCATGCATTAAAGCTGCATTAAGAAAGGAAAGAGAAAACAAACTAATAATTCTCTCTGCCTACCACAAGCTTCACTTTAACTCAAGCCTATTTGAAAAGAAATGCAGTGGATTCCCAGTGCAGAGGTGGAAGGGGTGGGAAGGTTACGTGGAGAAAAGAAGAAATCACTTTATTTCTATCACGGTGCAGTAAGATATAAATACAATCAAAAGGGGTTAATCTAATCCTTTTGTGAAGCACTGAGTCAGAGAACAAGACAAAAACAAATCTGTGATCTGGAACTTCCTGAGCACCCACTCAGGGTGGATTAATGAGGAGTACACGGCTGTGAAATTACGTGCCCTCTGAGTCAGGAAAATGGTCCTAGTGGTGCATGACCTTGAAATGAGGGGAAGCAAACTTCACCTGATCCACAATTATAAAGACCTAAAAGGAGGGGGACTGAAGAGGAGGGAAAACACATTAAGAGCTTGGAAAATGTTTCTGAATATGAAACCAAACAAAATACTAAACAAACTTGAAGGATGAATTAAATGTAGCATAAAACCATCCACGGGCTTTTAAAGGATGCTGGCATTAGTGTTTGAGCATTATGAGGAAAGCTTGTCCTCTTTATTTACATGAAGTAGATATTTTGTTGCTGTTGTTATGGACTTAGTGATGTTTGTCTGCCTTCAATTTTCTCTTAGCAATGAAAAATTGTTGTGAGATGATTTCTAGTCTTAGCTGCTTTACATGACAGTATTATCAAGGATTCATCAAGAGGCCATCTGTCGAATTTATGAAAAAAAATGCAAAAACAAAACAGATGAAAAGGAAAGAGCAAGACAGAGACTGGTCCAGGGGACGATAGATGTGGCAGCATGTGCCTCAGTGTGAAAATTACAACATTTAAATACTGTAGAATAAATTACTGTGCCGAAAAATTAGTGATGCTCTCCCACTTTAGATTCTCCCCTTACAATGAAAACATAATGAAATAGATCACAGACCAAATCATTTTTTCCTGTGGCTGTTATTATATTCTAATGAAAAATTAAAATGGGGTAAAGACATAAAACCTGTAAGGGAATCAAATAAGCTAAGCTATGGAGTCATTTCTTAGGTACCCCCAAAATGTACAACTGGTATGGAAACAGTAAATTCATATCTCTTTATGTACGCAATCAACTGAGCTCCCTCTGTTTCTCTTGCGTATCTGGTATGTGTATACTCACACACATGCCTGTGACATAGTAAAGATAATGGAAGGGCGAAAAAAAAATCTGTCCTCGTTGCAAGCTGATTGAATTGCATATCAAAACAGAGCCAAATATAAACATCTGTTCCCAACCAGTATATGTTATATATAAAATTTACTGAGGATCTGCTGTCTTCTAACTAGGTTGACATGTATGTTTACATATTGTGTATGAGAAACAAAGTTGAATCAACCATGGTTATTGAAATCAAGCAGCTTGTATTTATTTGGAATCTAAGATATAATATCCAGCTTATACTATTTTTTTTAGGATAGAAATACTGAAAATTCTGGGCCTTTCCTAGCCTCTGCCTTCATCTTGCCTCAAGGAATGCACTTGAATTTCTGTGCAAACCTGTGATAAGCTAACAGGGAAAAATATCCAGTGGATTGTTGTACAAATCCAAAGCTTTTCAACAGCCTCTCCCTCAAAGCCATTAGATCTTCTGTTTTACTGCTTATGTTTAAAGTTATGCAAAGTGAGCCACAAGGCTATCTCTGTGAAATAGGACTCTTGCATATTTGCACTATGAAAGTGCAAAACATCAAAGGAGCATGACATGCCATATATTTTTAACCATAACTGTGATCCGAGAGTTTTTATGTCCTGAATTTTAATAGGGAGTAAGGCTGAGAAAGAAAGGTTGGTATTGTTTGTATACCGTGATCAGGACACTCACAGTAGTTATGTCTGACTTTCTACACCAAAACTTCACACAGATGTAAGTGACCTACCAGCGAGCTATCCAGTGATGACATTCTGCACACGAAAGAGCAGGTGAAACTCCCCTTGAGCTATACGAAACATTTTCCTACACTGTTGTAGTTAGATAACCAAACTCTATGCTAATTTCCACTAGTTCAATATTTTAGGCTAACAAGAAAGGCTACATCCGATATCAAACAGTCCTCAAACACACTCTCCTTCAGGTTACTTGATGAGAGTACTTGATGTATGCAGACGACAACATCCCAAAATCTTCAGCTGACTTAAAAAAAACAAAACATTAATTTTAATTTAATTGAATTGGGATGATCATCTTGATGCATCAGTAATTAAATGACAGCAAACACCATAAAAGCAAACTGTGCATATATCTTAATGGCACAGTGTAAAGCAATAATACTTACACGGCCTAACTCTATGCCCTTCCAAGACTACAAAAGGTATTATGGCTCAAGACCAGTATGACATTCAGTGTAGTCTAGGGAGAGAGCACAGAGGAAGGTCCTGCAGATACGTGCTTATTTATTTAACTTTACTCATGAGAGTAAGCCCACAAATTTCTGTTGCACTTGATCCAAATGTAAGTGCAAGCATATCCAAATCACTCTGAAAGACAGGGCATAAAATTTACATTCTGGGATCTTTTAAAATACAATTATGCAAATATTACTATAGTAATATTATGCTTTAAGGATCAATTCTTTAATTATGTAAGTAACGCATTTCTGACAAGTATTTTATCTGGAATCTGGTCAAATATCTACGCTTTAACTGAAGCCAGGAGAATGATTCTGAGACATATTTCTTGTACAAGTCTGCAAGATTGGGCTTCTGGTTTAAAATAAGTTCTGATATTTGAATAACACGCCTGGCGTGACAACTCATTTTCTGTAGAAGGAGCCATCGTGTAAACGCAGTGGGTCCATGACTTCTCAGTGATCAGTGATCTTGACTGTAAAAGTTAACAGAGAGTAAACCAGAAGTAACGAATTATATCCTGTTAATGTCTATGATATGACCAAGCAGAAACATGTACCTGGGAAACAAAAGTACTTGTTGATTGTGACTTTTGATCTTCACCGCACATCTAGGAACAATTCGAAAGCAAAACATAGCATCAACAGATGATGGTTAAAACTATCACTGTCCTTTGCAATCAGCCTTTAAGATTCCAGCTAACTTGTTTAGAGAATTTATCTGTTTTTTCTTTTTCTCTGCATTTTCTCAAATAACAACAAAAAAAGCTAAAAGCCTCTGTCAGTATTTGTGCAATGAGTTACTTGAAATAGAGCAAGACTTCTTTAAGCTTCAAGTGAGTGGGATTTTCCACACAAATGCAGAGCTCTACACCCAACAGATGTACAGCCTGATTCCCGCTACCATATGTCACTTAAGTGCTTTACCTATACGAAAGGGCTATTGCTCTACTGTTTAACAAAAATCAAGAGTTACAAAAAGTAATCATCAGCAATAATAATAATTGCCAAACAAGCACGGAAGGTCCAGTTTCATCAGGAATTCTTGTGAATCTCAATTAATTTTCTGGGTTTTAGAAGCAGTTGGTCCTTTGGCAGCAAATCTACTACAGGACCTGGCTCTGCTTGAACCCCTGCTGTGAAGTAGCCACATCTTCAAGAAATGGAGAGCCCTTGTGCCACTCCTTGCCTGTCCCCAGTCACTGGGGCCCTGACAGGAGAATTATTCTGGGAATGGGCTGTGTGGGAGAACACAAAAACACATTCCATTAAATTAGTTACTCAAGTGTGTAACGCTGCGGCACAATGGAGTCAATTACCCTGATGGCGCAGCTCTACCCCGCTCCCTATGACCATATGACTGAAGAGCCATTGTATAATAATAGGCTGCAATAAGGTGTCAAGAAAGGACATTAGGGGTCTCTGGAGCAATGAGCATTAACTGGGTGCAATATTTTCCTAGGTCCATTTTATTGGGATAATCCTCAGACTATTCAAATACTTAAACTCCCATATGAAATGTATCTCTCTCCATCTGCACAGACCTGGGTACTGACAAACAGGCTGCAAATATATGGGAATCTGAGTGATTTTACATAACCATCCCATAAAACAAATAGCAAGTACACAGCTCAGCATTTCAAGAACGGTAAAATAAATCGTCATCAAAAAAGCTTATTTTATGAACCCATAAATCTCCTGAAAATAAACGTTTTCTTCATCTTCCTGTGTTTTAATAAAAAATTCCTTTTTTTACTCACTCAATTACAATATCACTATCAGTTCAAATTACAGGTCAAAGATACGGGGCTTAATGTATGTACAGCCAGTTCTCTTCTCCTAATAACCTGTCATTCCCAGGATTTGAATGTCAGAGCACAGCCTGCCGCGGTAATGCTACTCGGCAGCACAGTGATGAAAACTTTGGACAAATCATGAAGAACATTCCAGATCCAAATCATCCGAAGGTTACTGGGGAGAGCCTTTCATCCCGCTCTGACCCCTTGATCTGACAAGTGACACCTGCAAAATGAACGGCTCTCCAACTTAAATTGTTTAACTGTAGCCTGATCAGTTTTATTATCTTGCTAATCCGGATATCAGCCGTTTCATCAGAATGGAAGATATGCATATCATGAATTATTTTGACACCAAGACCTTTTAATTTTTGCCAGCAATATTTCACTACACCAATCAGGGCTCGCAGTCAGTGATGCTGCTCGCCTCCTGGGATGTCAGAGGACAGTGCACTCCTGACAGCACCAAATCATCTGGGAGCTGTAACGAGCTATTGCTGCAATTATTATTATCTTCTGTAGTCATGCATTTCATTACAGCGCAGGCAGACAGAGGTTTCAGGTTTGGGCCAGTCTTATTTAGGAATCTCTGCCATTTTATGGGCTGCAGGGCTCTGTAGCGTAATTTCTTTTCTCCTTAGTAGACAAGGATAGGTGAATTTCTAATAAAAACAAAACACTAGCTAGGTACTGTAGAAAGAGTGAGCGCAATACAGTACATTAACCAGCAGTGAAACAGCTTAAATGGCCCACTTGTAGTTTATGAAAGCAGTGGTTAATCAGCAATATGGTTTGCTGCAGAGAGAAATAAAGAACAGTTTATCTTTAAACACATATGTATTATCCTTTTCCCCAACTACACACTGCTAAACTTTTTTGTTGGCTAGCACTAAACCCTGAGGGGGCAGATCTGTGGTTGTTTGTGGGTTCTTTTCTGCCATGGCACAAAAGTAAACTAAAATATTTAAGAAAAGATGAAGAAAATTGCCTGGTTTGTTTGTTTAAGCAGCTTAGGGGCCATTATTGCAAAGGATGTGCATGCAAACAAGAATGTTGGAGAGCACAGGGAGAAAAGCACTGTTGCCTGAAAATGAGTACTGATGCACATTCAAAAGCATACATGCACAGGTGGATACACCAGGAGCCTGTCCCAGGTAAGGCACCAACGACTACAGTTTTACTTTCTTCCTATACCCAAGGTTAAATGGTGGCTCAGGAGAGAATGTTCTGCCAGCCATATATTGAATGTCCTTTGAGTGTATTGCCAGATTTCACAAGCATTACAGAACAAAAGGAAATAACAAAATGCACATCATTAAAGATCTGTATTGATGCAAAGGCAATGTTTTGCAAAATGCACAACATTTCCTCACCTCATTTTCCATCTCTCCTTGACATTCATTTTCACCATGACCACTGTCCATGTGCTTACACATATATCATAGTTCATTTTCATTCTTAGCCTTCTTTTGCTAAACTCTGTTGATTTGAGGCCTTTTCATATCTCTTTCTCTTCAGGATTTCCATTCTCTCTTGCTTCTCTTTTTCAAATTTAATCCCCTTTTCACAACTCTCAGGCTACTGGATTTTGTAATAAAGAAAGAACCACCAGCAAAAAAAAAAAAAAAAGGAATAAAATTAGGCAGTTTCAACTCTCCCATATTTTTAACAATGCTACTTAATACAATGACTAAAGAAAAAAAATAGGGAAGTCTTTACTACATGTGGGGAAAAAGCCAAGCTATCTACATTCACACATCAAAATGCAGGGAAGTTAACTGCACATTCAAAGAGTCTAATGTTAAGGTACTACTTATATAACAAAAAATTGCTGCCTTATAAAGAAGAAAAAAACATTTGAGATTAATTTAAATGTAAAAAATGAAAGAAGCACTCCATGCCATCCTTTCCCGTCCAAACTACATGATGCCTTCTTCTGTGCTGTGGTAGTTAATTATGCACTTTCCGCAATCAGCAGCAATCCCTTCCACATGTACAGTTTTTGACAGCAAAACAAAGTTCTGAATATTAAACTTAAAGTAACATATTCTGCCTCATCACTTGTGTAAAGACAGCTGATATTGCCTGAGAGCTTGGCACCAGAGGCCAAGCACCATATTTTCAGCCACCCACACACAAACCCTTCCAATACAATCACTAGCAACTTGACTGTGAAATTTCCAGACATTGATGGCTAGCAAAGACTAATAGCAACGCTCCTGCGATGGACTCCCATCATGAAAAAGCAGTTCTTCAGCTTTTTGATCCCATCTGTGCGATGTAAAGAGAGCAGGAAGACTTTGCCTCAGCAAAGATAGAATAGCGTGTCCTAAAAGGAGCGGAGCCGCACACCAGGGTCTGTAGTGTTGTGTTTATTTACAGATGCCATTCAGTTTTACACAGCTCCCTTGTTAGCTGAGGGCTGCTGATCCTGCAGACTCTTACACATGTGAGCAGTTCCATCAAAGTCACTGCAACTTGCATGAATGAAGATTTCTTCTTTAAGTAAGGCTTAGCAGTATCAAGGCTAGTCCTCACGGCATAAATTTTTGGTTGAGATTGACTTGAAGGAGAAGTGAAATCCACTCAGCATTAAACAAACTGGAAGGACTCTCATGTCTCATGGATGGTTTCAGTTTCTCCTGGACCCAAGGCAGCACTACCACGTCAGCCCTTCAAAGCCCTGAAGGTCTCACTGTACAGATCTAGGCTTGTGGGATGCAGCTATGGACTAAGAGAGCTGGATCACATCCCTGGGCTGGCTGACACTGGCTAACATGGCACAGCATCAGCTTAAGGCATTGCCATGAAGAGAACACAGGTGGCCATGTTGTCTGAGGGCCAGGGCACTCCCTGAACCCTAGCACCTGAGATCCTCGACCCTGCAACCTGCCACTGCCCTCAATGTCCTCCACTTTATTTACTCTACTTGATAATCGTTTTTATTTTCCTTGGGCTGAATGATTGTTTTCCTAAGTGACTGTGAAACCAGCTTTGAAACTCAGATGAAATCCACTGTCACCTCCTTATTATGGATTTATCTAGATAGACTTGAGGAAAAATCCTTTTAGCTGTTGAAAAGTTATAAAACTCTTGCACGTGTGCATGTAAGGAATTAAAAATGCAATACAGTAACAAAAGACGCACTAAATTTACCAATTTACAGGACAGTGAGAAGCACTTAAAATATATTCACGACTGGCATATAGGGTTACAGTTTTCATATAGTACATTCTTTAAGGTATTTTTGAATTCTGTATTATTATGACCAATAAAATAAATAAATAAATAAATAAACATGTATTATGCAATAATAACATTAAAACCAGATGTACTCCTGCTGTCTTCTGGTGTGCACGTGATGTTTTACTCTTTTACAGAACAAAATAGTTCCTAAGAATAAGCAGGTTGCACAACAGACCATAATCAGTTCCTTAGGTGCCTGCAACATTATTAGATAATCGGTCCCATATTCTTAATAACATCTTAGGCCAAACTGAGCAACATCCACCACCAGACTGAGACAATGTTGCTAATTGATCTAACTCATATTTCTTTATATTTTCCAGGGCTTTCGCATGTATTTTATAACAGCAAGTTATTTAAATTCTATAGTGGTTCTTATTTCTTGTTTACTACATATTATGTTGCCTTAGCAATATCTTAAGCTGGTTTATTTATCCGTTTGTCTATTTAAGCCAAGCCCTCAGGTAATTCAGCTACAGGATAAGGAAAGTTCTAGCTTATAACATCAAAATTATAATCATATTGATGGCAATACAACAGATCTCTGCTGAAGTAAATATTTAGTACTTCATTAATATTTGCTTGTGCACAGACTTAGACCTTTCTTTTTTAAGAAATTAAGCACGATAGATCCTTTATGATGTTTCTTAAAATAGGGAACGTGACTTCCATCTGAATCCTGATGATTAACTGTAGGTGTATTAGCAGGTGTTTCAGCATTTACCTTCTCAGCTTATAGGTGCATTTAGGTATCTAAATGATCTGAAAATAATTAAAAACTGGAGGAATTTGTAAAAATCTGACTCTCAGCAACTTGCCTTTAAATTCAGGGCAGGCATCCAATAAATCATAGCTCTTGTGTTTGAGCTTAAGTCAATAATTCATTCCTTATTGTAGCTCAGGTAATTTTTTTTTTTTCTTTTCCCCTTATCCTCCAGTAATGTGCTGTTATCTTTTATTCTTATCGTGCCAAAAGGTTAAGGATGCAGAGTGTATAGCAGTAAGAATACTTGTACGCTGGTAACTTCATGTCCATGTAGAGAATGTATTACAACCTGCTTAAATTCTAAGTGCTTCTACCTTTGGTGAATTTAATATGGAGACTGTAAAATATTTCGCAGTTTATACTACATATAAAAGTAATAAAACAAATTTAGAGAAAGATTTCGTAGCTCATGTATCATACAGGCTTGAGCTCTCATTTTAAAAGCAGAACCAGAAATCTGCAGTTCCAGCATGACCTGATGAAGACTGGGGTAACGTTTTTAAACATGGTGCCTGAAGGCACCTCCCAGGCCCATGTTCATCTCACAGCTCTAATCCAAAAAAGGGGGTTATGATATAGAGGAACCTTACAGCATTTCAGTAGACACCTGCTGTTCCTACAAAAAAAAAAAAAAAAA
>VXAV01006282.1:75552-88101 GCA_013399715.1 Alectura lathami | reverse complement strand
AAGTGTTGCTAAAAAAGAGGGCAGCAGTTCATCCTTAGTCTTCTTCACAGGTTTAATTTAAATTTGGGGCACCCCAAATTCAGCCCCTACAGGGGCAGCACACAGGATACAGAGAGAAACAGAGATTCTGGTTTTAACCCACAACTCACAAAGGGCTGTTTGATGGAGTGGGGGGCGTAGGGCTTGCTTCAGGGAGGTGGGACAGATAAATTTGATCCCCCTCAGGCAGCATCCCCATCTCCCAGATGATGTGGCCTTCCTTACCCCAACGACTGAAGCCAGAAGGGAAAGTCACCTTCTCCTGCCTCTGGGGTGCTCCAAAGTAGCATTCCGCAGCAGAAAACTTTATGGGTATAATCTTGGACAATTAAAGCACAGCTCAGAAATAATTAAGTGACCAGACATATTTCAGCCTGATATTTGCACAAAAGTCTTTTGACATAAAGCCATTGAGTGTCAGTATCTCCCATTGATGCCAAGAGGTATAGCGTTTTTTTTTGTAATGGAAGAAGTAAATCTGGAAATTAAAATTAGGCAGAATATTTGAAAACTTTGGCCTATAAACTTTGTGTGCATCACCACTCTAAACACAGCTCCTAAATATTTAAAATCTTGTTTCTCTTTTATCGGACATAATTTTATGATTAGGAAAATGTAGAAGGGAAATAAAACCTCTTAATTTTGCTCATAGGATTCATTCAGAGGACTCCATGAGATCACAGTTATACATTAAATTAAATACAATTACATATATATATATATATAAAATACAATTGTATATAATTATACAATTATATATTATAAATAAATTATATACTATTAAACACAAATAGTATTCTTAGGCTTGAAGCAAAAGTTAGGGAAGGATAAAATGATCTAATGTTTCCCTTTCTGTCTATGTCATTTTAAATCATTCTTCTTTGTGCAGAAATGATGATCACCACTATGATTCATGCTAAAGAATAAGGGAATTAAGAGAAAGGATGTGTAGCACACGGCTGTATTTACAATGACTTACTTAATTTAAAATACTGCATGCACAATTTTACAATACAATCTTGAAATCTTGCTTGATACACTGACCAGTGGTGGAATTATATCATTTTCTTTTATTAGATATGGAGAGGCTTCTGGGATGTAAGCACTTGTATGTTAAAGACAAATGTGACTTCCCTCAGAAAATTCACAGTTGGCTGGAAGTTTGATAAACCTAAAATCAACCCCTAAGTTGCTGTTTACAAGCTGCTGATAGCTAGACAAGTTCCAACAAAGCCTGTGAGCAACCTTCCCATATTTCTTCCATATATTGTGTGTGTTCACACTTCCATTTTACACCTAAGGCAATTGTACAACCTACCTGAGCTGTTGGTAAGTTGTCAAGCCACTGCACTGGAGAGAGAGGACACCAGCTTCTGAAAGAGGAATTGTTTAGCACAACTGCTTACTGAGAGCTCGTCAGAGCTTGTTTTTGCCTTTCTTATTCACCCAAGGTAGTTCTTACTGCCAAGTCAGACTGAATTAACTCATACACTGCTACGCAAACATATTCACAATTTTGTTCTACCCTGAACAATGTGCTTCTTGTTAATAATTAAAACTCTTTGTGTTTTGTGGACTTTGGTTGGTATAAATGAGTAGTTCAGATTTGTTGTCGTTCTGTAGTATGTAAAGCTCTGAATTACTTGTAAAAGAACCTACCTTGAAAAGCGGAGAAAATCCCTTCAATAAAATCAGAATAATTTTGTAATATATATTGGCATTCTGGGAACAGACTTAAAAGTTTTGTAAAACCATACAATCAAAGCTTGAAACAGCATTGAGAGGTAACACAACTCAATGTGAACCTTAATAAAAACAGTTTTAGTAACACATTTGACTTTGCTAGTAGATGGGGAACTAGAAAACTCACACATGATCAATTATAATGTGCGGAAGGTGGGCATCACTTGAAGAGCTCTTGTAACTTGATGGTGTGATCAGACGTGTATTCACGTTAGTACATGGTCCGCTTTGTTCACTAAGAAAATAAACTACTTTTAATCACAGTCCTCATATAGAAAGCTGGGCATGTACCTGTCTTTGCAGAACTGTGGCCAAAATGACTGTACAAGGCAAAAGATGGGGCAGGTCACTCATTTCTCTGGTGTAGGTAGGCAAAATAATACTCAGCTGTCAGACAAAAATCAATCATAGTTTGTTTTATTTGGAATCGTTCTTCCATGGGAGGCTTGCAGTTTTGTCTTTGTTATTTGCGGTTTTAGATAGCAAAATTAAAATGTGAAACTCTATCAACATGTGAACTCAGCACCCTCTGACATATGGGGCAAGCACCTCATCCAACACAATCTTTGGTTAACAGCTGTGAGGAATTTTACCAGGCTAAATAGCTTTTTATTCTAACCCAGGGGAACTGGCATGTGTTAGCAAAGCTACAGAAGGTCTCTTCAGTCCCTAAATGCAAAAACATATTGAGGATTGCAAAGAAAAAATTACAAGGGGGACAAAAATTACAAGGGGTTCCTGGCAAGATCTATCTCCGCTCACAAATCCATTCAAGGCAGGCTTATTTGCCACAGGTTTGGTTTTGCAAATGCTCAGCGTGAAGAGTTCCCTTTGAAGCCACTGGGAGCACTGGCGCACAGGAACTCCCTTTTGCAGAGTGGAGACAGTCTGCTCCAGCTGAGGATCCAGGACGAAGTACTTACAAGTTGGAGCTTCAGCGTGGTGGTCCGTTATCAGCAAACTGAGAGGCAGTATTGTTTCTGCTTTATTTTCCTTAAGGGAACATTGCCAGTGCAATATCCATAAAACTCATCTTGATATGGAATGGTCCATTGGCATGATGAGGCCTGAATATTAAAAAAAAAAAAAAAAAGGGAATACAACGTTAAAGAAAGAAGAGATGTTCAAGGAAAACTGTGTGTATAGTAGCAATGCCCCTATGGTTTAACACAGAGCCTGACGGCCAGCGCTCGACAGAGGATCAGTGCTCGCCCAGTGGCAGAGGTGGCAAGGCCTGAACCAGCGCTATGCAGTCTGCCACACTGCGTAATTCCCCACCTGGCTGCTTGTACCAGCTTCGAGGCGCTTTTGTCCTCTTGGTGCAGAAAAAGCTGCTTCGCCCAGTCAAGAACCCAGCCCATTTTAGCCCGGTCTGACTGTAGGGCAACCAGTTCTTTACAACCTGGCCAGACCCCACCTACTCCTTCCGATCACTGCTGTGCAGCAAGAAGAGAAGGCATGAGCGTTGCTGTACCTCAGCCTAGGAGTCAGAGCGGGAGGGCTGTTTTCTGCTGTGTGAAGGGAAGATGTTGTTTCATTATTCTGGCCTTGTTACTCCGCCTCTTGCCAAGTTAAACTTCCATTATCGCAATAATTCTAGGTGGTGCTAAAGGCATTTAGTGAAGCATGAGGAAAGCTAATTGACACGGAAAAGGAAAATTCGCAGGCCATGTTTTCTCCTGTGGAAATTATGTAAAATGGTTGCTGCTGCGCTACACAAATGATTTTGATGAATTAACTTGTCTTTTGCTCATCTTTACCCCAGTATCACCCAAATGCAATGTTTTTGAAGTGCTCTTTTTGTTGCCAGCTTTCCAGAGAATAAGTCATCGCAAAGGTATCCCAGACAGAAACAGCTTCCTTCACATCAATTCAAATGCTGATATACAACAAAGGTTATTCTGCAATACATGTATTCATTTGAGAAAGATCAGTCCTCTTCAAGTCAACTGAAATTTCTCTGAAGGAGTTTACTAGGCCAGCTTCAGAAGGCCCCCATCCTGCCCTGCACCGTTGCACTGCTGCGTAGCCAGGCTGCTGCCCAGTGAAGGCAAGCCACTCGTGGCAGCTCTGCCTTGTCCTGCTTTTCTTGCCTGTTACCATCTCCCACTTGTGCCACTGCAGGTAAATCCAGACTTAGCCCAGTCTATTTGGAAGCCGTGTTCACTATTGCTGGGGTGACAACTTCATGTGGCAACAGTCACCATCCTTCCCATCATAAATACAAAAAGCATTGCTGCCAGAAAAACAAAACAAACAAACAAACAAAAATAGTTTTGAAGTACTTTGTTGTGCCTTACCTTTGTCATTGTTCATTGCTCATCCACAGTGGCTCTGCCATTAGTTTCGAACAATTTGGGGCACTTGTGTTTTCTGCTTTCTCTTAAACAACATGTGAGCCTCTAACAGCCATATCTCACTGATATTCTTATATAATTTAATGAACCCTAATACAGATCAGAATCTGACTCCAAAAGTTTTAATCAATAGACACTTCATAAATTTTACACCACTTCCACCTACCCACTGGGGTGACAATAACAAAGACTAATAGATTTTCATACTGTAAAATTATACAACATTCATAATTTATATATTTTTTTAAAAAATATAAAAGTATTTGCTTCACTGCAAAGTGCTGCAATACATGCCCACTAAATTGTAGCCAAATCTGAAGATGGTTACAAATGAGTCCCCCAGAAATTAAAAAGCAGCCAAAAACGAACAAACATTGATGTTAAAATATTTTGAATTATTGAAATCTCTGTTGTTTCACTGTACTATAGGTATCATTTTAAAAATGAAGCCATGTTTTATCTTGATTACTAACACACATAATATCATTATTTTGTTATGGCCTTCTCACCCGTATCTGTCTTACTAATGGATATTTTCCTATTTAGAGAAAATGAGAGCAGTTCTATTTTATTTAGAGACCAATAACATTCCTAAATGTTCATCCTCACTGTTCTGGAAGAACAATGAAACAGCACTCACACGAAGGATTTACTGGTGTGCATGCCAGGACAAAAACAGATGGACAGAACAAGTTTAGACAAGTGAATCTGAAAAATTGGATGACCTTTATCTCACAAATAAAGTTGCAGAAATTCAGAAAGAGCCAAAAGTTTTTATAGTTCTTTCAACTGAGGAATTTTAGGATTTGTGCTTCAGCCTACCAAGTAAGTTAGTAGCAAGCTTTTATGGCCAAATGAATTAATTATCTAAAATGTCTTAAAAGCAAACAAACAAAAATCAGCATTGCATTACCTGCAGGTAAGATCAGGCCTAATAAAGGAGATGTGTGTTATTTCTTTTGTATTTTGTAGCATGCATGCGTTCAGAACCAAGATCGAGTGACTCGGCAGTGACGATGTCAAGTTTCGGTGACAACTCCTGGCTCAGAGAGCTCTGAACAGAAATACAGCAGGCAGATAACATAAGAGGATTGGTAGGTTGTTAAGAGATAAAAAGTAGAGAGCAAAACTTATGCTTGTTAGTAAACGGTCAGCCCAAGGTTTGGATCAGTAGTTTTAGGGCATATAGAAGGAGATTGCCCAAAAGAAGCCTCCTGTTTGTGTTTCTAAGATACTAAAGCTTACTTTTCGCCACAGGTTTAAGAATTGAAGCAGGTAAGGCCAGGAGCCAAGAATTTTAGGAGAACGTGAGAACATTACCCTTCACTTTGTTGTCTGTCCAGTCATTGCGTTCTCTACAGGCCTGTCACACTGAGCATGAACCTCCGTATCTGCTGGAAATGCCTGGTATTTAAATGTGGCTGTTGTTGCAGAATCTCATGTTCAAGAGAGCCCTCTGTCTAGCTTCCTGGGTAGCTATGCCTTAATCCATGTAAGTTCTGATGCCCGGGTTAAGCTCCATTAATTCTGCCCTGGCTCAGGAGACGCAGGATCAGGCCCCAGGTGCAAGCATCTCCCTGCAGCTGCATCAGAATCAAGCCCGTTTACTTTCAAGTGGGATGGCTTTCCTGCAGCCATTTTCCTGACTGCTTGATTTGTGAGCCAGGAGAGATGCTAAGGCAGACCACATCATACTATGACCTTAAGAATTTTTTTTGGCAGGAAATAAAATTCTGTCAGTTTTTCATCTCTCAGCACTATCAGCTTTTATTTCTCAGAGCAATTCAAAGGTCTTAAAAGACAGAATTATCCTGTTCTGCCTTTTGCAAAACAAGCTGCTGTAATCAGAATGAATGCTCTGCTGAGATCCAGCTTTTTATTTTCAGCAATTCCTTTTCCGCTTCTTTTCTGTTTTTTTTTGGTTTTTTTTTTTTTTGGTAGCACAAAATGGTTTAATTCTGTCTAACAAGCAATTAATATGTTCTTCCAAACAAATCAGAACTGGAGAACCAAATTAACACCCTTCAAGAGTGATACATCAGCGCCTGATTTCACAGAATGCTTTACGACCCTTCCACCTAATCTAATGGATGGATTTAAAACATGAGAAAGCCCTAACATGGCTTGAATTTGAACACTTAGGCTCCTAATAAGTGTGTATCACTAATCACAGCCAGCCTTTATTAAACCAAGTAGTCACCTGTGCATTTCAAAGACAAGAAAACCTTTTTTAAAAATAGCGACCATTAAACACCACATTCACTGTCATTTTTATTGAGCCTTACCCAGCAAGGGAAAATTTACCATTTCACTACTAAATACATACCAAGATTATTTGTAAATCTAAGATCAACTAAATATTAAACATGCAGCAGGATCTAGTCAGAACTAGAGATATCAACTGTTAATTTTTTCCACTTGTCTTTCACTTCCTTCAGCTCATAAACATCTTTAACAAAAAAAGAACCATGGAATGAAAACAACATATTCCTGGGGAGGTATGTTCATTTAAGCAACAGGCTGTTCCAACAGAGCTTTTAGTAAGATAGATTAAATTGGGTAAGCAATAGCTTAACAAATGATAAAAATGTTTTCTCATATATTGCAATAATGCCAAGTTTAAAATCCTTTTTTCATAAACCCCTGGATCCTAAAATCAGTTCATTAGACAGTAATCGCATTTTTCTGACAATGCTTGGTGTCGTATTGACGAAAAGCTGATAAAACACCTCAGACAACAAAGGAAAAACGGAAATGTCATGCTGGGTTCAAAGCTGCATGTTTTCTGTGTCTTCTGGTGGGCAAAACTGACGGCTGTACCCGCGCTCAAGACGTATTTGTTGGGAGTCCAGGTGACACCAGTGCAGCAGCACCCGCAAACGCCATGGGACAGCCAGGGAACATTGCTTGTGCTACTGAACTGCTCTGGGGCTGATATCCAGACTAATGCCCAGCATCAGGGGACGCAGTGCTCACGGGAGTAGTCCAGTGGCACACAGTTAAACACCAAGTCAACAGCAAGGCTATGAAAAGGGCAGCAGCAGGGCAAACTTCCTGACGGTGCCTCGCCCGCGCCAGGTAACCTTTTTCTGAAAAAGTGCCTCTGAAAATTAGACAAATTCAGCCAGCGTGCCCATACAGCTCCTGTGCTGCCAAATCTGGCAGTAGGGGTTTCTGCCAATTATTTTTTGTTAAGGGACTTGGACTGCAGCCTGTGATTCATTTTACATATAGTACAGCAAGAGTTGGCCTACATATAAAAATTCACACTGGTGTAACTGTGTCAGTTTGGAGTGTGATATTTTGCTGACAGTTTTACCTTTAAAAGACCTAAAGTAGAGCTGGTTAAATCTGTACCAAGAAACCTTATACTCACTGAGGCTTTTTTCATCATTTTAAGCTAGAAAAGACTGCCTATTTATCCATTCTTATGAAAATAATATAGGTGGCATTTAAGGCTAGGTGTGTACCAGAGATTGCCCAAAACAGAAAGTATCATTAACAGTCCTTTTGCATTAGTCATTTCTTTACACGAAGAATAATTTTGCTGGCTGCCAATAATCACTAAAATGTACCAATATACTGAGTTAACTGACCACATATGCATAAGACCCTGTGATATCAAAATTAAAAGTCTTTGTTCTGAAAACGGTATTATGGTGGTGATGTCTATGCCCAGACTTTCTAGAGACGGGTATTCAGACTGAGCAGGGGAATTGACCACATTTATTCATAATGTGAGATCTGAAATTAACCCCTCTACTCCCTTGGACATCAACAACAGAACTTCTGTGTGAATTTTTGGACCAAAAAAAAAACTTGAATAGAAGGATTTGATACTCAATAAACTATTTAAGGGTATACATAATTTAAGAATATTTCATAAAGCATCTAGAAAATATTTAGATGCCTAAAAGTCAAATATTGAGCTTACATAATGTAAACATGTTTGTAATTATAATATTTGGGAGTATAGAAAAATGATGAGTTAATATAATGTTTGCTATCTGCATGCAAAACTAATGTCATTTACACATACAAAGAATAATTGCAAATGATTTATTTTGGAGGCAAGTTTGGAAAGCTGGACCATAATTCCCATAGTAAACACGTCTTTCATTACAGAAAATTGAGGAAATTATCTTATGTCAAGGAAGTGATGTCTCATATGCAATTTGCGAAGTGATACTGGTAAGAACTACATCAGCCTCAGTCTTGTCAGAAACGCACAACCAAAAAATGAGCTTCATTTTTAATGCAAACCACCTCCTTTTATTACTCATTTTAGTTGTAGAGAGGAGGAGATCATAATGTAACACAAATGTTTTAAGAGTCAAGATTTACATGGGGAAAAATTACTTCGTTAGCCAACTATGGCTTGTTTTATTAGCATCATTTAGTTCTAAGTAGACTGAGAAATGGAAAAAGAATTGTTTTTCACTTTTAACATTGCCCTCCTCCATTAATATTCCTCATCAACTGCAGTAATCAATCTCAGTTGGACACACAGAGATTTCAAACCTTGGGGTCTTGAGGGGAAGGGCTGTTTTTTGCACCTTTTCCATACACTACATTCTCATACAAAACTAGTTTGGCAAGCACGTCAGGCTCTTGGCAAAGGTTCTGACCTCGCCATTTTAAGCACTGTTTTCTTAATATAATGTTGACATATGGCTTTTGTGCTCCTAATCTAGTTATTTTGTGTCTGCTGTGTTGTTGCTATCTCATCTTCTGAATTTTCTTCAGGCAATTACTGTCAGAGGCATTTAATTTCTTCTGCTACACGTTAACCAGTTGCCAACATTCCCCTCTTTTCACTGTGGAGAGGCTGGTTTGTGGGGCCAAAGCAATATTATTGCAAGGTGTCCTAGGTATATCTGCATACCTACAAGGCCATCTAAAAATACTCCAATCACACGCTGAGGAATGGTAGAGAAGCTTTGGAGGGAATAAAGCTGTTCTTTTGGCCTTCACATGTCACAAAGCCAGAGAAAACACGCTATGTTGCTTTCATCTCTAATATGTTGAATAGTTGCCTGTGGTTAATTACACTGCATCGTGGAAGGTGCCACAATCAGGCAGTAGGATTAAGCCAGCTGAAAGTGATGTGAGGAAGCAGATGGAAAATAAGTCAGGTAACCATATAAAGCAAGTACAAAAGCACTAACCTTAAGTGAGCAAGACATCACGTTTAAGCATTTTATACTGTGCAAAAAGCAAACAAACACCCCCGAAATGTACAACCATACAAGCTAACACACATTGTTCACTACCATGTGTTGACAATACTTTGACCTTCAGCAAGCCATACCAGAGGTACATACGAGAAACTGAGAAGTGCAATAGCTGGCAGGCACAGATTTAACACAGGGATGGGGGAGAGGATGTTCTTCACATTAACTCTTGCTGATTTGCCACACACTACGTACTGTGATGGGGAGAAGCTGTCCTCCTGCTGTGCTTACCTACCACCAGGCTGACTCCATCCCAACCATCCTGTAACATTTATTGAAATGTATGCCTGTTGTTCATTTCTTGAGTCTTGATCCAGTGACCCTTGGCCCTAAACTATGAAAAAGCTGCCAAAAGCGTATGAGGAGGTCAGACGGTATTTATTCTACCAGGCTGTACAGGGCTAACACTGAATGGTCCTCTGAGGAGCTTCTCTCTTTTTTCATTGACTGTAAATAACTCACACCATGGACATCTAGTCTGGGTAGCATGAGCACCTGCTCTTCGTCCTTGTGTTACTGCGCTTTGTCCACTTTCCCAGTGCACAATGAAACTTCATTTTTTTTTTGTGTCTCTGCTTAGGAAGTGGAGATGCTAAGACCTACTTCACAGGGCTGAAAACGTTCCAGCACATTATCAGGTGACCGGCTTTCCCTTTACAGGCATGACTGCTGGTCATAATGTTTGCTTTCATGGAACAAATTGCAGATCTCAGGAAAATCAGCGTCTAAATTTGTTCCAGTGGCTCATTTTGAATGCAAGCTAAATCCTTGTTTTCAGATTGTACCCCACAAATACTAAAATAAGCCCGTTTTGGAGGCTGAAAAATATACCCTTGACTTCTCCAGCAGGCAAGAGCAGATATTTGAAGAGAAAGAACAAAAGACACGTGACCCATTACCACACTTCACAGTTTGTCACATTTTACACTGAAATTCAATGAGCCATTAAGTCATTAGATAACAAGCATTATTTTTAAAAAAACCTAAATATAACCATTGGTTTTATTCACAAACAACCATACTTTTACTTACTGGTTTCTAAAGGAATTTTATGGCATGAATGTATCTTACTTGGATGGCAGTTAGACAGACATGACAGGGGTATTGATAACACCATAAAAGCAGCAGTTACACTTTACTTGAGCACTGAGATTAAATGGTATCTGTGGCAGCTAATCAGACAACTGGTTAGCAATTTTGAAACCAGTTTATTCATAAAATTAAATGTACCATTAAAAATAATGTGGCAATATGACTAAGCTGCGATCATATAGGTTGAAGCATATTGGACAAGAGACCCGTTTGTGAAGTCCATGAGAATTTGTCTGTGCTCCAATACAGTGTCAGCCGTCGTCATTACCTGTACAGATACCTTGCAGAGGAAATAACAATCTGAACTAAAGAGAACCTGTTAAAATTCACAGTTCAGTGCAGTGCTGATTACAGCAGCAGCTCCCTTTGCTTCTCCCTGTCACTCCCATCCTTTTGTTCTCCTCCACTTTGCTTTTCTCCCTTTCCCTCTCCATTGAACAGTAAAATGGTGTGGGTAACATGTGGTCTATGGGTCTTGTTAGCGCTCGTTTACAACAAGCCGTGTAGCTGCACTCTTCCTGAACTCAGACTGCTTGGTGTCCCTGCTGCCAGGGCACGTGTTTCCCTTCTCCACCAGTGAGTGCCTGCTTAGAGGATCAGAATGTTTCCCTGCCATGGGCTGCCTTCCCCTTCTTTACCCCAGGACTGCAAAGTTGCCACATGCCTCCTTCACGCATTTGAATCTCTGCTTGTATACATGGAATTGCAGGCTTACATTCCAAACAATCCCTTAATCTTCTGAAATTAATTTTGAGTGTAAAAATATAATACAATATTTACCATAAACGTTTGTCTCTCCTATGATGGTAGTTTTTGTCTCCTAATTGAAAGATTTCTTGTTTTCCTTGCCTCAGAAGGCTGTTTTAAGGAATACTTGAATGTGATTTTATTGAAATGCACACGCAAAATTGTTCAAAACAGAGATTTTTTTCCAGTGGAGCAAAATATTCTACTTCTACAATGAGTTTAAAATTTAATCAACTGACAGGTACCCGTACTGTTAAAATTAGCTTTTTCTCCAGATTCTGTGTCCAAGAGATTAAGAAAGGAGAATTCATTAAAATTTGACTAAAAACTATGTATGTATGATGTCTGGATGTAAGGTGAGGCCTAACACAAGCTACACAAAATGTTCATCCATTTAAAACATCCTTCTGAGCACTGTAATGCTACTGATGCTTGGAGAAGGGGTCTCATTTCTATGGGACTCTCTAACATTCCTTAATCCACATCCAACAACATTTTACTCACCAATTTTACTTCAAAAGTGTAAAATAAAACCTTCTCTTTGATTATCTTAAAATAGGAACCAATGGAGAGAAAATGTAAAGATTTTCCGGCAACAGGTCTGTTACTGAATGGATTACTCGATGCCATACCCAAAAGCTGGTTCACAAAATCTCTGGCTCATTGGTCAGGGAAATGGGAAGTCTGTACAATGCCTGATCTATTATTCTGCGCTGCTAAATTTTTCTTCCTACCTCTCCAACTCTGAACCCATGAAGCACACTGATGGATCTTGGCTAGCACAATACGTGTGATTAAGATGATGTTCTGAGACAGTGGAAGTCACCTGTGAGACAACAGAGACACAAAAGCAAGGGTCAGACCAAGTAAGTCCTTTGGAACTTGGGTGCAGTTTCTCCTCCATCATGCAAAAGAGTGAAAAATCAGGCATCTGCTTTAGGACAAGCGAAACCTTCAGAAAGGAAAATATATATAAAGTTGTTTTAAAAATAATGGAAAAAAAATACAGCTTCTAGGTTTCCTTTTACTTCCCTTTGTTTTCCTGCCTCCCTCCCAGCCCCAACAGAGGTAATAATTGGAAAGACTTGATGCTGTCAGTGAATTAGGGTCTGGCCTCAATCAGTGTCTAGAATCTAATTTGAAATCATCATGCCATTTTCCAGGTAATAGATATAAAAATTTCTGTAGGAGACAAAGCACCTGAAGTTGGATCACATCATCAGTTTTGTACTGATGAGACACTGGATGGGTTTTCTATTACATATCCGAAGAGTGAACATCTGTCTTACCAGAAAGCTTATTCAGGCTCAGCCAAAAGCTTTCATATTCAGGGATAC
>VXAV01006282.1:52185-64188 GCA_013399715.1 Alectura lathami | reverse complement strand
CTTTGGAACTATTTAGGGTAGCCTGTGCCATTGACTTCGCTACCGTGAGCAACCTAGAGATAGCTCATCATCCCTCTCCCTCCCTGCCATCCCATGCCACCTTTCCTGGGACTTACACCTCCAGATCTCAGCCTATCTGAGAAGTAAAACTTCCTTAAAAAAACAATTTCTGGCATTTCTGATACTAAGAAGATGCCAGTGATAAAACACAGAGGGAGAGGCTGTTACAAGTCTGACTGACCTGAACAGCCATGTGACCACCCTCCTCTTCCTCTGCTCATAACATGAAGTGCACGCAGTTACACCAGTGGAACTGGTGTTTCAGTGCAATGGGAACCATTTTCTTTTCTCTGTTAGGCACCAAATAGCTATTTATGGCAATAAAAGAAGGCATGTGTGTTCTAAACATCCCTCTAGGGTTGCGGCTTCTCAAAGAGGCAAGTCTCTAGCCCAGAAGTCTCTAGTGTGTCTAATCATCTCTAGCGTCAATTGGAAAGGAGGAGATTAAGGCTGATCTGATCCCGTTACAGGGTATTTGAGAAGGAAGTAGGAAAAAGCTATGGATTAACCTTTAACAAGTCTCATACAGAACACTAAGGAATTTATACATATTCTGTCTAGCTATACAAGGATGTGTTCATTTCATTATGTGTGTTTTTTGTGGTCATTCCTCTGCAAGGGGCTTTGTGCTGCTGTTGGCATTTCTCCATTTGGTAGGCATAAATCAGTTCACATGGCAGAGGATCCACAAACCCATCCAGCTCCCACAGCATCTTGAACAGTGTCATTAATGTCCACATTCAGAAGGAAAACACAATGATGCCGTCTTTTGACCAGGTGAAGCATGAAAGTTTTGATGGCTTCCCCAAGTCACATGGGTACAGCGGGGAACAAAGCTCTGGGATCACCAAGCGAAAATTACTGCTCTCTGGCATCAGCTGACTTTTCTACCTAGAGAAAGGAGGAATAGTAAGAGTTAATCCTCAATTAGCACTACAAAGACCTACAGCAAATAAGCACAGGTTCCTATTGCACAAAGGCCTCGGTATTTGTAGGAAAAACACCCTCTTTGCTTCAGTTTTGAATGTCGCTGATAAAATTTCATGAAATCAAATCATAACACTTAAACTAATGAAGATCCAGCAGATGTTGAATCTGTGTTATTTTATAGCATTGTTGTATTTGGGGAAAGAATCTAGTTTTGCTAAAATATTAATGAAAAACTGTACATTTTGCTTCTGGATTCACTGAACGCCTGTGTTCAATGGTTTGTTCCTGCTTTCAGTTCCCACTGTTGCTTCTTCATCTTAGTAATCAGACAGCAACAGCATATACTAGACATAATAGAAGAGCTGGCAGTCTCTCCTTACTGAACTGTTAGATGTGTACAGTAAACTGGAAAACATAGAGGCTGATATCTACCAGTGTTCTCTGGAAGCCTGTCCATTTGAAGCCAAACTGAATTTAGATCACTTTAATATTCTTTTAGTGCTGTCCGTACAAGATGGATATAGGTCAAAGCAGAATTTCTGAGTCTTGAACTCCAGACTAAAAATCTCATTTTGAATAAAATACCCAAGAGTGTATTTCTTTTTGGCAAGAGAGGATATCATACAAATACTACGTTTGACGTACAGGCTAATCATGAAAAACTAACAAAAACTAGTACTGCACTATGAAACTCATCATAAGTCAATGGTTTGCAACCATTTAGCTTCACCACGAAACCTTGTCACTTGGGACCTTTGTTAAGGTTATTTCTGAATTCTCTTTTCTGCCTGACCAAAAGAAGAAAGTCTCTTTTCTGTCCCCACATGAGAAACCTCAACTTCTGTCATCTCCAAAACAGGCAATCCCATTCCCTTTTTTTCTGAATCACTCTGCTATACGTGCCTCTCTGCTGTTATACATCTGTTGTGGCACAATCTCATATCCCCACTGTCGTTCTCTGAGTCAGTATTTGTGCTTCTGTCTCATGTTGTGATGAAAACATCTCTAGTGGCATTACACTTTAATTGGTATCAAAATATTTGGTAGCATAGTCAGTAACACCCACAACTTCATTTTGCTTCTCTCTGCATGGAACATCTACTTCATCTACTTTTATATAGCATTGTTATATCCTTTATTTTATTTTATTTTATTTTATTTTGTTTTGTTTTGTTTTGTTTTGTTTTATTTTATTTTATTTACTGATGTGACCCCTGCTTTTGAGCAGTCCATTCTAGTAGTATGTGTCCAGCCTTTCTCAGGGAAACATCTAGAGATCTCAGAAGGGAATTTAATCCTACATAGCTGACATTACAACAACATCTTCAGGTCCCCTTACAAGCAAGGTCAGCAAGTCTAACTTGAGGCCAGCCGGGACCATAACATAAAGGCATTCCAAAAACTACTGCGTGGTTGATCTTCTTGGTCAGTGGCTCTGCCCACCCCCCAAGCTGACTTCTGTTGGAAAAGTTCCTTGATGGATACAAGGCTAACCATGATCATGTGTCCTGTGTACAGTCATCCTGCTGGAATGTTAAAGCATTTACTGCTGCAACAGTTTGATAAAATCTAGTTTTTTAATATATGGTATAGAATATGGCTGTTGAATAAGCATTGGAGGGTTGAAATCTATAAACAGCTTGATGCCTATTTGGGAAATCCAGGTAACAAGAGCTGTTTGAGCTAGTACCCACAGCATTTCTCTCTCCCGTATGCATATGCATCCTCTGCAGGTAACTAATTATTTGGTAAAACATTTTAAATGATGCCTACAAGAGGAAAAAAAAAATAGTTGTTTCTGCTAGGACTCTTTTAGAACCAAATAGCTACAAGGCATTATTGAACCAAACCAAACCAAACCAAACAAACAAAAAAACATGATTGCATCTCTTCCAGATTCCAAATTAAAATACCTTTTTGAATCTTTTCTACATTGACTGTTTCAATAACAGTGGAGTTAGTTGCCTCTAATTTTACAATCAATAAGTCTATTTTTTGGAAGCAAAGCCCCAGGCTGTGCAAGGACAGCACTTTCTGAAGGATAATATAGAGCAGAAAAACTTGGATCTAAGATTTAGGCTGCATTAACCAGGGACACAACTTTACTTACATTAGCATAATTAAAAGGCTCAGACCCTTCCTCAGACCTCTCCTTTGCCCACCAGCTCCACCACACACTCAGTGGCCAGCCCCATGGCCACAGCAGCAGGGAGGCACCTGTGGGGCAGGCAGCATCCCCACATGGGAGTCAGTGCTCCCCAGGATGGGGCAGGAGCCAGGCTTCCCACCCTGCTCACAGTGCTGGATGAGGCACAGTGCAGCCCGAAATAAGACTAAACAAAAACTGAACCGTGACCACTTCTTTGTCCCTCTTAGAAATTCCTCATATATGTGGATGTCCCTCAAATATCGAATGCCAACAGAAACACTGGAATAAGAGAACAAGAGAGCCATCACTCACTTTCCTATATTTTAAAGGCAACTAGACAAGAGGAGGCTGAGGGGAGGCCTCATGGCAGCCTACAGCTTCCTCCCAGGGGAGCGGAGGGGCAGGCGCTGATCTCTGCTCTCTGGGGACAGCGACAGGACCAGAGGGAACGGCATGGAGCTGCGTCAGGGGAGGGTCAGGGTGGGGGTTAGGAAAGGTTCTGCACCAGGGGGTGGTGGGCATGGAACAGGCTCCCCAGGGTCACAGCCCCAAGCTGCCGGAGCTCAAGGAGCATTTGGACACCGCCCTCAGACACAGGGTTTGGGTTTGGGTGGTGCTGTGTGGAGCCAGGAGTTACTCTCAGTGATCCTTGTGGGTCCCTTCCAACTCAGGGTATTCTGTGATTCTGTGATTCTAACACAAGGAAGTGGTGGAGTCCCCATCCCTGAGGGTATTTAAGAGACATGTGGATATGTTGTTTAGGGACATGGCTTGGTGGTGGAGTTGATAGTGTTAGGTGATGATTGGACCTGATGGTCTTAAGGGTCTTTTCCAAAAGAAATGATTCTATGATTGCATGTATTTGCAAAGAGCCTGGGCTAAATGCTGAATTTAGTTATACTAGGATCCTCTGTTTACAGAATAATATTGACCTAAAATCATCCCGATCTTGCACTGCTGTCAGATCAGGCATATCAGGACTTCTGTCACTCACACAGGTGGTGTGCAGAACACAAACACACAGAGATTTACACATGACCATAGTCCCCACCACCAATTCTGTTTCAGGGGTCACTGAGATTGTCTGTCTCCGAAGTTATAGGTAAATTAATTTTAAAACCAAACAGTTACACTGAGCAAGAGACAAAACTTCACCTCCACGGGAAGTTTTCTTAAAAAAGAAAATAATAATAATACAATGAGGTGCAGGTGAGAGGGACAAAATACAGCACCCGCCCTCTCGCAGCTGCCTAAAACTCGGCACAGGCGAGAAGGAATCGGTCGGTGAAGGAGGACGGCAACCGCCGAGGCCCAGGGAGGAGCTCGCAGGAGGCCGCCCGCTCGCAGCGGCACTTCCATGCTGCCATCTAGCGCCCGCCGCCCGGCCTGCGGGCTCCGGGCTTGGTCTGCCGAGCGGTTTTCAGCGGAATGGGGAAATAACTTTAAGAGCGTGTTGGGAGCTGCCGGGCTGGGAGGGAACAGTGATGTTCAGTTGCACTGCCGAGGAAATATGGTTTTTATGTTTGATACAAGAGCAGGCAAACAATAGCAGCAAGGGGAATGAGTCTGGACCAAAGAAGCTGAGATGTGTGAAGACCTGAAAATGCGGAGTTTCTTTCCATACCACAGGCCAGAGAGTCAGTTAAGTCATTTTAAAGTAAAAACCAAACAAACAAAAACAACAGCAAAAACAACCACATATTAGCGCTCCAAAGATGAAATCAGAAACTCTGAAGTAGGTGAGATGGAGACTCGGCCTCCAGTGCAGCCAGCACTGTGGGTGTCAGATGCTGTTGGAGGAGGAAACCACTTTCCTCACCACAAACCAGGGTGGAAGCTTCCCTTTTTCAACAGAATGCCAGGATCAGCCCATAAAAAAGTACTCACAAGAAAGGGCCTCCTTAGAAGCTTCATAAAACGTCAGTGGTCAAAAACTACTAAGTAGCGCAGGGGGAATAAGGCCAGACCAACGACTTCCGAAAACATCTAGCCTGAGAGTAAGGCAAGCCCTTACTGCAAGCACTGGTGTCAGTGTCCCTAGTGGGAGAAGATACCAGTACTTTGAAACAGAATAAAGGGGTTTCCTGATATGCCACCTTTAAATTTATATAAGCATTGTTCAAGAGAGGAGGTGATACAGTCTCTCTTCATAACCTACACATCTCAGAAACAACTTCTTGCAACTTTATAAGGTGTATGAGATAAGATTCACTACTAGACCCCTCCTCACCCAGGTCTTAACATCCGTGCTGCTCTATCAGCATCTCTGACTCAGCTCTAGAGCTTCACTTTACCAAATCCCAAATAGCTTTACCAGTCCCAGAGAAACTCTCTGCCTGCTTCACTGCTTCGCCTGGTTAAAAAGCAATATACACAGNAAAAAAAAAAAAAAAAAAAAAAAAAAAAAAAGAAAACACAGAAGACACTGATGGCTTCACAGCTCCACCAAGCCAGGGAAACAGGGAAAGGTAGCACAAAACTGCAGAAAGATCACCAAAATAGAACAAGGGCCTGGGAGGAAGCAAGTGGATTACAAAGTAACAAGAAGGATGGAAAGCTGTTACAATCTTATGACAGGTTTTGGGGCTTTGGTCTTTTTGGTTTGTTTTGTTTTTCAGATGCTTGCTTTTGCAAAGCCCTAATTTGTAAGGGAAGCAAATTGACAAAGTCTCAATTTTCATTAAAAAAACAAACATCCCTAATCCACACAGCTGCAGAGATGATGGGAGAAAAAGCTTGCAGTTGCAATCCTGCATACTCAAATGGTTGGAGAAAATGTGAAAGAAGATGAATGCTCTTAAATCCTCAGGGAGTCTAAGTCCTGCTCATGGTGGGAGTTGGTTAACTACAACTTCATGATTAGTATCACTGGGACTGAATGCATGGAAGGAAAAGGAAAAAAAAAAAAAAACATATTGTAATAACAGCAAAAGAAAGGAACAAAAAGGAACAAAGTGTGCAGGAGAAGAAGCAGGTCTGCTGAAAAGAAAATGCCTATTTACTTACTGGGGGTTGCATACTAGTTTGTGCTGAGAGGTGTTGGAGCATCCATTCAGTCTTGGGTTTGTTCAGCGCTGTGATGGGGACTGTGAGTTATAAGTGCCATTTACAGTACAGTTTTCCGATGTACGCTGCCTTCCACACCAGCTTCTGGAGGGAAAGTTTCAGACTGCACGCAGCTCAGGCCCAGAGCTGGTTATGTTGGGGTTCAGCTGTCTTGTAATGTGGTCCTGGCTTACTACAGGAAAAAACAAAAGGGAAAACTCCTGTACAAGTAGTGGTCACTTCGGAAGAAAAGCTTATGCAAGGAGCAATTGCTTAAAACCAGATATTTTCTTTTGAGTTTTAGCTCCTCTAGCCAGATTAAAGGGCCAGCCCAGGAAGGTATGAGGGAAGTCAGTTCTTGCCAAGATAACACAGTAACAGCAGAAAAGTCTACTCATGAAACAGCAATTGCTCAGGAGTATTTCCATGGCAGTGCAAGACATGGCTAACAATTAATACATGGCTTAGAAGAGTTGAGTCTTAGAAAAAGGAGACCATTACCCACAGACAAAATGTATGTACCATTTTCCCAAGGTGAACTTGACTTCCATGAAAGAAAGTTTCCCATTAATAAAAGATGTTGAACAGCTCGCAGACTTCTTTAGAATCAGCTTGAGGAGAGCACTGCAATCACAACAGCATTATGTGGGGGCATTTTTGTCAGCATTGACAATTTTTATCCTGTACAAATGGTGGTGTTTAACACAGACATATGTTTACACAGATGGAGGAGGAAGGTTGTAGTAATGGTGCTACTGAAAGTAAACGGGATTGGTTGAGCAGCTGATGCCAGCTGCTGTCTCAGCCTCGGAGTAGGTGGTTACTCAAGATGGGCTGCAGATGCCGGGACCAGATAGCGAAAGCTTTCTGGGTACCTGTTATCGTGCACTTCCACAATCCCAGCATCACCTCTCAGCAGCAACACAAAATATTCCTTGATGGCATTTTAGCACAAAACTTTCAGAGATGGGCATACAGCACATAGGTGAAGGCCAGGGCTGAGTTTTCTCACAGCCTTGCAAATGGAGAATTTGTTTAAAGATCACTCTCTGTCCTCCCCTTGTACCAGCTGACCATCTCACAACCCAAACACAAAGACAACCTCAGCGCTGCTCAGCCAGAAAAGTGTGACACTGATCTTGCACAAGAGATGCAGCTCTTGGAGCTCTAATGTTTTGGCTGCTCAAAGGAGGGCTTCTAGACACAAAAGCCCGTTTTCACAGTAATTCATTCCCTAGGCCCTAATTCCTAAGGCCCTACCTTACTGTGGCAACAAGCAATGCAAAGTCCTGTTTCATGAGGCTGTTTGTTTTCACTGTGAATGCTTATATACAAGAGTATGATTTTTTCTACTTCGCTTTTTCTTAGAACAAAAATTAGCAGGATGGCACAAAGTGATTTTGCTGCTGAAACTGCTGCAGTGAAAGAACCTCCAAATGCAGACACTATTTAATTTGAATTTGTTTATTGTGCCAAAGGGCCCAGGTAAAACTTCATTTGAATAGCAACAGCAGCCTTGTAGCTCACGTAATTTACTGTTACAAGCAGCAATGCATTTTTTACACCAGAACAACTGCACATATGGAGAAACAAAAGCAGCTACATTCACTATAATAATAAGATTGCTTCAGCACCGTAAATGACAGACTTAATGCTCAACTATGGTAAATGGCGGCTATTTCCCTATTATAGCCAGTGATATATCTTCATCGTTTCAGTAATGTGGCCAACAATTGAGAGCTAAGTAGTAGCCACTATTCACCTTCAGTAAGCTTTACAGGTATTTTATATGCAAAGAAATAGAGTCCTTACAATATGCCATTTACTACATCCCACAGAATTACAGTGTATAAACAATAATGGTTATTTGCTGAAACATTACAGCGCGTATTTGTTGTAGTAAAGGGGTAAAGCCATGAAAACCAACGACAACGTATAAGCTTTTAGTTTTATACCAAGATACTGGACGTGAATGACTTTGTCAATATTAACCATGGGACTTCCACATTAACAATACAGGTTTTTATAATCAAAAATCTATTATGGCAGTTTGAGCTTTTATTCAGAAAAAAAAAAAAAATAATAATAATCTTGCAATAATACAAAGCAAACCATCACCTTTAGATAGTCTCATGTAATGTTAAATCAGCATTGTTCCTCCAGCAAAAGTAGCAGCTTTTTGCAAGGGCAAAGCCTATTTCCCTTGGAACCTGCTTTGTGCTTCCTCCTCTTCTCTCCCACCACTCCCAAAAAGATTGCCCATCCTGTGTCTTCTCCCTGACCACCAAAGTTAAATACAAATTAACACATCTTAGATTCTTGCCCAATGAAGGAAACGTGACCAAATGTCATGTCACACAACAAACGATATCTTTTTGTGCTACCATGTTCTACCTCACGCGGGGAAGGAGGGGAGTTTAAAGACAGCTCAGACATTCTCTTGAGAGATAACTAAAAAGAAATATGCTCATATGAGCTATCTGGTAGCACATATATAGGAAGTCTGCAAAGGAGATCAAAATGTCTTTAGGGAAGCGCTTCAGGATTAGAAACAACTAACCATTAATTGCTGGAAAGGGTGCAAACACCACAGTCAGGGTGATGAGTTAACATACATGAAGACAGCAAGTGCCCTGGGTATGCATCACACACAGTGCTGCTGAAGTAACAGTGTTGTGCAAAGCTTTGGAAATCTAACATATGCAAAGGTAGCATATTGTTCTCCATTTTTTTTTGGAAATTCAACTACAAAGGGTATTTGTTACCAACAGCTATTCCTCACGTGGACTTTCAGTAAATCAGTATGGCAACTTTGAGAAGAAAATCAGCTTTCAAACAGGCTTGGCTCGTGATGCGATCCTGTGTATAGTTCTGTACAGAAAGTTGCTCTCAACACATGTAACCTTTGTATTCCAGGCCAGACATAGCAAAGGCCTTTCTCAATACGGAAGGCAGCTCAGGTTGGTTTTGTAACAAAACACAAACTACAAGTCAGCACCAGTCCATTAAGTACTGCACTTCACAGGATTCCTGATCACTTTTAGCTGAAAGTTGTAGAGGATGGCATACGAATGTCTTTCCAGAGAGCTCATGGTACAGATTCTCACGTGTCTGTGGGATGTTAGGAGGCGAGAGCAGCATGTCGGCTGCTCCCTGCCAGCTCACCAGGTGCTCCCCTTGCCGCTCGCCCTCCCTTTCTGTGGAGAAAAAGAGGGCAAGGCCCACAGAGAAGCTGTGGTGGCAACTCCCCACAGCCATGTGCCAGCACACCCACAGCCCCAGGGACCTCAGCTGAAGAGGCTATAAAAGAGCAAGGCACTACTTCAGAACAGCCTCACTCCCTTATTAACCGTGCTCTGATCGGAAATAAAAGCAACATTCCCGCAGTATGGTGGCTTTCTGGTGTTAACTTCTTTTATGTCCGGTATTTAAAAGACCCTTTCCACACCAATCGCATATTTTGCCATGTGTTACTGGCATAAGAGCTCCTTACCTAGGGAGCTCGGTTCTAGCTCTGCTTTTACCAGCTCCTTGGAAAAGCTGGCCACATCAGTGCAAGCAGGGGCAGTTTGCTGACTGGAGCGGTGGGCGCTCAGCAAGCCTGGAACACGGGGTGCTGCTGCGAGCGGGCTGCTGGGAACCCGACCCACAGAGCAGCCTTCACGCGCTAACTTACCAACTTCTGCCACAACAAATGGCACTGAAGGATGGTAAACATGTGCACCTTCTGAGATATTTCTGTATCTCCCAACAATTTTAAAGTTTCAGTGGGTAATTTATTCCACAGCTCTAGCTCTTCCAGTCACTAACAAGTCCAGCATAATGTGTACATAAATGAAAAGTAACACGAAGAAAATTTAGTAATTAAATGATGCAACACACGCATCAGCTTACACAGGCACACCTTGCTCCCTGTGTTGTAACCAGTCTGACGATTTAAATCAGCTTTTTCAACCCTGCATGAAAAGCAGGCAAAACAGGTAGAGCACTGCCTGCTCCATACAGGCTACAAGAAACAGGACAGCTGTACACTAGCTTTCGAGCAGGAATTTTAACAGCAAGTCTCACTCCTGAGGCCAATTAGCTGCTCTTCCTGACTGAAGAGGTCTCCAGTGACCCCATCAGTGACCCCCTTTTGCCAAGTAACAGGCTCTAACTTTCCCTGAAGAATTACAAACAGAATCCGAGATGGCTGAGAGGCTACTCTCATCCCTGTCTTATTTTTAAGTCCTTTAACAAATAGGTTTGTTCACTTTTTAGGAACTCAAAAGAATTAGATGCAGATGAAGGAACAGGACAGGCTATCTGACCCAGCCTTCTGCAAGAGGAACACAGCATGAAACGCTGCTGCTAATTTTCATTATGTATGTTTGTGAACTCTGCTAGCTGACAGCTGGAGACTTGTTCACAGGCAAAAAGAAGCACCCACATTTTATTTTCCATTGCATGCAGTTATAGGAGTACTTCACACCTGCCAGTTTGCATCTGCCTAGATATTCAACGTTTCCTTCTGAATTAGCCCCACACAGTACACTCGCCACCAGCTTACACGGCCTATGGCAAAGCTCAGCAACATCAGCTATTTCTGTACAGAGTAAGCCATAGGTGTTTGTGCAGCACGAAAGCTAGACTATGCTGTATTTCACAATACTGCAGAATGCTTGCAGTGCTTTGACAGCTGTTCACTGAGGCACAGCTATGAATCTCAGTTTTGCCTCTACCTATCCCATCAGCATGTGCTCTTATTATGAAGAAACATGGTAGTGATTTCTCTATTATGCTTTGCGCTGCTGTAACCTTAGGACAATTCAGGATCTTAAACCATCATGCAAGGCTGTGCCTTCCTTGGAAAGCAAGGAACAGCTAGTGCAATATGAGACCAGTGCTCTGTCTCCCAATTCAGCTTCTTTCTGGAAGTCCCTATTTTTACAGTATATATATCTTCTTAAGTCAAACAGCTTTCTTATCCTTACTGTGACCTCTGAAAAAGAACGAGCATAATATCAACTGGGTGCTGTCTTTTCCTAAAAAAAACTTCTTTGAAGATCAGAGCTATCACAACGAATGTTGCTCATTTTCCATAATGAAATATGTACTACACAGCATCAGCCAAAGAAAACTGACGTTCTGAAATACAGCCTAGGAATGAACTTGAGATGATGTCTTTAAGTAGGTTCTACTTACCTATTCTTTACAAAAGCTTTAAAATGAAAGCATGTCCTAAACACACACAAAAACACCACTGTGACATGCAGCAGAGGTCTCACTGAGACTGTTAACTTGCTTTCTTCTCCACTGAATTCAAGATAAAGACGTGCTTTTAATACCACAGGCTTGAATGTCACAACCTTTAAGAAGCCAACAACAGTCATATTTTTAGTTATATTATCCTTTATTATTTTACAATATATTTCAAAAACTTTTACAGATGCCTTAAACTGTTCTACAAGAGCTGCAATACTGTCATAGAAGCACACCTACAGACCGAATGCACAAACAAACTTAATACCTACTGGTATTGAACCATTAATATCCAAAGGGTGTAGTCTTTTAGTAAATAGATGTGCAGCAAAGCAAATGCAAACAGATGTTAATGCAGAAAAACAAACTCTGCATTCATGGCTATAGAACAGAGGACTTTTTAAACACATTTGGTACTGTAACATTCTAGACAGCAATATGAGTAGTATTACATATTTAAAGCAATACATGCCCTGAAAAGCCTGTATTTTCAATCTGTGCGTGTAAACCTGAATCAAAAATAAACTAGTTATATTAAAAAACATGAGACACCGAGCCTGCCAACAAGCTTGTTTCTT
>VXAV01006282.1:22884-34331 GCA_013399715.1 Alectura lathami | reverse complement strand
TGGTCAGACATCATAAATTTAGACTTGGCTGGTTTCAATGAATAATTAAATTTTCAAAAAGTATAGGTAATTAAGACTACCAAAAATTAAAATTGAGTAAGAAGTCAGCAATTACAGACTGCCTGTGTTTTACCGTATCTGCAAGGGACTCTAATTAAGCACATATTAATTGCCCTAATCTTCTTAGGCAAGTAATAAATTGGAAGAGCTGATTAATGCACTGGATTTAGTTCAGCTTGTTAAATCTGACACCCTGGCAAAGGAAGACTATCTTGAAAAGCTCTTCCAGCTAAGTAATTGGAATTTCACTCTCGGTAATTTCCTGTTCCATACTAACAGCTATTCAGTGTATTGACTCCTCGTCATTGTTTCTTTTCTCTTCTTTTTTTTTAAATCCATGTTAGTTACATTTAAATAGTACCATTATGCTCCTTGTAAAGATTATGAAAAATTATGAACTTTGACCTTTACTGTCCATCAAAAGCCACTTCTACTCTGAACACAAATTAGTATGTTTCCTTGTAGGCTACAAATCCTAATTAATTTTAATTCTAGAAGCTGCTAATAACATTTTATAAAGTCCACACGGACACATTAAGTACTCCGTACAATTCGTAAAGCCATCAACTAAACCAGTTTTCAATTTTAAGTAACTGCTTATAACTACCAGAATACAATGAAACACTGTTCTCCAACAACCTCAGCGTCTCCTCTCCTTTTACCTGTTTGCACCAACGCTTGTACGCATACACCCACAGGTTCTCAGTCATCTGGCAAGGGAGCGATAGGGACAGTTTTTGATAGTAACAAAACAGTCAAAAAAAAACCAACAACAACAACAAAAAAAAAAAAGTGTGGGAAAAAAAAAAAACACATTTGGAATCCTCTAGGAAAGGATTTTAAAGGTCTGATTTCTCTCCAACACATTTGTTCCTCTAGACTGTAAAACTCATAGGAAAGATGTATCAAGCTTCAGCTAAAACTAAGCAGATATGGATGAACAAATAAGAAACCTTTCCTGATAAGGCAAAAGGCAGCAAGTATGGAAGAGAAATTCTTATATTTAAAGAGTGCCTTGAAGTACTCCATGAAACTTGAACAGCTTCTCATATGTCCTAGAAAACAGAGCATATAAAGGCTTCCATATGAAGTATCTCAGAGTCACACAAGTTGCAAATCAAGTTCAGTTTAGAAAAGCATCCTAAATATCACTCCCTTCAAATTTTTATTCTCTACTCCTCAGAGCTGACATTTCATATATCTGCTCTGGAGCCTATAAGCTCCAGTCTCTAAATCTAAAATCTGTTACTCTTCTGTTCACAAAAACTAGCACTCATACATTTTGATGTGTCATTGTGAACCTAAAACTTATCCTTTGTTCCTTACGTGAAACGCATCAGCTGACTGCTCAAGCATCAAAATTACTTTCACAGTTGAGCTGTAACACTTACTGTAAATAAGTATCAAAAAGCTAATCAGAGAATACAAGAGGACTGATAAGCCACAAAGGTAACTCAAAGAATTACAGTTAAACGTGGATGTCCCTGATACAAATATTTGTCTGCTTTCTGCGATGCTGTACAGAATGCACCCATCATCAGATAAACAGCCGGCAGTCAATTTCAACTTTCACCCTAAGTAGTCTTCTGAAGGAAACAGTACTTCACGTTTATGATAAAGAGTTCAAATAAGTGCTGTATTTTTCTCCTGTTGGTTGTGTGTTATAGCAAAAGGTTCTCGGGCTGTGACTGAGTTGCAGCTGTACTGTTAGAACAAGCTGTCATGAGCAAAACCAGCTATGTTCCAGCTGCTGGCATCAACCACTCTAAAATTCTGAGACCTGTGATCGGTGAGGTGTAGGCGAGTTGCACACAGCTGTCACGCAATCCCACTCCTGAACGCCAGATCTCAATACAGAGCTTCACCGTGTATAAGAAGCCACATGATGAGAGAAGCCCTCAAATTTCCAGATAAGCATAACAGAAAGCAGAAGAGAATTGGAATTCTAAGCAAACTCTCCACTTCCTAAGCAGTGTTTGTTAGTCCAGTGCTGAGCTGCATTAACTGAAGTCTGAGGGACGCAAACTGAGTAGCTGCCAGCCTGACGCTGCGCACACGAGCTACGTTTCATTGCTAGAACAGATGTAACACCACTTCCTCAGGGGTGGAATGCGGCTTGTCACAGTTCAGCACTGAACAGGGAAAGTCCACAGACATTACTTGTGTAAGAGAGAAATCAATGGAAGTGGCTGGTGAGAGTTACAAAATCCTTGATAAAAGGGCAGAATTCATACCACAAGATGCATTCAACTTGTCAAGAGCAAAGAGCTTGTGACTACAAGTTCTGATCTGGAAGTCGCCGGGTTCTGTCTCACTTGAAAGACCTGTTAGCAACTGGAAAAGCATAATTCATATCGAATTGTATTAGCTGTATTTTTATAACACATCACAAAAAGTCCTCTGAAATCCAAATAAATTCTGGACATAAAAGATTTTGAGATTACAGTGATGAGCTAGAAATGCAGATTCTGGAAAGCACACAGGCATGAACAGAATGAAGTCACTAAGACCAAAGCATTTATTACTGCATTTATTAATGTTCAATTTCAGTTCGAAGGACTACAACGTCTTCTGAGAAACTGGAATCACAGCACAATTTCTTCTGTGAAACTGGAATCACATTAGAAGACACAATCTCCATTTTGTAGAGCAAAATCTGAAGAAGGCAGAGACCTTTCTTTCTCCCCTATAGACTTTCTAACAAAGAAGAAAAAAAACATTGTTTTTTGTGACACAAATAATTTTTCATCTCAGCACTTTTTACTATCTTTCTCCATATTTCTCCAGGCAATACAAAACTTAGCTTCAGCATTTCCTGTCAACATTACAGCCTAAAATCTTGACAAGCACATGACAAAGTCTTGTGTTTGAAGATGCTATGTATTTAAATTTTCATCATATCACACATTCCAAATGTTATAAGCACATAAATCAAATTTATGTTCTTATTCGTGCCAAAGAGCATTTGAGGGAAAAAAAAAAAAAAAAACCTACAAGATCCCCAGTTTTTAAACTGACTTCTCTCTCCTCTTCTGTGAGTTTCCTAACTTCAAACTCTTTCGGTCCTTGAATCACAGAATGGTTTGGGCTGGATGGCACCTTACAGGTCATCTAGTTCCAGCCCCATGGCTGGAACCCCTGCCAAGGGCAGGGACACCTTGAGCAAGCATCAGGCTGCTCAGAGCCCCATCCAACCTGGCCTTAAACGCTTCCAGCAAGGAGGCATCCACAGCTTCTCTGGACAACCTGTGCCAGTGCCTCACCACCTCTGAGCAAAAAAAGTTCTGTTTTTTTTTTTTTAAATATGTAATCTAAAGCCACCCTCCCTCACATTAAAGTCCCTACTCCTTGTTCTGTTACTGCACACCCTGATAAAAAGTCTCTCTCTACCCTTCCTGTTAGTCCCCTTTAGGTACTGAATGCAGTACTGCAGGTCAGGCCTCACAAGAGTGAAACAAAGGGGGAGAATCACCTCCCTTGCCCTGCTGGCCACGCTTCTTTTGGTGCAGCCCAGGATACGGTTCACTTTCTGGGCTGCAGGCACAAACTGCCTGCTCATGTCGTGCTTCTCATCAACCGACACTCCCAAATCCTTCTCCTCAGGGCAGCTCCCCAGCCATTCTCCACCCAACCTGTATTTGTGCTTGGAATTGCCCAAAGCAGGTGCAGCACCTTGCACTTGGCCTTGTTGAACCACGTGTTGCTCCCACAGGCCCTCCTCTGGAGCCTGTCAAGGTCCCTCTGGACGGCATTCCTTCCCTCCAGCGTGACGACCGCACCTCACAGCTTGGTGTTGTCAGCAGATCTGCTGAGGGTTCACTCAATCCACGTCACCAACAAAGATGTTAAATAATACCAGTCCCAACACTGACCCCTGAGGAATGCCACTCATCTCTGGTCTCCACACAGACACTGAGCCACTGACCATAACTCTCTAAGTGAGACCATCCAGCCAAATCCTCACCCACCAAGCAGCCCATCCATCAAATACAAATTCAGAGTAAAGACGCGGTGCAGGATGTCAAAATGCTTGGCCCTTATCCACCAACACTGTAACCCCACTAAAAAAGGCCACCAAATCTGTCAGGCACAATTTGCCCTTAGTGAAGTCATGTTGGCTGCCAACCACCTCTGTTTCCCGCACACCATAGTTACCAGGATAACCTGCTTTGGTGTCTTGCTGGGCACAGAGGTGAGACTGACTGGCCTTCCTTTTTTTTCCCCCCTTAAAAATGGGAGTTATGTTTCCCCTTTTCCAGTCAGTAGGAGCTTCACTAGACTGTCACGACTTCACAAATACGATGGACAATGGCTTAGCAGCTTGATCTGCCAGCTCTCTCCGGTCCCACAGATGCATCTCATTGGGTCCCGTGGATTTGTGCACCTTCATGTTCCTCAGATGGTCTCAAACCTATCTTCTCCTACACCGGGTAGTTCTTCATTCTCTCACACCCTGCCTCTGCTTTCTGTGACTTGGGTGGTGTGGCTAGAGCACTTGCAGGTGAAGAATGAGGCAAAAAAAGTCCTTGAGAACCTCAGTCTTTTCCATATCCCAGGTAACCAGGTCTCCCGTTCCCCTCCAGAGAGGGTACACATTTTCCCTCGATTTCCTTTGATCACTGACATATTTAGAGAAGCTTTTCTTGTTGCTGCTGACATTCTTGGCCAGATTTAATTCTGTCAGGGCTTTAGCCTTGCTAACCTGATCCCTGGATGCTCCATTGCTCTGTGTTTCTCTCAGGCTACCCAATCTTGCTCCACCCTCTGTAGGCTTGAAATTGAAATACAGAAAAAACATTGTCTAAGGAATTTCCATAACATTATTTAAACAAAAGTTCTAATTATGACTGTTTCCTGAGTAATATTTGTAAGCTACAGAAACTGATAGCAAATACTATTCCCCTTTCACCAACTTCTTGTGGACTACGTAAGATGCTAAGAAACTGCTTTACACAGACATCTGATCTATACTAAAGGCATCTTACTTCACCATATTCATTTCAACTGCTAAGCACACACATGTATCTTCGCTAGTGCGCATATATCCACACATCTTCTAATATGCAACACCACCAAATTTTAAGACATATAACCCAGCTGACATTTTCTAATTTCTACAAAGGAATTAGAGACCACTACAAACCTCACTAACTTCTACTCCACCAGCAACACGTTTCCTGAACACAGAACTGCAGACTCCAACTCGCAAAAAACAAAAACCAGAACAAATACATTGCATGTACAATTGCCTCAGCCAAAAGCAGGAATCAAACAACAAACATGACAGACGCCGACTGTTTCCATGAAATGCACCAAGGCAAGGTAAACTTACAAAATGATGAGAAGGGTTACAAGAGAACCTGAAAGGAAGAGATAAAACTACTTATTTGTAACAAGAGCAAGAAAACTGTTGTTTGGCAAATGACTTTCAAATGAGTATTCACTGTGTTCTGTGGTCCAATTACTTCACTGCTCTACACAACAAAGAGCGTTAATCGCTTGCAGCCCCAATTTCAACACGGAATAATTAAATATTAAAAACTCACTATACAAAATCAAAGTTCAAATTTCACTTTGCAACAGAATGTTATATTTACACTGTCTTTGGATCCAACAACCCACCATAAACTTACTTTTGTATTACATTCTGTAAGCTGAGCATCATACCCAATTCACTTTTCATCTTTTCTCTGTTGGCACGGCACTCTGCCAAATAGCGGAGAGCCTAAAAGAAAGAGGACACATCAGCAATATTTCCAGCACATTGTCATTCATTTTTACCAGTGTAAATCTGCAAAACGTTCACAATGTCACTTCCAGTGAGGAGATAAATAGCATCATCACCTACCGTAAATATTACAAGAACTGCTTTATTCTCAAAGACGCAGAAAGCAGAGAAGCATCCAATCTACGAGAAAAGGCTGAGTGGCTGGGTGAGGACCTAAGGGACCAGCTAACAGCTGCCTACATCTACTCATACAGCCTTCAGGGGATAAGCTCTCCTCTACAGCAGCAGACAACGTAACAAGCAGAAGCAAACACCAACTGCTATCTGGGTAGTTCGGGTCAGGTATTACGAAAAGCTTTTTTATGCTGTGAAGGTAGCTCGACAGTGTAACAGATGACCTACAGAAGCCATGAGGCAAACCTACAGCTGACCTGCACGTCAGCGACAGTCCCACTTCAAGCATGAAGTGGGAGCGAATGTCTTCCAGAAGCCCCTTCCAACCAACGCTTCTGTTTCGAGATCTGATGCAATTCTTTATGCTTCCAGCCTAACTTTCGTCAGTTTTACAGATTCCCCCAACACAAGAAACCTCACCAAGTTTCTACTGCCCACAGAAACAGAAACCTACTACATTTCTAAGCTTCTAGAGACTGATTGCAATAGTGGAGACACCAAGAGCAAGAAGGGTCTGTAATGCTCAAAATACCTAAAACACTGAAGTAAGTCATCACTCCATGTGAGTACAAGACTACAGCAGCAGGGTCAGCTGCTCAGGTTACTGTTACCTAGAGGGGGAACTAACACTGATGTTGCCCAAGGCTTTGTTTATCTGTCTTCTAAGGTAACTTTGCAGAACATCACACTGCTGACCCTAGTCAACAACTACATGATTACTCCCAAGGTAACTCTCTTCCACTTTGAATTTCAAGCCCTTTGCATGACACAGCTCTCTATTCTCAGTGACAACAGAAAAACTTTTCTTAGAAGGAATCTCCAAAGGTGTACTTTGCATTGTGCTTTGATCTGTTTTACTCACAAAGGTACATAGGTAAGAACTGCAAACACAAAACCCTGCAATTCACAGATGTAATGGGCTATAAAATTATTGTGATAGCAAGGTTTAGAAGAGCACTTATTCCTTAAACAAAGCCATACACGAACTATACTGCTTGCTAGCTGCTTAAAAATAACACACTCCTCACTCCCTTCAGAGCTAGGCAATTAATTACCTATCCTTCTGTCTAAATCATCTTCAGCACATAGCAGGTAAAATTCAGGACCATTCCGTCACCTGCAGAGAAAGCCTGGCTGCTGTCTGACACGATGCAAACTGTAACTGTGATTTTTGCCGTTTCCTGATGTAGCTCAGCATAGATGACTCCAGTTTGTAAATGCTGTGTATTTTCTTAAATACCTTCCAACTATGGGCGCACAGCTGAATGATAGCTCTGAACTATTAACTTTGACAGTATGTATTCTTAACAGTGGAAAAAGTTTCTCCTATCTGTAGTCTGTTTAGGCAATTTAGCAAGGATGTTTTTAGACAACAACCCCTCCCTCCCCGTGCAGCTAATTAAGGGTCAGAACACAGTCCCTTTTCCATTTACATACACATTATTTACACACAAACGGAGCATACAGTAAAACAGAACCAAAGACAAGGCTATCAGAACAGCCTTAGTGACCGACTGTTCAGTACGAGGAATTTCTACTTGTTTGCACTGGAGACGCAAAGGTCTGCACCTTCAGAGAAGTCAGATCATCTGCACTTACAAACCACAGTCTACTGGAGCCTAAGGTTACCATCACAGACTTCAGCTCAGCCTCTGTTCAGCAAAATGCTCAGCTGTGTTAGCTTTATCTCACAAGTAATTTCATCGCAGCCAGCAGGAGTATCAGCGTATTGAGATGTAGTACCCGGTTTACTTCTGATTTTTTAATTTTAAACATTCAAAGCTTTATAGCATTATAAATGTACCATACTAAGAAAATCCTGGTGTTAAACTACAGCAGAAAAATATTCCGCTTCTTCATCAGACAGAAGGAATGACTGAGTGAAACTGGACGTGGGGAGGAAAGCATCTTCCTTAAAGGATATCAAAAAGTTTAACAGGGTATTGTTATGACTCCTGCAGATTATCTGTAATTTCAGCTACGGGAATCACAGAACAATAAGCAATCTGAAGGCAGCGCCACACGTCCTTTTACTGGGTACAAACTTAACAGCAAATCCTTACATTTCATGATTCTCACTCCAATAGAAGCACCTCTATGAACAGAAGGCTAGAAAAATAAAATCAAAACAACAACATCCTGGGGCTGTGGAACCATACTGCAAACTGGATTAGCCCTCACTGATCTGAGCATTCAGTTCAGGGTTAATTTTTGCCACGTGAACACAGAACGACTACCAGATCTCAGGTGGGCTGCGAGAATATGTAACCCAAAAGAACAAGAGAAGGAAAAGAGTGAGACATCCAAACAAGATCCTCACAGCCTAAGGAACCTACACCGGAACGAAAACCAGTGCAATGTATTCCCAGGAAACAAAACCTCAACTCAAAACCCTTCCAGTGAAGGGCATTCAGAGCCTGGCAAATGCTACGGCACAGCTAACGTGAAATCAGCGAGCACGACACACATCTCCTGGGTTATGGGACCTCATTCCCAAGAAGCCAGAAGAGTGTTGGAGACACTGGAGTCATTCAGAGAAATAGCCACTAATACCCATTGTGAAAGTAAAACGAATGAAAAAACACAGAGTTATGGTACAAGTATGTACTAGTGGCATAAAAAATGATGTAAAATCTTACGTAAAAGTCACAGCTCTTTTTTCGCCATATTTCCATCATTGAATTATAAATAATGTGAAACTAGAGCATGACAACTTCTAACAACTTTAAAATCTTATTAGGAGAATTGAGTTAGACTTCTAAGGAAATCCTGACTTTTATTTGTTATGTTTCTAAGAAAGAAACGCACTTTGTTAAAGCTCTGAGGTGCATTTTTTTAAATTCGGATTTAGGATGAGAAATCAGGACTTCTGTGTTTATGACTTAGAACAAGAAGAAATGAATAGAAGATGTAAGAACTTGGATTAGACATTAATAGATTTGGTTTTTTTGTTTGTTTAAAAGTCCCAGGAGAATGCTCAAATGTTGGAACAGGGTGCCCAAGAGGTTACGGAACACCTGAGCAGACACAACTCCAGCTGTGATCTAACTCATCTCACTCTGAGCAGGGGATTAGACTACATGGCCTCTGGAAGTCATCTCTAGCCTGAATTATCTGAAGCTTGTGATCCTTTTTTTTATGTGACTGTCAAGTCACTTGGTGAACGTATATTCACCAAGCTCCACAGCTTCATCTAAAGAAAAAGATTTAAGTGTGCTTACCTCCCTCCACAACAGAAGTGAAACAGCTGTATTAGGGAAAAAACGTAAAGCAAATTAATCTCCTCCAACCACAGAAGCCCTTGGACGAAAGTTTCAGTTCTTGAATTGCACGTTTCTTTTTAAGAAGCGTATAATGAACTGTGATTTCACATAAAAACAGGTTTTATCTTGTACATGACTTGTTTAAAGACACAGAAACAAACCAAAGCATCCTAATGACACACAAACTTATCTCCAGGATACTTACTAGTAAAGCTGAATGAACAACTGGAGGGTTCGGATGGTCCAAAAACAGAATCAGACCTGGCAGACATCCCTGATCCTGAACAATGGCTCGCCTGTTCAAGGGATCAGCTGCTAAGTCTCGGAGCTGGTTAACTACGGACAGTGCATCAGGCTCCTCACTCATAGTGGAATTCATTTTCCCCTACACCATGCATACAAAACACCTGTCGAAAAAAAAAAAATTATTAATGTTTATCATCAATTAAGTCATAGATAAGACAAGAATACAAATGCACTGATAACAACAAAATTCATAAGGATTTGGATCTTAAAACTTTAGGCTGGAAATCGAAACTGCCTGCGCGGAGAGCAGACGGGTTTGGTTAATAACAGTTCAACGTGCTTCCTTCACGTAATTTTCGACCAGTCAGCCCTTACAGGAGTACATGCACGCACATATATGAAAGTACACAAACATCTTCACAGTACTGACAAAGCTTTCCAAGAAATCCCACCATTTTCCTACACCTAGCTGCAAAGTGCAAGCCTACAAGCATCCTTCTGTACAAACACGTGTGAAATCAAAATACACATTTTCAGTGCCTTCAGCAATAATCAAATTTTTACACAGAAATGAATCCAGCAAACGATTAACCCTGCACCAAGCACAGTGAACATGATGTTTTGGCCTGTATCTACTTCCCAAATAGCTAGTATAATGCCATTCCCATTCCAAGATAAAGAGTGTAGAGCTTTTTTCTTTTTTTTTTTTTTTTTTTTTTTTTTTTTTTTGTAACTTCTCACTAGTTAGCTCTCAACAAAAAGCAAAACCAAGTCACGTCTTGCTCCAAGCAAAGTCCAGGCCAACACATCAATTTAAAACCAGACACGTGTTAATTTGGCAGTATCAGATTCCAGAGCTGTTTTGATGAGGACTAACTACTTCACAGGCCACAAAAGCATGAGTTTAGTCAAAAGGAAAGGTCTGCATGTTGGTGCAAAAAAATAGGTTGCTTCAAAAGACTGACTGTACGCTTCTGAAACTACTAAATGCCAGCTGTGGTCCTGGTATTGTCCCTACAAACTCATGTAAGTAACTTTAAGGCACAAAAGCACGACACGTAGCATACTGTTTGTGTTCTTTTCTTCTCTCCATAAAAATAAATTCAATTTGTGACTAGTCACACTCTTCTAACCTAATTTCCCAAACAAATAACATCATTCAAGCATTACATTGTTTTCTTACTGCTGGTAGGCCTTTTAGCAAGATAAATTAACCATACTCATCAAAACCAACCACACAAATACACGTCAGACAGTTTCTGGCATTTCCACATGGAGCAAAAAAGCTGCTAACTTCTCCATCACTGGTCCTTCCTTCAGGAAATGGAGTGTTAATGGGAGACGTCAGGGATCAGTCTCCAGGTCCTTCTGCTTGACTGCCCTAAGTCCTAAGGAGATCAGCTGGGAACTACAGCTTCATCCAGCAATTACTACTCCATATTTTCAAAAGGACAACTAAATTTTTAAAAAGCCTCTATCAGGCTCAGTGTTATTCAATGTATTTCACAACTAGCGAAAAGCACTTATTTGAGCCTAAAAATCAAGCCAGTTGTGGAACTGATGCTAAGGAAAGCCTCTGCCTTCCAGCTCCGTCCTGAGCATCAGATCCATCCTACACCTCTGTTCATCCCGACCACCCTTTAACTTTTTTCTTCTCATCTCCTCCAAATACACGAAGCCACGTTTTACCCAAAACCCCCTCCCACGAAGCCACATTCTTCTCCTCCCCAGATCCTCCTCTCCCCCTCCTCAGCCACAACCGAGGAGAAAACCGAAGCCCTTAGCTCCTCCACCCCCTACGACAACGTAGCGAGGCCGGGGATCGCTGGCATTTGCGACGAAAAGCACAGCTAAGCTGCCCTGAAAGTTTGGAGAAGTTCCGAGAACCCAGAGGCCCCGCACAGCGGCGGCCCAGACGCCGGCCCCACCGCTGCCGCCCAGCAGCCCAGCGGGGAGCGGCAGACCCCCGCCAGCCT
>VXAV01006282.1:0-21192 GCA_013399715.1 Alectura lathami | reverse complement strand
CGGCGGCACTGCTGCTGCGCGGGGGCTCTGCGGCCGTCACCGGTCGGGAGCTGGCCGTGCGCTTGTCCGCGTCCCGTCCGTGGAGCTGTGGGGACTCCAAACCCCGAGCGCCAGCGGGGCCTCAGCCGCGCCGCCGGGCGGGCCCCAGGCAGCTCAAAGGTGGGTCCTTGCTGTTCTCCACCCCCAGCTGTCGAGCCGTGGGTAAGATGTGGCAGACGCGGTTTCGTGCTGTGGGGTGTCCAGGTTTTATTTTTCAGAGAGCTTGAACAACTTCTCTTGAATATAATTTTCAATTCCTGCTTTAGATTTCAGGCTGATACTAGCTTAGCCCTTGGTTGTCTCTACAGTATCCACTGACTTTTATCACTCTAGGTGCATCTTTCTGAGGAGCGTTTCTGAAAATAACAGGCACTTCATGATTTGTGGCTTCCAAGCCAAAAAGCAGGCTGCTGTAGTTGGCCGTGACCTCTGCAAAATGCTGACATTGCTTGTAAGAGGTCTGCATTAATTTGGAAGAGGGCCTGCTCCTCTGTGAGAAGATTCTGCCTGCCCGCTTAGTTTCCTGTAATTTTTTTTGTTTTTTTGCTGGCTTTTTATCTTTCTTTATAGATTCTTTGTTTCCTTATGGTTATAATTTCATGATATGAGCATGGGTCATGTGTCAGGCAGAAGGACTGTGAAGGTGTGCATGGCCTGGTTACCTGCTGAAACGGGGAGGGACCTCTTGTTTTTTTCTTTTTAACTTAATTTTGTGTGTGCTTGGTGTTTCTTTGAAACCATGTCTCTCTCAAAGACACATACCTCTTTGTGTTATGCATATCCTTTCAACTTAGAGACCTTTCATTTTCCAGGTTTCATGCTCCTGTTTATTCTTTGTGCATGGCTGATCTGCGGCATCAGGTGCATTAAATCGCTCTCTTTTGTTCTTGTGTGGAGTTTACATGAATAAGAGAAAACTCCTTTAATGAGAAACATATTCATATATTTCTTTTTAAGAGGGAGAACTCATAATTTGAAAGGAACTTGTATTTATCCACATAGAAATATTTCAGTTTGAAAGCTGTTGCATCTCTTTTTTCTTTCTTTTCATCTTTCCTGTGTAGTACCCACCTGAGAGGCTGGCAGAGGGTTTCATTTCCACGTCATGTTTGCTGACCAGAATGCTTATGTTTGGAGCCCACAGAGCCTTTGCATTTATTTCATTAACATTTATAATTTATAAAAGGCATTATCTGTCAGCCTTGCAGGCTGGCGTTTGATATGGAAGTATGGAATGAAGCCTGGAAAACTGGGGGCAAAAGAGAGCTCAGGGAGGCTAAGGTGAGACCCCCTACACTCAGCCAGGGAGTCTCCCCACGTTTCCGTATCAGAAAGAAAGTTCTCGAGCGCTGTTAATTGCTGTGTGAGTAGAGTTCTTTGAAAGGATCCCATGAAATTCCCACCTTGCCTGCTTTCTGCTCTGAAGTGTCTTTCTTGGTGTTACTGCTCCTCTAACCCCTGTTGGGATGTTGGAGGCTTTTGGGGGCTTGCCGTTGTAACACTTTTGCCTAAGCACAGCAGAAGTACCATGTTTCATAGCAATATTGCTGGCATTTGGGGCATCTTACTGTAGCAGAGGAGTTGTGGAGGCTTTAGAGGAATTAAAGTGTTATTTCTAGTTTGGGAGTGTCGGGAGTATAGAGGATAACCAAGAAGATAAAGGGTAAACGAAGTGTCAGTATTTTAAAAGAGGTGTTACTCTAGGTTACTAAAAGCAGTAAACCTTTAACTCTTTCTCCTGAAAGTGGCATGCGTACAAAGTGTGAGGGAGAAGTTTGCCAGTGCTTTCGTTCTTGCTTTCGTGCAGTTTCATCTGGAATGACCCTTTCTGTTCCTGGCACAAATAATAATTAATTGTGAAATAATTGAGATTTATGAAGAAAAGTAGAGTGCAATAGAGTCTGGAAGAAATTAGTGTGAAGTTTGTCTGGGGATAACTCTGGAAAACTAACAGAGCTCGTAAAAATATCAAGGAGGTATACTTAGAAGTGTTTTCCTTTTAGGTCTCTCTTTGGATGAGCTGGAGGTCGTTAGAACACGGTTGTCTGTAGTGCCGTGCTGACATCCAGGAGCTGGGTGGTACTCTGCCCTCTTACAGGTGGACTCCTGTCCCTGCCTTCAGCAGAAGCAGACAGTGGGTCATGGGCAAGATGGAGCAGTTGGTGACCACAGTCTTGGGTGCTTTAAATATTTAGAATACAGAAGAAACAATGATTTGTAACGTGAACTGTAAATAATCGTCTTATTTAAGTAAGTCATTTCCATCCAAATAGCATTCTGTCATTAGAGATTCAGCCCTCCCACTTGATCAGAACCAAAATAAACACCTCTTCTACGAAGACAGGCTGAGGGAGCTGGGCTTGTTCAGCCTGGAGAAGAGAAGGCTGTGGGGAGACGTCACTGCAGCCTGAAGGGGCCCTGCAGGAAGGATGGGGAGTGCCCTTCGTCGGGGGGTGTAGTGACAGCACAAGGGGGAATGGTTAGAAACTGCAAGAAGGGAGATTTAGGTTAGCTATTAGGAGGAAATTCTTTACCGTGAGGGTGCTGAGGCGCTGGAACAGGCTGCCCAGAGAGGCTGTGGATGCCCTGTTCCTGGAGGCGCTCAAGGCCAGGCTGGACGGGCCCTGGGCAGGCTGACCCAGTGGGAGGTGTGCCTGCCTGCAGCAGGGCTTGGGCTGGGTGGGCTTTAAGGTCCCTTCCAACCCGAGCCGTCCTGTGCTTCTGCGATCTTGTTATAGTCCTGTCCTCTCAGTTGCTCAGCAAACGTTCTCTGCCTGCTAGATCAAGTAGATGGTGTTGGTTCCCTGACAGACTCCTCCAGCTTTTGGTAGTCCATGACTTAAGGACTTTTTATTTATTATGTGTTTGTGTAGCTCACGGTCATGACTGTTTGAGAGGTGGCTGACTGGAAGCGCGTTGTTCTCCCTTGCTGTTTTTCTTATATCAGTTGTGTTTTCCATCTCATCTCGTGGTGGTTGGTTCATTCTTGTTTTTTTTTTTTTTTTTTTTTTTTTTTAAAAACTTTTTTTTTTTTTCCTCTTAGGTTTGCACTGATCCTCCATTAGCCACTAGATTAGCAGTTGTTCCTAGTTTATTCAGCAGTAAAAGAAAATCCTGTTAGGAAATGTTCTTCTGTCGTGATGAGAAGCTAATAGCAATTTTTTGGTTGTTGTTTTCAAGCCTACCTAAAAAAAGCTGTCCGTAGGGTTGCAGTTCTTGCCAAGTTTCTGCAAGAGGTGGGTTATTACTGAGGAGCTGTAAACCACGGGGAAAAACCGTTTGTAATGGAAACAGTGGTGACCTCACTGCAGTGTTCACAGGCACTGCCTGACTGCAGGGCACTGCCATCTCCTGCCCTCCAGGCTTCCTAACAGTTCCTTGCTGCCACACTGCCTGAGTCATCCTTCTGTCTGCAGTGGCTGCAGCAACGCAGTTGTTCATGCTGCAAATATTTTGCTCAGGGTGCTTCAACAGAGTGTTGTTTCTAGTCTGATACCCCAAACAAACACAAACCTAAATCTGCAGCCCTTTTTTTTTTTTTTGATGGCGCACGCTTCTCAGTGGCGTCCAAGTTATGAGTGGTGTAGAACATGTTTAAAGAAAAAATGTGCTATTGTCACTGGAGGAGCAACAGAAACATCTGAAGTGCATGCTAGTATGTATAAACAGACACGGTTTGAAACCCGGCCAACGTTGTAAGTCACTTGGGTGTTGTCAGGTCCCACGTGGACACTATTTCCTGTCTTTTTCTTGTATTAGTCATTTTTCCATGTTTCCCTTCTGTCTGCTGTGGGAAAATGGAAACAACAAAGCAGTCAGAGAATGTGAATGGAGAAAAGATCTGCTTGCTGTGGTTTGTTCTTGCGCAGGGAAGAGTTTCAGATAGTAATATGGCCCTTGAATCTTAGGGCTGGGCCCTGGCCACAGGCACCCTGCAGCATTCTGTTCCAGGCGACGTCAGCAGTTGGTTTCCAGCGTTTTCATCATTAACTTGGCAACAGCTTTGACCTCTTAAAAATCACACTACAGAAAGCTTTGTCACCTCTGCTAGGTGGTTGCCTTCTGGATGTTTGTCTGAAAGTGTCTTTTTTCAGTGATTCTGCTTCAAAAGTTTTTGGGTTTTTTTGAATACATGGAGCGATTTCCTTCTGTGTGTGACCACAGCATGCTTCTAAAATGTTTGTTTCTCCTTTCAGAAGGACTATGGAACCTCCGCAGCCCGGCAGATGTGGAAGGCTTAAATCCTGGCTTGGGAAGGCGTCCTCTGCTCCAGATGATTTGCTGGCTTAAGCTCTTGATTAGGATGGTTTTGGAACAAGTCGGATTGAACATGGACTCAGTAAGTGTTTCAAACGTGGTTTATTTTTTCGGAAAATCGGGTAATTCTGCTGGGTCTGCCTCTCCTGAACGCGTTCCTGTGTGCGAGAGCAACGTGGCTGTGAGCTTCGCCAGGGGAACAGGGGAGCGTGCAGGCAAAGGCCTCCTCCTGATGGAAAGCGTGCAGAGCTCTCTGTCAGTGCTTAGCAGAGAGAGGGATCTGCTGCATGTCCCCTGCTTTCTCACTGCAACCTTTGGGAAGCTATTTTGAGCAGAATTGAGGTCTTCAGTGCAATAATCCCTGCCAGTGGTAAATTTGTTTTCAGAAGGTGGAATTCCTTACCAGCTCTGTGCAGCACTTAGGGTGGTTCTTACTCTGGTGATTGTGATAGAACGCTCAGGAGTTGACAGGGAGCAAAACTAATCTATGTTGCAAGTTACCCACAAGAAGCTATACTTTAGGATTTTATTAGGACCTACATCTGAGATGTCATGCAGTGTAACTCTGAAAATTCAAAGCATGTGAATGCGCTGTACTGCTATGGGCGCTGGTGTGGTGGTCAGCAACATCTTTCAGGGGGGAAAACAGGTTTTTAATCTGTTTCCCCCCATTCTCTGTTTGTCTCAAGCCTGTGATAATGCTATTATACTTCCCAGTGTCAGCCCTCCTGGAGAAGAGCAAAACTCTGATGCAATAAGAGGGCGTGACTGAACAGTAGTCTGCAGACTTGCTCTGCCAGTGCTTCAAGTCCACAAGAAGTTGTGTGAGCAGGGGCAGAGCAATGCTGAGACCGACCAGCTCAGCTGAGCAGTGTGCTGACTTCACTGATGTACCTGCTGGCCCCGCTTGCATGCAGTTTTCAGGGAATACTCTGCAGGCACATGTTGGGTTACCTGAACTGAGCCACTGAAAGCTGCAGTGCCCCAACCACAGTCACTGAAAAACCTGAAGTGCATTTGGGCACCAGATATTTTCCAGGATGTGGGTCCTAGGCAGCCTCTTGCCTGTGGTCTGAGCACTCTCTGAACAAGTTTTACCACTTGTTTGACATGCACTGCACCTGTGTTGGTGGCACAGCACGTAGCCCAGGCTCCTCACTGCTTTGGAAGGAATTCCGTAAGCAACCAAGCCTTCCCATGACCAGCACTATTTTTTCCAATGCAGCACCACTTTGAGGCTGTTGTCAGCCACTCTGCTGCTAGCAGCAGCACCTGTTGTGAAGAGGGAGGCTGTGTTACTGCGGTGCTGTTTGTCAGTGACTTGTTCTTGAGGGCTCCAGATCCGCTTGCTTTTGCTCAGATGTATGGACACACAAAAAATGGGGTAGTGACAAACGTGAGCTTTTTGTTGGAGGCATCGAAAATGCAGATCCCAGAGAGGACTCCATGGGCTGAAAAAATCGTGTTCAAACCTAACTGCATGTTAAGCAAGAGAATTTGTATTTTGTATGATGAAAAATGGAGTCTGAGCGGATTGTTGGCAAAGTCGAAGATCTGATGTGAAAATCTAGCAGAGCATGTGTGCAACGCACATGTGCATTGATCTTGGCAGAATTTACTCATTCAGCGAAAGTCAGAGGGAAGAAGGGTGCTGCGGTAAAGAACTAAGCAAAATGTTTGTGTGAACTTCTTGAAATAGTAGAATCTGGGGATAAATACCGTGGAGCATAAAACTTTCTTCTTGGCAGAACCTTCGGGATGTAAGAGCAGCGATCTCTGCGCAGTGCAGAAGACCGGTACTGAGCTGTGCTGTGCGATTCCCACAGCTTTGTCACACGGCGCGCGCGAGCAGCGCAGCCGTGCCGTGTGTTAACAGTATGATGGCACGGATTGGATGGAAGATTTGTTTGGGGCAACCTTCTGACAGGATGTGGAGATTGCTTGAAGCCATGAGCCTCTGAACCTAAGATCTGAGTAGTGAATTTGTGTCTGCAGTTGTAAACCCTGTCCAAGTATTTTTAATTTCCAGACATGATCCTCATTAGTCTTCCCCTTATCCTTCTACTTTTTTGCGTTGTTTCTGTTGTCGTTCTCTTTCCTATTTCTGTCTTTCTACTGTTTGGTTTTCTCTGGCTCATTTTGTTGTATTCTGCTGGGATTAAAGCCCCCTTTCATACAGCTGTGGTAAGCACAGAGTGAGCATTCTTGTTGTTAAGTGCAACGAAAGAAAGAAATTCAGTCTCTGTGGAAACAACAGAAGTGTGAATTGCAGTAGAAACAGTGCATAATCAGAAACTAGATGAACTGAGGTTCTGTGTGCAGTTTTCTCTAGTGCACCTGTATTTTATGACAGTCTAATTTTCAGACACCTTTTCCTGCTTTTCTCCAGTCTTTAATTCCACAGTTGCACTCTCCAGCTTATACTAGCTAACAGTTATTTTTATAAAGACTGGTAGGCAGTGTTCCTGTGTTAGAAGAGCTCTTAATGCTACGTTTCCCAAAGTCTTTTTTCTTTTTCAATTACATAACTTTAAGGATTTCTCATGATTGAGGGCTTTTCATGAACCCCCTGAAAAAGCAAGAGAGTGACACAGCACTGTGTTAGAAATGGGCAAATCATGCGTTTGAAGATCACATCTTTTGAATCCTTCTAGATTTCTTGCTTTGCATTTAAACATAATGCAAATGCTGTCATGGAGTTAGACACTCATAACGATATTGTCATGACCAAAGCAAATGCTATGCCAGTTCAGGTGTGAAATGGAAGGAGTACACTAAGGTAAGTGATACAAATTTGGGTGAATGCATATTTTTTCTCCTAGCATGACAGGAACAGCTTTTGAGTCGTGCATACTTTTAGCACAGTTGGAGCACAAGAGGGTAAGGGAAGGCTATTCCAATATGACATAGAAATGAATAATCTAACACCTCACTTCTTCTTGCCTCCCATCTAGGTACTCTGGTCAAGCAAGCCTTACGGTTCGTCTCGAAGTATTGTAAGAAAAATTGGTACTAACCTCTCTCTTATCCAGTGTCCAAGAGTTCAGTTTCAGGTAGGCATCTCAACAGTTTAAAACACAAGTTTTGCTGTACAGATAAAGAGATTTTCTCTTGCATCAGAAGATTTTAAGCAAATCTACCATTCATTTAGATAAATTGACTACAGGGTTCATAAAATCAGGGTAAGATAATCCTGGCACATAGGAGAATTAGTTTACTTCAGTTCTTTCCTCTTCCACCTCAGATCTCTACCTAATGTGGATTCTTCAGCTTCTGTACTGCCTAAAACACTGATCCTTGTTGCTGTAACACACGTGACAAAACTTGATTTTTTTTTTTTCCTAAAGAAAATGGAACTTCTGAAATGATGCAATACAGTATTAAAAAGTTATTCGTGGAAATAAAAACAATTCTTAAAAGAGAGAAACATTGGAAACTTATTTCTAAAAGCAGCAGTTAAAACTAGGCTTAAGAGGCATGTAGAGATGAACAGGGTTACATAAAAATATTTGGGAAAATAAACAACTTTATCAGAGAGTAAAAAAGTAGTTATAAGGTAACATGAGTCCCCTTTCTGCTTTTTGTAATCGGAGGCTAGCACCGATACGTGACAGGGGAACATCCGTGCTCTGCAGCTTTCTGGTCTGCGTCCTTCTGACTGTGGATAGCGGGAGGTTAGAGAGCAAGGGTAAAAGCTTGCAGGGGAGAAGGCCCTTGCTCTTTGTAGCAAGTTGTTCAGGAACAGATGGGAAAATGAAAGCTGTTGCACATGATCTCAACTCTGAGTGTGCTGTGGGTGGTGGGGGTATAGAATGGGAGAAATGGTGTTGGAAACTCACACTGAGAGAGGGATGTTTTTTGGGCTGGGCAAGGGAGGGGAATGTAAAGATGAGCAGTGGGAATCATCACCCACACTAAGACAAGGTGATTCTTACACAAGTAGATTTTTCACTCTGAAATTCATCTCTTTGTCCTATATGAAATACATGAACAGTATGTGAATTTGAAATGACAGCGGAAAATTCAGATGGTTCAGATTTCCACAGAAGCCCTTTTGGTGTGATGGTAAAAGCCACGCTAATGTTTTTGCTCTCTCAGATAATTATATTGAGAAAAAAGGGGCCCGAGTATCTCCCACTGCTGAGGGCTTCATGAAACTGAAAGAAAAATTTCAACGTACACATTCCTGGGTTTTGTAACTGCAGGGAGCTGTAAGATACTTCTGGGGAATTTATTTTTTTCTGAATACTTTTAGTGTTGAAATACAGAGATCTGAACAGGTTTTTTTTGCTCAGGTTTTATGCACACTAGGTATGAACATTCATCTTCTATTAGATGTGAGGAAGGGATCCTAAAAGCAGAAGTCCAGTTGTCTTGGTTGATTGAATTTGAAATATGACAAAATGGAGCCCTGAGGCATGGTTGATGCAGAAGATACAGTTTGGAACTAATTGTAGCTATAATTTACATGTATAAACTGTGGAGGATGCAGATCTGTGATGCTAACACCTGTCTTTGTCTTTATCTCAGCGTTAGGATCCTATAGTGAAGCTCAGTACCAGCCTTGCCTGTTTTTATGCCGTTGCGACTGAGGCTTTCCTATAGCTGTCTCTTCCTCTCTCTTTCTTGCCAGCGTTAGCTATGTTATGAAAGGACCATGCACTGAACCTTGCTGTAAGTCGCTTCACTCAAAACCAAAGCCAACCACGCTTGCCTCATCTGAGGGTGCATGCATACCGTCAGTGTTCCTAACTTCATCTGAGAACAGTAAACTTCCTACAGGGTTTTGTTTTCTTTGTGGTTAATGGATGAGAGATTCAACGAATATCCCTGTCGCGTTCATCCTTTACTCCTGGCATGCTTTTGTTCTGCTAGCCTAAAAAGAATTTTGATTTTTTGATGGCTGTGACTGTTGTCGTACCTGTCTGTGTGGGCCTTGCTGTAATCAACGTTTGAATTAATGGCTGAGTGCAACTCGTGCAGTCAGTGAGCAGTGGCAGAACTTACCTGTTGTGTACTCTGTGTGGCATGAACAAATGAAAATGGTTCCTACGGCTATTTTATGCGTCATGCTTTAGGTTCATCTGTGATCTTAGGGAGAAAAAAAAAAAGTTAAACATCAGCATAGCCTAGGGAGATTCAAGCAGACCTACAGATAGGCAGCAGGTCGGAGCCTTCCTCCCCCTGTGTTACCAATCCAGTGCCCTCCAGCTGCAAGAGCTCTGTTCTAGTCTCAGACTTCTCCTGTTTGTCTGATGCAAACCTTGTAACTGAGTACAGGTCTCCCGAGGAATTGGCTGGAATGTAGCAAACACCAGAGTTTACTGGGCTGATTTGAAAAATGACAGCAAATTTGTCGTGCTTGAAGAAGTAGTTCCAAATGGTCAGCACCCAAGTCTGTTAGCGGTAGGATACTAGGGTTTTGTACTCTACCCTTAAATGTGTGAAAATATTTGTTGTACTTTCCATTTCCTGAAGCAAACAGAAAGTAGGAATCCTGCTTTGACACCAGCCAAATATGTTTCCCAGAGAAAGAAAAGAAAGCTACTTCCACTCCTTCATTCAGTACCTGCAGACCAGTGCTAACAGAGCTGGGCCTCTGTTTGCAGCTATCTGCTCTCCAGGTCAGGTGTTGGCAGAGCAGCATCCAAATGTTCTTCAGCCATGATTGGCTGGGGAAATAGAGCACTCAGCAGGGTTGTTGGAACGTGGTTCTACAGACAAGCAGAAGTTCTAAGAGGTGGGTGTTGGCTTCTGACCTCTACATTCAATTAAAAATCTGCCTCAACTTGAAGTTCAGCGTCCACTGCTGTGGAAGGCCTTGTTGTCTGCAGGGATAGCAAAAACAATCTGCACATAGGTAACAAGCAGGTTCTGTTTACATATAAATATGAGTTAAAAAGTAAGAAGCAACTTGCATCACAATCTAACAGAAAGCTTGCTACTAGATGTAGGGTTAGAAGTTATTTATCTCACAGCGCAGGAAACCTGGCAATGGTAAACGCATTCTGTATGGTTGGTTTATTTTTGATGCAGGTAGGTGCAATACCTTCATGTCAGTGTGCCTTCAGTCTCTGTGGTGGTGGTTCCTCGTAGGGCCATAGCCATCAGGAAAATCTGTATCACCTGCAAGACGTGGGGTGATGTATTACAGATGTTTTTAGTTACCATGAGCATTAGTACAGCTGCTATGGGGGTGGATTTTTTTCTTTTCTGGGATAAAATTGTCAAGGAAACTCAAACAATGAGAATCCTGACGTGCAATATAGTATTCTCCAGACTGTTTTAGAGAGGCAGCCTGTGATGGTATTAGGCACAACTGTTATGTGATCAGCATGTTACCATCTGTGCTGATGCTACCTGGAAAAACCCTGTTGTTTCCAAGTGGTCTCATGATGCCAACATACACTCCTGGGAGCTGCGGCAAAAGCTCACACACAAGTTGCGAGAGTGTGGGGTGAAGATGACTAATCTCAATTTCCAAAGCTGTTTGTAACAACTCCTGGGGGAAGAAAAAAAATAAGAATAAAAAAAAAAAGCAACAACAAAAGTACAACTTCTGTCTTCCTGGAACTTGTGTATCAGAGGCTACAACTAGAATATCCATGAATGTTTTGCATAGATGGTTTCACCTGATCAAGAATGCAGTCCTGCGGTGCTCGGTCTGCTACAAATTCAAGTTAATGCTCACATTTCGTAGTTGCTGCTGCATTGTAGGTTCCTCTCACAGAGGTGAGTTGCCTTGAATACAGACCTAAGTGCCAGCAGGAGGGATCAAAGCTGTCCTTAAGGGACCATTCCAGGAGACCCCCATCTCTGCCCATATTGCTGGCTTCTTGGCCACTGCCAGCAGCAGGTAGTGTTTCAACAGCTGCAGCCCTTCTCGTGCAGATTTGCTGTGCGGATTTTTTGTAATATGAGTGAAAGAGGTGGCCTGGTTGCGCTGGAGATAGGTAACTAGAGACAGCAAACTGAGTGCAAGAAGTTACTGAAAGGTATTTCAGCAGCTTTGCTTTGCTAAGGCACCGACACCGAGCTGAGCAGTAGCCAGTGACTGAGCACACGTGCCCTCGTCCGGCCTGAGAAGCAGCCAATATCTTGAGGTGGATTTGAAACCATTTCGTACTGTCGTGGTTATGAGGCATGTATTGATGATCCAAACAATACTTCGCATTTCCACTTAACTGTAAATCTAGGAAAGGTTCCAGTCTCCTGAGCTTTATTCACCTTTGGCTTCAGAAAGCTATGCAGCTAGCAGCAGAACCACGCAGAAAAACAGTCTGGCTGTTGGCGTGCTGTAAATGAGGTGTTCGCAAGCGGCGTACCCATTCCATTGTGGCCGCGCCGTAGCCCTCGCTGCAAGTCCCTCTGGTTATGGAGCTAGTAGAAGTGCCTTTTTTTGTTTGTTTGTTTGTTTGTTTTTCCTGTGTAATGTGCACACCTTAAGTGTTGTACAGAAATTCTGGAAGTTGTAGAGAGGGGGAAACATTCTCCAACAGAATTTGTCTTTCAAAATAAATAGTAAGTTATAGTAAAAGATTAAGAGGTAAGAGTAGTAATTATTTTCTTTTTTAATTATTGGTAATGAGTATCATTAAAACACTTTATCTGAGTTTATTCAGTGAACTGTTTCCTGGTGTTGATGCGTGTTTGTCATTAAGGTAATGATTTGCTTTGGACTTCCAGTGTTTGATGACGTGTAACAGTAAATGCAACTGGCCATGAGCCTCAAAAACCGAAATAGTTTCTGCAAAGCATTCAGGAGACTAGACTGATTGGTTTGTTGGACTCTAGACCAAGGCCAGGACAGTAACAAGTGTGCTAAGTCTCTTGCTGTGTGTTGTGCATGTGTGTGTTCATAGTTACGTGCAGCCCCCCTATCGGTGTGGGGTAAAGTAACTGCGAAACAGGCTGGGAATAATGACTCTGAAACTTTTCAATCTTGTCTTTAAATTCTAGCTTACTTCTCATGGCACAGAAGGAAACCATCCTCATCAACTTAGAGAAGATGCAGTGGCCTCCTTTGCAGATGTGGGATGGGTTGCTCAAGAGGAAGGTGAAGTCTCTACAAGGCTCAGGTATGCTTCCAAGTCTTCTCTTTGAAGTTGTAAACTGAGGAAACAAACTGGATTCTCTCCAGTGAGAATATGCTGTGCCTTGCAGTTAATGGCTTGCTCTTGTTTGCAGAGAGAGAGAGAGAAGAATGGGAGAGGGAAAAGGTAGGGACTGGAAGAGAATTAGTAGAGATCAGAGCAACAGGATTATAAGCGAAAGTCTGGCTTGAGAACGTGGAGGCTTTTGCTACCTACAGGGAAGGCTGTGGTTTGTATTTGCTTACATATTGCAAACGATTTGAGTGACAGCCTCACAGAACCTTGTCCCCGCAGAAATGCTTACTGTGGTGTGTCACATCCGCCAGCACCGCCTCTCTGCCAGTTCTGCAGAGGTTTCAGGAGTATGGGGCAAGGTCTTGTAAGGCTTCCTCGTTAACAGCAGTGGTCATTCTGACAATCCAATAACTGTCACATCATTTTTCACTTTTCTGGTTAGGGCTTTGCATTCTGTAGCAGACCATTAAAAATTATGACTTACAGTTTGTCCTTAGTCTTTATAGTGAAGACTGGCAGGGAAGTGTGTGAAACAAAGTATGCTCCTGTAATGCAGAGGGACTGTCCAGAGGAAGGCACAGGTACTTGGCTTCAGAGGTTTCTGGAGGGTACAGTTCTTAATCTGAAACCACAAAATAGATTAGCAATGACCTAGATGCCCTCCAGCATGACTTGCCACAGTGACGCGTCGTGTGGCATTCTGGTACTGCACATTAATTTCAGACTCAAGAGGGGAGTCACAGAAGTCAAGGCTTGGCTGGGGAATGCTGTGCCTTTGATACAAAGAAAATTAACCAGCCAGTACTACTTCTTTTGCATGGAACTGTTTTGTTTAAGGATTGAATTGCAAAGCTGTTAAGTCTGGTGGAACCAAAAGGGAGAACAGCTCTTTGCTGCTTCAAAGAACCTGCGAGGGAAGATGCAGAACTGGTGTGTTTGCTGAAATGCCTGCATACGGAGGAGGGGAGGGGACAGGTAGATGTGGGGTGGGACTAAAATAATCCTGCAGGTAAACAGTGACCTCAAGGCAGCCAGCTTGTGACGGAGTGCTGCAGGTGAGTTGCTTAGCAAATATGAATATTTCAGTGTGCGCTGCTCGTTACATCTGTGTACAGTGTTACGTGGTGCAGCGTGCGTTAGCGATGTTCCAGGCATTTGAAATTCTGTTCTGAAGAGATCACATAGGTGTTAATGTTAAATACATGTTCACTATGATTCAGTAAACAGTGCTGCAGACATTTTTTTCTGTGACATCAATTCAGAAACGAAGCAACTAAATAACAAGTCGTGTTCCTCCTACCCCTGATCAGAGCTGTGGTGACAACTCAGGCATAATACTTTTTTTCACAGCAATAAATTCCAATGAGGAAATCTGCTTAAGATGCTATTGCTTGCTACTCTGAGCTGCAAATACGCTTTGCTATTCAGCCGTTCTGCTCATTTCAAGTGTTGTAGAACGTGCATCTTTGGGAGCGGGGTGACTGCTGGCCCACCCACCTCACTTCTTCGGGGAGTGCAGAGAGATGGCTGCTATAGGAAGCATCCTGCTTTTCTCAGCCGCTCTCTATTTCTATGAAGATAACACTACCTAAAGTTTAACACCTTTGATAAAATTCAATTGTGCTTAATCAGATTTTGCAAGCTGTGCTGGTCATAGAGCCATGGAGTGGCAGGGTTGGAAGGGACTTTAAACCCACCCAGTTCCAACCTCCTGCCGTGGGCAGGGCTGCCACCCAGGCTGCTCAGAGCCCCATCCAGTCTGGCCTTGAACGCCGCCAGAGGTGGGGCACCCACAGGTTCTCTGGGCAATGTCTGATGATTTCTGTCAGTGAAAGGCTCAGTTGTGTATCTCATTCTGCACTGAGGTGGTCAGGGCACAGGGCTTTTTCTAGCCTTAAATCTTGGCTCTAGTTTTCCATCTGACACGATGCCCATCCAGAGCAGCCTGACCCCTGCTCCCAGAGGGATGGGGGTCTCCAGCTGCTCTAGCCTAGAGCTGTTCTGCCTGCTTTGAAAAGGCGTATCACTAGGCACTGCTTTAATTCTCGTGTTGGAAATGCACAGTGGAATCCTGACCTGCCTCAGATTCCTCATTTTAGGAATCAGGTAAAAGTGAAGTATGTAGTCCTAATCTGCAGTTAAAATGTTTTAATGTTTATGATGAACTATCATGATTAATCTTTATCAATTCTGCTTGACTTAAACTCACAAAATGTTGGTGTCACCGGTGACCACCACCTGTTGGTGACTGCAGGTGCTCAGTGATCCCTCAGTGTTTAGCACAGCTTCCACTTCAGTGGGTGATAAAGAAAGGCAGCAGAGTTGAATGTCCTTGCTCTTGTGAGGAGGAGAAGGGAAGCTTACAGACTCTTTAGAGACCTAAGATCTCTTCCTATTTACTGGTAAGCAGTGTATAAGCAGCATAAGGTTCCACGTGCTCCAGTCTTCCACACTGCTAAAATGGAGGGCTGTCCCATCAGAAGTTTGGAAACAGTGCAAAAATGTGCCATGGAACTAAGAAACTTGCTCCTGCGAAGGAATCAACTACAGATGGCTATTTGCAGCCTGTGGGAAAAAATAGCGTTTGGGCAAAACTGTTTTAAATCTGAATTTCAGCAAAAAATAAAATAGGCATGAGGCAGAGAAGCTGGTTAGGGGCAGGAGGGAATGAATTCTGTTTTTCTCTGAAAATCAAGGACTGCATACAAAGCTGGCTAGGTAGGAGAAGAACTAGCTGGCAGTAATAGTCCCAGAAGGATGTGATGCTCTCACTTCAAGCTATATGTTCTGGTGGAGGTGATTTGTGTGAGGACAATTTGAGTCAGTTCTTCAGCTTCTGTTCCTGGCTTGCTTTAGTTTTTGTTTATCAGGAAGCCTTCAAAAAAGAAGTCTCTGGTTTTGTTACAGGTCAGAAGCTTGGTCAAGAACAGCCCAGCCCCTTTCGGGTGAACTGTCTGAGCCTGGGAGGTCCCCATGCGGGCAGGGCTCCTCCCCAAACCCGCTGTGCCAAGAACCGGTGCCCAGGAGCGTGGCAACCGCAAACGAAGAAGCTCTGCAGAAGATCAGTGCTCTGGAGAATGAGCTGGCCACCTTAAGGGCACAGATAGCCAAAATTGTAATCCTGCAAGAACAACAGAACCTGACAGCAGGTACTCAATTTACTGTACTCACAGCACAAACGAGTCAATGAGTTTGTCCTCTTTGTTTAGCCAGACAAGAAGAGTGTGAGCTAACTGCTAATACCTCAATCTTCCTGCCCAGCAGAAAAATAGACTCTCTCGTATCATGTTGTGATCATGTAAGAGGCTAACGATGCTTTTGGAAAACGTTGTGTGTGCCTCAAGCAGTAAATAGCAGAAAAGGAGATGAATTGTTTCCTGGAGTCATCTCTGGGGTCAGACACATTGTTCACATGGAACCAGCAGTGGTGCGCTCCTTCCTGTAGGCAGCAGAGCACCTCTTCCTCCCCTGGGTTTCTTGCTCCCCTTCCCCTTGCGGCTGTCACCGTCCCTCCGGTTCTAAATCCCCAACCTGCAAAGAGCAGCGGGAGAGTGCCCTCGTCCACTGCAGCTGATAGCCATTCCGATCTCACTGGTTCCTGCAGTCGCTTGTTCTGCCTGTTCTCATGTATGAAATACTCGGATTCTTCAGATGTTGTTGTTTAGTTTTTGTCTGTGAACTGGCAGCAGTTACTTTATTTTTCCTCAACTGTTCGAATTCCAAACAGTGAAACTGTTTCAAGGCTTCATTCTTGAATTGTAGGTAGTTGTTTGAGGAAACTCCCACCATAACTTTTCCCTTTTCCTTTATGCGTTAGGAAACTTAAATGTTGATGTGATTTTGTTGTCTTTACCTCCCTCTTGTGGTAGAATGTGGTAACACTTGTGTGTGAACGCTTGGACACAGAGTGGACTCCTGTGTGATTGTTATCTGGATAGACCTGTACACATGCTTTATACTCTGAGCCTCAGAACTCTGGCTTAGTCTGGTTTTAGCGATGTCTGTAAAGGTGCATTTGAACAGAGGTTTCTTTATTTATTTGTTGTTATTATTGCTATTGCTATTATTGCTATCATTTTCTGCCCAAAGAGCAGAGGGAGTTTCAAATCAAGATAATCCTGAGAATCCCTCTTCAGATATGATTAGCTGTCCTAAAAAAAACCCAAACCTCAAAGACCTGGAGTAAGCTTGAATTTAAGCACTATTTAAGCTCTGTAATTTGCATTTTTACGTATGGTAAGTTGAGCATTTCTGACAGTAAGCTGGAAGAAGCATTGCTCACAGGGCAGGATGGGTGTGACCTCCAGCTCAGCACCTGCCTCTCCAAAGAAAGTGAAAAAGCAGGATGTAGTTGAAAGACATCGTGACATCCATCCCAGTGCAGTAAGAACATGAACGTGCCTAGAATCTGAGTTTTGAAATCCAAGGAACAACTTTTCCAGAAGGATTTTTATGTGGCTTTTCAGTCGTGTCTGCTTCACTGGGTTAGGGATGAAGAACTGATGTGATGATCCAAAGGAGGCAATCACAGCTGCTTTAATCATTTCCTTTCCTGAGCATCTGTGAGCAGAAAGGGCATTTCCAAGTAAACTGACGTGGGACCTGTGTTCTGTTTGTAGTTGGGCTAAGCCCAGTTGCTTCAGCTGCTGTCCCTGGTGTGCCACCACCGCCGCCTCCTCCTCCGCCACCGCTCCCTCCCCCGGCCGCGCAGCGGAGCGTGTCTGCCGTGGAGCTCATCAGAGAACGGAAAAACAGAAGAACGAACGCTGGGCAGATCCCGGCAGAGAATGGGCCAAAGAGGCCTGAAGTACCAAACATGCTAGAAATCCTCAAGGACATGAACAACGTGAAACTGCGCTCCGTGAAGAAGTAAGGCCTTGATTTGTAGTTCCTAGCTTCAGCATTAACGATTTGTTTTCATGGCTCAGAACTCTTTCAGGTTGAGACAGATGATCTACACCTGACAAGTAAGAATTCACAGCTTGTAAAGCGTTGTTTGGGACTGTGCTCAAGTTTCACATTTGCTTTTCTAGATCACTGGAAGGCACAAAGTCCAAAGCAGCTGACCCTACCGACCCCGCAGCATTGATAGCAGAAGCGCTCAAGAAGAAATTTGCGTATCGATACCGGCGCGATAGCCAAAGCGACACCGAAAAGGCAGTTCCCAAGTCCGAACCAAAGACAAAGGCTGACGTAGTGCTGGTGAGTATGGTGGCTCTGACTGCCCGGACAGGTTGTCACCTGGTGGCTGCCTGGTAAGCCAAAGTAAAGCTTTCTGCCCACGAGTTAGCATCTCTGTCCGCAAAGCCCAATGAGGCAGTGCTGACGCGCGAGGGTTTGTGGCAATCACGCTTTGTTTTCAGTGTCACTCCTCAAGATTGTGCACCGCTTTGGCTGAAGGTTTAAAAACGCCTTCTGCAGTTTCCTTTTTCAAACAAAAATCTTTTCTGTTGCTATGAAAATGTGATGTTCTGGAAACTCACTTCCCAAGGGCTCGTACCAGAAACAAACCTGAACCGAGTCTGCGCGATATTACCAGCCTTAACTGTTCAGGTGGTGCGTGTGCAGTTTTGAATTAAGATCCTGAAACACTCATTGCTAGGCATGCAGAAAGCAAATTGCTCAGAAAGCCTGCTGGACCGTGTCAGGGGGAGCCGCTTCTAATAACTGGTCGCAGCTGAGTCAGTAACCAAAGCTTTTTACAGGGTGGCAGTGTTAAAATGAAACCACTCTTGAAGTCCACATCACAGCGCACGTTAATGGCTTCCAGTGTACTTCAGGTTGATTTGAAATTCGGGGTGTTGGAAGCATTGAGCACTGAAGATGCGAGTTTGTAGCAGTGCATACTCGCAGAACAAGCTAATGCCGTGTAGCGCTGTTAGCAAGCGGTCCTTGAAGCCTTGTGCTGTAGGATCAGAACAGAAAAGCAGAGTTATCTTTCACTCTGTGAGCTTGGAAAAATTGCACATAGAACTCTAAACTTAAAGCAGCCTAACCAGAAGAGCGGGCTGTGCTCTGAGTTAGTTCTTGGGGAGCATGAGACTTCCCAGCCACAGGCCTCAGGACTTCAGCTTAGGAACGGCACTTCACTTGCCTTCCGGCTGAGGCCTTTAAGGCGTACCCCTGTGGTGTTCGGGCTCTTCTTCACAACTGCAAGGCTGTGTGCGTCCCCAAAACCAATCACCTCCTTCTAGCAGCAGAGGCTTTAAGGAAAAGAACGTGATTTGGCAACGTTTTATGTGCATTTAAAACATGTGGGTTTTTCATGACTTTCTGTTTGAAATTTGAAGTCCATCTTTTGAGAGAAAGGATCACTGAGTCCCCAAGAACTAAGAAAACAGAAGGTTTTCATTTATTAAATGGGACAATGTCGATGCAGAACAAGCTAACGAACACGTCTCAGTTACCAGTATGCAACTTCCGTGCCAGATCAGACCTCGTATGTTTTCCCAGGACTTGCACAAAGTGCAGGACAGAGTAAGAGCAGTACTCGTAAGAAACTCCTGCTGGAGCACTTGGTTGTCAGCTCCCAAAGATAGCTGCATCCAGCATTGCATCTTGCTGTGGCAGCGAAGCATCTCTAGTCGGAGCTTCTCCAGCAGATGGTTGGCGGCCTCGTCCGAGCAATGCCAGCTACCACTGACGCGTTTCCCTTTACTTTGTGGCAGCAAAGTGGGTAAAATCCCCAAGCAGGGAAGCAGATTGATAAAGGAAATTCTCTCTGCCCGAGTTTTAGTTTCACTGACTCACAGGTGGGAGGGGTGGTGGTTAGCTGGGTCTGTGTTGGAAGCAATCTGAACGTGTTTCTGGTTTCCTTCTCAGTTTGGACCGCACATGCTGAAGTCCACAGGAAAAATGAAGACTTTAATTGAAAAGCCTTAATGCGTTAAGATCTCTGTGTGGAAGACTGTTCAGCTGTTCTGTCTGAAGTCTCCTACGCTGCAGATAGCACTAGTACTGAGGGGTCTTGTACAATGCAGAAGAAAACTGACGTGCAGTGCAGAACCGAGGAGCTAAACTTTGTGTGGGGTGTGTGTCTGTGTGTGATCTACCACGGGGAATAAATTTGACTGTTACACTCAGGTATTAATTTTGTATTCAAACCTGGCTTTCTCCTCGGACACTACCTGGTGGTTGTAGTTCATTAACACTAAGTTATCTGTACAACATTCCTCGTGCATAACTGACCACCTTAAAAAACTGTGTGCATGTTAATAACGACAGCTCTGCGCCCTTAACTTAATCGGTCACTTGAGCTGTAATGGTAACTTGCACTACAACGGTTAGGTTGATACGGAATTGTTCAGGTCAAAGCGTTTCTTTTAAACTTACTTTTAGCAAATTTTTATCCCCCAAAAAACTGAATACATGCTGCTTCATACTGAAACAAAGGATAAACGCGAGCCTGCTGCAGGGGTCACCTGATGTGAGGTTTCAAGTAGTAGTGCATTCCTGGCATTTGGTTGGCTTGGTCTTTTTTTTTTTTTTTTTTCCCCAAAATGAGTTTGCAAGGGTAAGACAGCAGAACCTACTGGTATCATCTTGTGGCCAACATGAAGAGTGCAGGAGACGTGAGAGGATCGTGCCATGGGAGCCTCTGTGAGCAGCAGCACGGTGAGTCTGACAGCCAGCAGGCAGCAGCAGGGCAGGATGACTGATGTCAGGGTAGGTGTTAGCTAGCATAGTGGTGACAGAGACAAGAGGAGGTACAGAGCACTGGGGGGTGCGAGCTGCCAAAAGATCATCTCTCTTCTCAGCGGTGCTGAGAGGTGGCGATGGACACCCTCATTCCCAGCTGTCTCTGGGTGCCCGGGTAGGTTTCTGGCGGCTGGGAATGGCACAGGCCCTCATGGAGCTGTTTGCAGGGGAGCTGTTGCTCACCAGCTGCCTTCAGGGGCAGCCCTTTGGGGATTCCGGCAGCAGCCCTTTGCAGCCAGCCCCATATGGAGCTGGTTCCCACCCCCGTGTGCGCTCGTGCCTCCACCCACGCAGGCAGAGGGCTTATGCTAAAGCTGAAGTTCAGATCGAAGGAAGCTGTTCAGCAGCCAGAGAGCTGGATCGCCGCTGTGCACTGACGTGAAGCCACGGTTTGCCCTGGCTGTAGGTGAGCTCGGAGGAGCCAGGTGTGGCTGTCCCATGGCCCGAGTCCACCTGGCGACCCCAACAAGCACAAGTGCCTTTCAGAGCTGCTGTTGTCCAGGAGAAGACAAACGCAGCATGTCGTAAGTGAAGACAGCTGGGTGGCTCCAGTTAGGTTACTGAAGATGGCCACCGCTTTGCTGCGTGTTACTGGAACGTAGATCGAACGAGGAGGATGGTTTCTGGTGTGAAACTTGAAATGATGTTAATGTGTACACAATAAAAATTCCTTTTGAAATGCTCTACCATCAGTTTTACTGAGAGGCCATGAAATTTTCATGTTCTTTTAAATGCCTTTAAAACACTTTTTGAAAGTTACTTTGGGGTTCAAGTTTTGTATTTAATGCTCTATTGCCATTATGTAAAATTAAAAGCAGTTCAAATAAATACTGTGTGGGTGGTTTATGGTACTCCACAAATGATGTCAGCCACAGTAAAGCGTAGCGCGTGTCCTGTCACAGTGACTACAGATGTACTGGCAACTCGCATCCCTTTCAGGCCCGGCAGCAGGAGTAACAGCAGAATGAGTCCTAGAACAGCACAGCACTGAGGTCAGTTATATTCAGCTCAACAGCCAAGAGAGGGAGGAAGTTACGCTTCCCCCCACCTCACCTTGCAGACGCTCATGCACTCCTTGCACAGCGGAGGG
>VXAV01006281.1:314803-326287 GCA_013399715.1 Alectura lathami | reverse complement strand
GGTCGAGAGAGGTTCTCCTCCCCCTCTACTCTGCCCTGCTGAGACCGCATCAGGAGTATTGTGGCCAGTTCTGGGCTGCTCAGTTCAGGAAGGACAGGGAACTGCTGGAGGGGGTCCAGCGCAGAGCCACCAAGATGATGAAGGGAGTGGAGCATCTCCCTTATGAGGAAAGGCTGAGGGAGTTGGGTCTCTTCAGCTTAGAGAAGAGGAGACTGAGGGGTGAACTAATTAATGTTTATAAATATGTAAAGGGTGGGTGTCAGGAGGATGGAGCCAGGCTCTTCACTGTGACATTCAGTAACAGGACAAGGGGCAATGGGTGCAAGCTGGAACATAGGAGGTTCTGCTTAAATATGCGGAGAAATTTCTTCACAGTGAGGGTGACAGAGCACTGGAACAGGCTGCCCAGAGAGGTTGTGGAGCCTCCTTCTCTGGAGGCATTCAAAACTCACCTAGATGCGTTCCTGTGCAATCTGCTCTAGGTGTTCCTTCTTTGGCAGGGGGATTGGACTAGATGATCTTTTGAGGTCCCTTCCAGTCTCTAACATTCTGTGTGATTCTGAGTGGGGAGAGGGAACTGTAACTGTTTGAGTTGACAGTTTTCCATGTGTGTTTTTAAGTCAGATGCTTTAATCTATCTTAGAACCTACTTCTCACTGTTTACTTTAGATACATTTGTAGTGTTCTTTGTGCTAGACTTAAACAATCTCATCGAAGTGCATGCAGAGGTTTAACAGGTGAGTTCTTCCTCTGCCACTGTGCTCAAATGTTCAGTGTTATAAATATTTAATGCATAAGCTCAATTCTCATCCCAGGAAGGGGAGCTGTGGTGGTTCACACATTCTTTTACCATTCTTTTACTGAAACAGCAGGCCATCAGTAGGTATCTAACCAAATTTTGTCTTTTCAATTGCCCTTCCTGCTTACATGACTCGCATCAAGACCATTTGTAAGGTTTCGGCATTTTTCAAAACTATGTTTCTGACCAAAACCCATGATTACTGACCAATATCTGAAACCATTTGTGGGACTTACTAAGAATTAGGTTATTGGGTTAAAAGGCTGCTCTGGACACACAGAGGAGCACAGAGGCACAGCATCAAGCAGACAAACACCTCTGGAGAAAGAAAGCCTGTTCCTCCAAGGGCTGCCACAGGAGATTCATAAGCCCCCTGATGTGAGGGGTGAAACTGGTTGAGATGAGTCAATGGACTGGTTGTCCCCGTTGCAGTTGACTGAGGGGTTTACACATAGAGGTGTATGGGACTTATGATTGGATGAAAAGTTCTGGGATTGCAAATGGCTTATTGTGGAATGTTTAGGGGAAAGCTAAAGGATGGCCAAAAGGGAGACGCTGAGGTGGTTTTGGTGGGAGGGAATGAACGTGGGGAAAATAGAGGAATAAGAGGAACATGGTCTATTAAGAGGCTGCTAAGTCAGCAGGCTTGTATGGCCATGCCCCATACCAGGTCAGCACCATTCTTAAATTTATTTCAATTATTTTCCTTGGTGAAGGGACTCTGAGTGTGTGTCTGCCTCTATAGGTATGAGTGCCAGCAACTGGGGTGAGTGAGGGTGTGTATGTCTGTGATTGCTGGTGTACATCAAGCTGCATGATGTGAAGGGATGTGGGAGCCAGTTATCCACACAGTTGCAAGTCTGGGCTGCTTATGTGTGTCTGAGACCCCTGCACGAGTTCCCTACCAGAGGGACCAAGAGATCCAGGCCTGCTGCTAGAGAGAGTATAAAGCCTGGGGACTGACATACCTGTGCATCTCTCTGCATGAGACAACATCAAAAGCCAAAAGATTGTTGTATCTTTTGAAGGTCTAGTTTCTTGCCTCATGCCAAGGAGGGAGGCGCAGATAAAGGCAAAAGTGTGCCTCTTTCTGAGGAAGAAAACTTGATGTGAATGCTGAAAGCCTCAAACCTGGAAGATGCGTTTAAAGTGAAGTTGGTGCACGACATGATTTTCAAGCCCTTTAATCCCAGAGTCAGTGTAAGCTTTTGAACTGCTTTCTCCTAACTCTGCTAGTGTATTTTTTTGCTAAATATGAATTCTTCTGACATGTGAGAAATTTGTCAGTTCTCGTGTACTTTGGATAACAATTTCTTTTTCTCTCGTGTGATTCTGTAGTGCAATGTTCTGGAGGCAAGGCAGCAGTAATGGGACTTCACTGGAATCAACATAGTATCCAACCTGGGAAAGGTAGTCAAATACCAGCCCAGTGTACAGCTGATCTTGACTTTCAGTGAGAACATATTTTCAGTAAAATGTAATAGATTTTTTTCTTTGACTTTTTAGCCTTATTTTTATTGTAAATGTATGCTGTTCTTCTTATAGTTATTTTGTTCCTTTAATGAAGGAAATTTTTCGATTAGTTTACGTCACTCTGGAAAACACAACGTAAATTACAATACTTATCCCTGTATGGAGGGGTGGGGGGGGAACCTTCATTGTGACCTAAAATTCTGATCAGTTGGACGAGGGAAAATGAAGTAAAAGTCTTTAGACATCATAGTGGTTACCCAAATGCATTGCTGTATGTTTTCACAGAATGGAAGGATTTGGGGAGAGTATTAGTGGAAAATATTAGCAGAAGAATAAAGCATAAAAGTTTGAATTTTTGTTTGGGTTCTTCAGTTTAAACAACACCTGGCACATCTGTTGTATGTCTGTAACTTTAAGCTATTAAAAAAGACATTGCAAAGACTTTCTACAACCTATAGAGTGTCACATCTAAATACCTCTTTATGTTAGGCACCAAGGTTCATATTCCAAAATACTAGGCCTTTCATGAAAAACCTCTTAAGCTCTTAGTAAATATTAACCTGAAACTGGAGCAAAAAATTCCTGCCAACGGGTGTTATGTATTAAGCCATAATTTGTTGGTAGAGGTAGATGTCTAAAAGGACCTAAAATTAATTCTTAACATTTTTGAGGCTACAACTGTCATGATTATTTACCTTTCCATCAGTCAGTGGAGAGAGAAAAAGACTATTTACCTTGGTGTCCTAATACATACTGGTTTTACCTGTGCAAACATAGATGTGAATAATTTGCTTTCTTTTTTCTTCTTCTTTATTTTTTATTTTTTAAATGGGACATAAAGAAATGGGGCATAAAGCACTGAAGTCAATAAACAGTCATTTCCTAGCCCTATTTTCAAAAGTTCTCAGCTGTGTAATTACTCCAGAAAGGAAAGTGATGTTCTTATTCAGCCTACTTCTATCATTTGTCCTGGGAAGACTATGCTGTCATTTTGTAGGACTAATCAATATGGATCGTACACAGTTGTGAGGGGTCACCTCTTTGCTAGGTAGAATGAAATATGACTTTCCCAAACATTTATAGTTTTTTCCTGTGCAGCAGATGAAAAATAAGAACAAATTAAAATTGAGATTCTTTTTGTGGTAGAGCAGGTCTGAAATTCTGGCCTCTGTCCCTCATTGCTTAATCTTTTTATGAATAACCTTAGCAAACTTGTCAAAGTTCTGAAATGGGAGCTATTCTGTGGATTTATTCATCTGAGTTTATCCCAACTTTTTTGGGATTTTTTTTCTTTTTTTTTTTTTTTTTTTAGTGTTTCTACTGTGAGATGTATGGTTTTAGCTGTGCCTTGGAATTGTACTTATACCTATGTTGATAAATTTATCAAAGACTAGATCACAAATACAGCCATACTAGTCTTAGTGCCAGAATCTTAAACTTTAGAAATAAAATTTGTCAAAACTGCCTTTTGGAAGTAGCTTCTGGACCTTGCCAACTCCTGAATCATGTCCAAGAGTCATTTGGGAGAGCACTAGTTGTTCCAGGCCAAAACTATGCCAGACAGGGCTGTTCTAACAGTCGAAAGGACACCTAATTGAATTCCAGTGCTGTGGAACACTTCTTAGCTTCTTAAATAGTATAGAGCTAGCCAGTTTAATAAGAAAACATAATACTTCCTAGCTTAACATTAGATTTCAACTTGTCAGTTAACATAAAAATTGGCACTCAGAGCCTCATAAACTTTTTTTTTTTAAAGGAAAAAGTGCTAAAACTTGCTTTAAACTGTAAAAAGCATAGCTAATTGGTATGGCATTGAGCAATTCAACAAGTCTGTTTCAAATTAACCAATGATTTTATAAAACAGCACACTTCGTGTGTTTTAATTCATCTCTGCTTGTTTTAAGCTGCTTTCTCTCTCATTGCCTAAAATGCTGGATAAGAAAGAAGGAACTGACAGAGATGGTATTGCAGTTATGTTTTCCTACTTCTGTACAGCATATAGGTCTTTTGTGCATCTTTGGTAGGGGCAGAAACTGAAATCAGAACTTCTGGATTTCAGCTGCATACAACATCTGTCCTCTGTAAACTGGAGATCAAACGTGTTTCCCTAATTCTGTGCAAATTTTTAGCTTGATTTCATCATTAGTCTTCTTCTTTGCTGGTTTTGGATGATATTATTGCAAAAATTGTATAGCAAATAGTCTAGGAATTTTTGTAGTAGAAGCAACTTTCTTGCTCTGCAAGATTATAGGCAAAGAGAGCTGTTTGTAACTGATACTAACAGAATATGAAAAACCAGAAAATATATTCCCACTGTGGAACTTCACTGCTGTCACAGGTTTGTAACATAGGAGCTTGTTATCCCATCTCTGCATATTACACAGGCATTGTTTTCTCTTTTCAAGGGAATAATGTGAAATTATTTTGTTACATTCCTTTGAATGCTTATTATACCTTAGTTTCTCAATTTCAGTGAAGTGTTTATAAGCAAGAAAGAATGGTCTAAAAGCACTGGCTGGTCAGTATGTGATTTTTACTTAGGTCTATAGGTATCGTTAACTACTAGAAGCAGAGTAGTCAGAGGAGCATAGATTTATAATGCAAGGAGGCTACGCATTTTTCCTTTAACAAAGGATTTCTGAAGAACAGTGTTGGAAGAGATGCTTTTTTTTTTCTTTTAAGGGAAAAAATATTATTTCAGTATGTTTATGAATGATTTAAATACGCTGTTATAGGAGGTAGTCAACTGCAACATGTGTCAGCACTGGCACTCCCTGATCAGGTTGAAAGCTGGCTATATGAAATAAACAAAGCTTGGTCTGTTTCTGTTGACCAAGTGAACTCCACAAGGGGTACTGTTATGAACCTTCTTTGCACGAGTAAGGAGATCAGAAAAATGAGGCCACCCGTAAGCTGAAGGGTAAAAGTTGTGCTTCTGTTTCTAACAGCAATCCTAATGGGTTTATGAAACTACTTTTTTGACATTGCTTTGAAAAACATGGAGCCTGCCAGAGATGTGAAGCTGCTGCAGAGCTCCTTCTTTATAAAGCAAAGCAAATAAACAACACCAAGAAAAAAAAAACCCTCAGGTGCTTGAAAGGAAAAAAAAATTGCCACCTTACATGTACAGATCCATCTGTATATCTGCAGTGGCTCTCTGTAATATGTGTGTACTCGTATGTATCAGCACTTTCTCGGTGCTGTTAAAATCTATTTAAACTTACCCTTGATGTCTTGACCTCGGGTTTCCTGGCTTCTGTATTCAAAGTGCATAGTCAATGTGTGGGAATAGCCTACACATAGCTGTTCACCTCCCCCAGAGACTGGCAGAAAGGTGGGTGAGGGGAGGGCTTTCACAGGTAACAAACAGATCTGCCTGGCACTTGGGATCCTCAGCTTAAAGTTATATGAAAGCTGCAGCAAGAACTGGATGGGCAGAGTGCTCAAGGAGATATTGCTGTAGACTGTTGCTGGGACTAACTTTTTAACCTATCACCTCAAAGGAATTTTAGTGCTAGCATTACCATCTTATGGAGAGATACGGAAACTGCCCGTAGAAATTACTTCAGGATTTCAGCATTTAAATTTGCTTGCATACAACTATGGGGAAAAATATCTACTTATTTTTATAGGTGGTTGTTTTTCATTCCGTGGAATGTGACTGTCATTAAGGTGCTTCACATTCAAAAAGTAGGAAAGGGCTAACAAAGGAAATATTATTTTGCAGCATTGTACTGAAACTATAAAACGCATTCAGTACTAAAAGAGAGAGTTTTTGCAAAGCGGCAAGTAGTATCACCTTATTATTGTATATCATGTTTAAAATGTGTTGGCAGTTTCCTAGTCTGACTTGTCAGCAAGATATTAAACACTTCATGTGGGGCCTTCATTTGATCAGAGTATAACATAATGATTTAAGGAGCGCTGGCGTTCAGCATCACTGATCTTAGGATCACTTTAAAGATTCTCTTTGTCATGCTAGAAAATTTGTTAACTTTATTAATATACTATCTTGCAGGTTCTTCCTGGGGATCTGATATTTCTTGAAAAGTAATTCATTAGAATTGCCCATTGTTACTTATACCTATTTTTCACCTTCTGTGTATAAACTATAAAATCATATTTTTAATGATGGGGTTGGGTTGAAGGAGAATTCTTTAAGACTCTATTCATTAGTGTCTTATTAGCATACTGTTTTTCCAGTTATCTCTATTTCATATTCCAGCAGCTGGTAGATGGGAATAACTGGACCGAAAGCCCAACAGAATAAAAGATGCTCAAATGAAATAATATAGCACAAGAGGAATGAAGGATCGCATCTTGAATTATAATGTGAACTCTTTCTGTGTATGAGTGTGGCTTAATGGAAATGTGATATTTGATAAAGAAAACTGTCTTTGTGATTTGTAACGGCCAGCTTTAGGGTGACCCAGCCTTATTCTCTAGTATAGAAGATGTGATGTGTTTTTTTTCCCTACAGATGCATCATCTAATATGCCAATGTGAAATAAGTCAGAGGTTATATAAACTATCTTCTCGTCAATTGGAAATAATTGAGAAGTCTATCACATTTACTCTGAGTAATGAAGCATACTTAGGACATTACCTCATTAAGCTACAGGTTCATAGATGCCCACTTGCTTCATTTACAACTTGAGGCTATTTTAAGGAATAAAGAAGAACATAGAATAGTTTTCGGTGTACATCCAGCCTGTTAAAATACATCAACTCTCCTTCAGCCTTTTGCTTTGAACGATACAGATGCGGGTCATGGGTAAAAGAAGGTGGGATGCTTCCATACAGGACGGTGTTTGACTCTAGTCAAATGATATAGTACCTGAATACAGTTTAAGAGTTGTTTTGCTGTATGCTGTTCTGCCGCACCAGCAGCAGTTACTCATTCTGCTTAGAACAGAGACCTGTGCTCAGGGAGGGTGAGCAGACAATGAGTCCTGCATGCTGCAGCAACTCATGGGGGAATAAAAAGAGTCTCATTACTGAAAAGCTGATAGGAAAATCTTTCTTGCATGTTTGTCCTTTCAGTTTTTCCTACTACAATAAGAAATGATCTTACAGGAAATTTTCCCTCTTCTCAAGTCCCAGACATCAAGCATGTTTAATGGGTAAAGAAGTGAAATAAAATGGAAGTGTGACAAGAACATCTTTCTCAAAATGTATTGGCCTTTCCCTCATGCTACACTACTGCATTGTAACAGCAAGAGCTGTGTGTAATGCCACAAGTGTGGCAGGTAATGCCACCCAACAACTGACAATAAAGAAACTTATTGTGCAGTTGAAGCAGTGTGCATGTTCTTAAAGAACACTCTAAAACAATGGAGATTATTCAAAACATTTATAATATGCAGAAAAGTGATTCAAATTCCTTCTGGTTTTCTCTTAAGTTTTTCAAGGGTTCTCTCATGATAGGCGCAGATATCTTTTGAATTTCCCCTAGCTGCTGGGAAAATGTTTTTTTTTTTTGTTCCCAGTAACATCTCTTTGTAGTATCAGGAGACCAAACTGCATTTTTCAGAATAATTACTTCTGTACTCTACACAACCCTGTGGGAGTAAAATTCTTACTGGTATTAGAGAATGTCTGTAACTTGAGGGGTGGAGGAGGGACATGGAGGGGGGGGGGAAACAAGCTATGTGTGCTACTGGAGGCTGGATAGGGTACAGGCAGGCTACCTGTGAGAAGTCTTCACTACTTGTTACAGTTACCAGCCCATACATTTAATTGCCAACTCAACAGCAGGAGGAGGGGGCTGCAAAGCCAGGAATTGTCTCTTTCAAGCAAAGTGCCTCACTGGAACAGCTGGTTGCTGTCTCCTTTGATATGGGTGAAGGTGACAGCAACCAGCCCTAGCAGATTTGTACTTCATTTTTTATAGTATGCTTACTTTTTTTTTTTTTTTCTTATTGTTTAAAAGTCTTCAGGTCGTAGGATTCATCGTGTATGTCAGTCTGACTGCTATTCAGACCACCTCTGTGGAACAGAAATAACCTGCATGCAAGTGATTTGAAATGTTAAGCAGAGAAGCCAACAGGAATTGAATTGGCTCACTGCTACAGAAATTACCTAGCACAGAATCGAGTCCTTGGCCAGACTACCCTCTCCTGTAATGTCTGTCAGGGAATCAGCTTAGCTTAAATGAGTGGAAAATTTCCCTGGTACAGAATTAGCATGAAGTTTTCACACAAAGCAGTATGTTCTGTTGTGTTTAGTAAACGTATGATTTGTCTCCCTAGTTTTCTGCAGTTTAGGTAATCTGAAAGGAATATTTCTGTGTAGGGGGGTATGATATTTATATTGATATTCCTTGTGAGTGATAGCAGTGCTAAGTATTTTCCTTGTATCTTACTTGTACATTTAGAGCTAGCTATCTCCCGTTTGAAAGCAGAAAGACCCACAACAAACACAGAGTTCCCAGAACCTGTAATTCTACTGTTTTTCCTCAGTTTCCTTGAATTTCCCAATTCTACTTTTTATGAATAACAAGTTTTGGTAATGAAGTAGTGAATATGGTCTTTAAATAGAACATTATTTCGTAAGATTTTATAAGCTTAGATGTTAGATGGAAATTCTTTATGCAGTGGGTTGTGAAATGCTGGCACAGGCTGCCCGGAGAAGCTGTGGATGCCCCATCCCTGGAGGTATTCAAGGCCAGGCTGGATGGGTCCTGGGCAGCCTGATCTGGTTGGTGGCAACCAGCCCAAGGCAGGGGTTTGGGACTGGGTGGGCTTTCAGTCCCCTTCCAGCCCAAGCCATTCTGTGACTCTATGAAACATCTTCATGTGAAATGAATCCTATTTCAGTAGATTTTCAGTAGCATAAAATGAAAACATAGCTCAACTTTCTGTGCAATATACCTGTCTGAAAGTAGTAACAAGAGAATAAAAATTCCACGTGTGCTTCCAGATGTACAAATTTCTGATTAGTTCCATGCAGATTCAGTTTGTGCAGAATGCTTATCTGAAATTGTGGTGTTATATTGATGTTTTGGGCAGTTTCTGATGACTTCAGTAGAATTGAAAGCATTGGACTAGGATATTTTTCATTATTTTAATTGAATTATGCTTGGACACAAAATAATTTTGTTTTTGTCAAGTCTTGCATGCCTTTCCTATCCCTAGCTGTGTAAAGCCTGTGTGTAACGGAAACCAACAGTCAGCATCAAAGCATTTGGTGGCTTCAGACTGATGAGGGTGACACCAATAGATCTAGATAAGTTGAGCAAGCACTGAGGGCTCTGGGATACAAAGGCAATCATACATTTGATTTAAAATCATTGTGGGAAGAGGTATACTTATTTCTGTCTCCTGGGATCAACTTTACAAAGTTCTGAAATGGTTAACTACTTGAAGGAAAAAATAATGGCTTTGTAAAATTGTTTATAATAAACATAATGTCTTTAAAGTTCAGGAAGCTCTATTCTTGGACAATTTTCTGCCTCCCTAAGCTGAGTGTAGACATGAATTTGCCACAATAGAAAAGGAACTGGAGTAACTGAAGAGAGATCTGCAAACCATACTGAAGAATAGTCATTTGCCTAGCTATAATGTGTCAAGTAGATGAGAGAATTTTTCTTTCTTTCCTTTGTGATGCCAACACCATCAAGACCCAAAACTATTAACTGGAAAAATAAAAAACAGGTGAAGACTTATGCTATTGCACTTAAGCATTGGTTTTCTTAGTGAGCAGTCTCTGTATTTAGCCATTCTTAGGCATATAGAACTTTATTGTTCCAGTTCAAGTTACATTTCTTGAAGGCCATTGTAACAAGAATTTGCTTTCTTGGAAGTAATATGGAAGGTATGTGTCTGTCATTCATCTGGTCTTTAAAACACCTGTAGGGAAATTCTCTTGTACATGCAGAAGGAGGTGTTCACTGAAGATGGCTAAATTAAACCATATTTCTATTAACTAACTTGTTTGGTAACCATCTAGTGAAGACAGATCTGATACAGGTCAGCGTTTTCCTTTTTTAATGTCCTTGTCTGCTTGTCAGGATTTCTTTGACTTCACGTAGCTGGACCAGCTACGTGATCTGGATCTTGTCATACCAACTCCTGTAGGTGTCCATGGTGTACACAACCATTACCTTGTTTTCTAGGATCTCTGGAATTCTAGGGAAAAATCTTTTCCAGGCATTGTGGTGGCTGCCTCTTCGAATCCACTTAAACTTCTCTATGTCTGAGAAGTAGACAGCTGTTGTAAGAAAGTCATAGTGCTTTCAAGAGGCACAGCCACACTCAGGTAGCGTGGAAACAAGCAGATTTGAGAGATTATAGGATATTAATATATTTTGAATGAGTTTTGGAAGTGAGGAGTGGTCAGATGCTCTTCTCACTAGTAACAATGAAGCCTTTTATATCTCTTGCTGTTCCAACCACTGAGACATCCCACAAAGAGATATGGGCCAAACAGCACTTGCCTCACTTCCACACTGGAGCTTTAAGACAGTCAAGTTTGAGATTTTATCCTTAAAACATAAGTTGATATTGGTATCCAAAATCTGTGTGTGATGCAACATTCTGAATATGCTCTATTGTTGCAGTGAAATTAGTTTTTCATAGAAAACTTCTGAGAATATATTGTAAGAAGTTGTTACTATAGAATGAATTTTACACCATCACAGGAACACATTATTACTGTAGATTCTGCGACTTAATTGTGAATGTATAAATAGTGCTGTCATTACTTGGTGAAACTAAAGTATTTGCTAATGGACTGTTATTTCTTGTACAAGTATTATGATGCCTTTTGACAGAAGTAACTCTATTTTGAAGTATTTCAATTGCTATAGAGGCCTGTGAATCTGAGTTCTAGGCCTTCATTTCTGATAGGTAGGCACCAAAATCGCACTTTCCTCTGTTCGTTTGCCTAGCTTTAAGATATCTGACAAATAAGCAAAACAACTGGTAACTTCCAAAACATAAGGATTTAAGTTTTTACCTGCTGCATATTCATGGTTAACAAACCTTCAGTGCTGAAAGATGAATTAAATTAAATTACAGTAACAAAAGATACTCAAGTGTCCAAACTGGAAATGATGGTTTTCTGAGTAGATAAGAACCAGGTTAATGTTTCATATTCTTTATTCTAAGTCATAATGTACAGTTCAAGAGAAGTAAAGGGAAGAAGAGGGGGGGGGGAAAGAAAAAAAAGCTCTCTGAACAGTGGAAAAACATTTCTTTTCACTTTTTTGG
>VXAV01006281.1:268443-286600 GCA_013399715.1 Alectura lathami | reverse complement strand
AGCAATGGCATGCAATGGTTCCTCCTAGATTTTAACAAATACAGAGTTAGTAGCTTAGCTGACTATTTATGGTAAACTAATAAATCACAATTACACTTGGCTGATAGACCAAGAAAAAGTGTTAATAAATGTTTCTATAAGTTATAAAAAGTTAACTTGCATAGCTAGTCAGAGAAGCTGCAGAACTTTTGCTAAATAATTTAAATATTCTAAGGTACAACATTGCTGTCCAATTCTGAAATATAAATACACTTTTATATTCAAAGTAGGGCACATAGAAGTTGCCTATGACCTTTAATGAGTAAGGGCTGCCTGTCCAAAACTTTCATTCTGATCCAGCAGGTCAAAGAAGTGTGTGCAGTTTCTTTAGATACTATAAACACTGTTTGTTTTGCCAGGCTTTGATGATTCTTTCTAAGTCTAAATAGTGATTTTTAATCTGAATCCCTTCCAACCCAAGCCATTCTATGATTCTATGATTCAAGAACGAAGTAATTCAACAGCAGCAGCAATCAAAATATTGCCGATGTCAATTTTAAGAAGCATATGCCTCTTTATATGTAACAGGCCTAAAACATTAAATTTAAAACATGAAATTCCAAAGACTCAAGCAGTCTCCTATTTGGAGATGTAAGTGGAAGAAAAATCTGGATTTCTTAGGCCTGCATTTCCTGCAGGCTGTCTAACAGTCATCTAAATTTTCAGATGTATTGTGCGTTTAAAAAAAAAAAAAAAAAAAGAAGGAAAAAGTCTAAAAATCAGGAGGCCCTGATACCAATGTCTGTTATTAATTACAATGATAAAGCTCAAGCTTATTCTCTAGTTAGTTGTTTTATTTCACTTCACTGTGTGACTGATATTTGTCATGAGCAGCTTAATTTCTTATCCAATGATTACTTTGATATTATTTTAGTGCAAGATTTATTTTAAATGCAAAAATTTTTCTTTTAACAACAGCAACAAAAAAAAGTCTTATAAGGGAAACTATCTCTACACATCTTGTTTGTGTAGTTTCGCTTTTGAACTGAGACTTCATGTAATTTGTGTGCCTGCCCACCTATCCTGGTTTATCATCTTTGTATACAACAAATGAATGGTAGAATGCTTTTCTCTAAAGGCTCACTTTCCCTCAAAATTATATCGATGTATTTGTATAAATAGGTTCATTCAAATTAGATAAATATTATTCCTAAATGCAAGGTTTTAAGGAAGATTATCTAACCTAGTATCTTTGTTTACTTTTTTGGAGTGTTCTTATATAGCAGCTGTACTTTAATTACAGAAAAAGTTACAAGACAGCATTAAGCTGTAGAGCGAGCCAGTAGAGGCACTGTTTTCTCTAGTGATTGGGGCAAATATTCCTGGGTGAAACTGGTTTTAGGCTTGCCTGGGGATAGCATCTTAGTTTGAGCAGCAGAATTGTAAACTGGTAATGTGGGCTCTGATTTTAACGTAGTCCTTGAACTTGTGCAGACTGCTTATTCTTTTCTGTTTTTCTCTACGGATTGCATATAGTACTTCTACACCTCATAGAGGTTTTTGATGTTCACTTTGCATTTCTAAAGGCATTTTGTCATCCTTAATTGAGGATTTATTTAGAAACACAAAAATTAGCAAGTCTCCTAGATAAATATATGTGCAGTTGAACAGATGTCTGTCTTGATACCTTCACACTGCTTTAATACTGCCTTCATAGAGACAAAAAAAATGAACAGCTGTTTAGGATTCAAATGAATGCAGTGAAACTAAGTGTTGATGTCAATCTGGTAATCATCCTAACAACAAAACAGAGCCAGTTCTATGCCTTTTCTGTGATATTTATTATGATTAATATTTAGTACTACACAGTATTTGCTTATGTCAGATATATGTTAGCTGAAATTTTGATCTTTGACTGCAGTGTGTAACTGAGAAAAATCTTGCTCTTTTTTTCGCAGAAGATTCTTGCTTATGTAAGTCTGACTCATGTCTGAGTGCCTGACAGCTTTTTACCATGTTGTATGCCTTGGTAAGACTCAAAGGCTTCTGAGTTACAGCAGAGAATTTCTAATTTTCATAGTAAATAGAATGGAAGATACTTTCGGTATATTTATTAAAAAGGAGTTAAGGTTTTGTTGTTGTTGCTTGGTTTCTATTTTTTTTTTTTTTTAAGTTCTAGTTTTCTTCCTTGAAGTAGGTAGAAAACTTTCATGCTGATGAGAGAATTTAGATAATTTATACTTATGCATTACTGCTGGTTTCTTAACATCAGTTAAGATATCAATTAATAGGTAAAAATCTTCAGTTATCTTTTGATAGTAGGCTAGCAAAAAGTCTTAGTAGCGCAGACCTAAGAAAGTTTCTTCTGTGAGCCACTTACCTGTCTTAGAAACATAACTTTCATGACAAAAATTCTACATTCAGAGGGGATTAGAATACAACAATTTGATTTAGAACACAAACAATCTATTTTTTCTTGAATCTAGGTCTGTTTTCCAAGATGGAGTGAGAAACACTATGAATGTAAAGGCCAAAAACCTAATCTGAAGCCAACTGCTTCCTGCATGCTGTACACCCCAAACTGATTCACCATTTTTATGTCAATCAGACCAGTTTTCTGAGGAAAGCCTGTTGCTATTGTAAGCCCCCATTCTGTTCTCACTTGATGCTCTAACTCACTGATGGTAATTTAATGCATCCCAAGATATCTTTACAAAAAAAAGACAAAATACTGTGAGTTTTTAACTTGGTCTATTGGGGAAGAAGGCTGCTTGTTCAAACAGCACGTGAACTTAGGCAGGGGCATTTTAATTGTATGCTACCACCCTTTTCCTCTAAAGAAATGCTTTCAACTTAAGAGGAATACTGTAGGTAGTAAGCAGTGGATGTATTAGGAAACTATTTCCTATCTTATTTCTAAAGAGCTGGATGTTTAGGTGTTTACAAATAAAATTTCTATTGTTTAGGTGTTTACAAATAAAATTTCTATTAAATGTTTGTAAGCACTGTGTTACTGCTTATAAGGAGGAAGAGGGTAGAAACCACAAGATTATTGCCATTGGTAAGATTTTTTTTTAAAAAAAAAAACCCTATTAATCTTTGGTGATTAAATCAGTTAAATGATTCAGTCAACTGACCTATTAAGTTCATTGTAAGGGCAATCAATTTCACCATTCTAGAGGTTTATTTCATTTTAACTGATTTTAATAAAACTCCCTTAGTTTTAACTTGCACTTCTTGATGTTTTTAATATGTTTTTAACATTTAAATAAAAATGTTACTGAGTCAATTCAGGTAACTTTGCTATTTTTAAAAGTTACTTAACTCCAATTACGTTAAAATCTTTTTCTCCAAGACTCTTTTTCAAATAAAAACTTAAGTATGACTTGGGGACAGTAACTGTAGGTATTTCCTCCTTGTTTGTCTTTGAGGAAAAACTCATCTCCTACTCATCTCTATCCGATAAATTGTTTAACTTGTCTCCAGTGCAAACACAGAAAAGCAGAAAGTTTGCTCTCTAAAACTTCACTACCAACAACATAATTCCCAGAACACATAAGAGTTAATCAGTATTTTCTAAGATGGATAGATGTGCAAAATTTCTTACCAAGCTGTTCTCTCCCTCTCCTCAGCAAGGTAAAGGAAGAAGATACAATAGAAAAGCTTCTTTTTCAAGAAAAAGGGATATTGCTCAACTAATTAATAACATAAAACATCTTGACTTGGAGAACTTCATCAACAATTAAAAATAGAGTAGCAGAGTGAGAAACAGAAACAAAACTAAAATCACTTTCTCCAAATGTCCCTCCAAATCTTCCTAAGCTCAATGTCATGCCTTTATTCCTGACTCTTCTCTCTCTTCCTTCCCAGTGACCAAGGGGAAGATGGGGAATATGTCACCAGGATCAGTCCATAGTAGATCTTGCCTGCCACTCCTTACACCTCACACCGTGCCCTGCTCCAGCATGGGCTTCCCACAGGCTGCAGCTCTCCAAGCACGGCTTCGTACCACGGGGCCCACCCTTCAGGGGATGCTCCAGCATGGGGTCCCACGGGCAGCAGCTCCACCAGGCAGCCTGCAGGGGCTCCTCATCCGCATCCCCCTGCTGCACCGTGAGCTCCTCCATGGCTGCACGTGGAGATCTGCTCCGCGTGGTGCCCATGGGCTGCAGGGGACAGCCTGCTCCACTGTGGGCCTCCCCTGGGCTGCAGGGAGCTTCTGCAGCATGCCTGGAGCACCTTCTTTCTGCCCTCCTCCTGCACTTTGGTGCCTGCAGGGCTGCTTCTCTCACTTTCTCACTGCTCTGTTTCACAGCTGCTGTGCACTGTATTTTTGTCCTTTTTTTTTTTTTTTTTTTTTTTTTTTTTCAATGTTATCTCAGGCATCACCAGCTTCACTAACGGCCTCAGCTTTGGCCAGTAGTGGGTCTGTTTTGGAGCCAGCTGGAACTGGCATGGGGCAGCCTTTTATCTCCTCACACAGAGGTCACCCCTGCAGCATCTCTCCCCTTCTCCCAGCCCTACCAAAATCTAGCCATGTAAACACAATACACTAATTAATTAATACACATAGAAAATATGATTTTATGCATTTACACTGGTTACAGATTTTCACGGATTGCAACATTCACTGAAAATTAGTTGAGTAGTTGTGCAGAAATGTAAGTAATAAAACAATTTTTTCATTGCTAGACACAAAAGTGAAACTTGACATATAATAAATTTATTATAATTATTGAGGAAAATAGGCAAATCCACAGCTGAGTGTGATGATGTGATATCAGCAGTGTGGATGAGAATTTTGAAACTGTACAACATGGTCATGATTTTTTGTTGACTCTTTTTAGTCAGGAGACATTGAAGTACTTTACCGAAAAATCAAGAGAATTTCTGTTTTCTGTGTTGGCAAACTGAAGAGCAGGGAAAAATTGGATATGCTTGGTGTCTTGTCAGCCCCACAGTAGCATGGAAGTAGAATCTCCATCACCTGAGTCCTCCCTTTTAATCTCATAAAAGGAAATAGTTCACATGCTACAGTCCAAGAAGTAGATTTCTGCTGTTGAGTAAAATTAATAGTTGCTTCCAGTACTACCCAGAAGTACTTTACAGTAGCTAGGGCTATGTTTCATGCAGCAAGCCACATGTTTGAGACCACAAGTTACACTAACTTATCTCCAATTATTCTTGATTTTCATTGATCTATTTATACATGTACAAAACCAATGTGAGAGATTAACATTAGGTCACTAAGGCAAATAATTTCCATTTCTAGTTTGATGTTTAAAACCCAGATCTAGGAGTTTAATGTCTCAATATAATAGATTTTGATACTTATGAAAAGCTCTGGTATCTGTGATGATAAATCATGCAGGATCTCATCTGCAATTTTTTAAACACTCTCCTGAACGTAGATACTTGATATTAAAATAATAATAATAATAATAATAATAACCAGGAAACAGACAGTTTTCACTGCCTGTGCCTTTGGACCAGGCAGAAAAACAATCAGATCCTAATGTAATACAATGGTGATGGAAGGTAAAATTCTGAGTGGTGAGGCTGATTCAGACTTTCCAAACTACTAAAGAATCATTATGAATTTTGTGCAATTTTCCTATGTTTCTATCTCTTGTTAGACATAAAGGCAAATGGTTTGGAAAGAAAGAGTATTAGAAACTGAAGTATTTGGCCAGCTTCAACAGCCAATTGCCAGTTGTCATCATATCTCATAGGCAGTTCCACTGGAGTAATGGGGAGAAAATGCAGCTTTTCAGGAGCAATGAAATGGTGGTAGAGGCACCACCATTAGCCGTGCCAATACACTGAGAAGACTATAGAAAGGTATGTTCCATCAAATATACTGGGTAGTTGGGGTGGTTTGCTTGTATAAGTAATGTTTTCTTCCTAAGACAAGACCTGGTACACCTCATACACCATTTTCTTATGTAAAAAAAAAAAAAAAAACAAAAAAAAAAAACAGTGTGATGTCTTTTAAGTCCTGCAGGATTTCTTTCCCCATTCCCCAGAAAATAGATTTACAGACAGGCATGATTAGGACTATAAAACAGGGCTTCTTTGCCCTAAACTGGAAAGATGTGCAACAGTCATGCGAAGGAGAATCTGTCATCAGGTGAATAAAATTCATAGTAGCAGAGTTAATCAGAAAATCCCTTGTTTAAGAAACATTAAGCAGCTGAAGCTAATGGGATTTAAACCTGATTTAATAGAAAAATGAGAAGATGGAGCATAAGCAAAGCATTTTTCAAATCCTGGAAAACAAAACAAAACAAAAAATCAGCTGCTAATATAAAATTCCTAAGAGCATTTACTGGAAATGGTAATCAAATAGGTTTTTGTTCTATCCATGTTTAATGTGAAAGATTTTAACCTCTGGAAGATATCAGCTACAAGATGCAAGAACGCTGTGTATCCTTGAGCATGACTGTTATACTTAAATCCATAATTACACTTCCATCATCTGAGTTTATTAACAAATCATTAATGAGCTGTGCTTATACTGTGGTAACAAAACAGCTGTTTTGTGTCTCCTTATAAAGATGAAAAATTGATGAAAACCAGAAAGACAAGTAAATAAGTAAAAATAAATCATGAGGTTGTAGAAGGGAGAAATCTCTTTCCAGATATATATATTGCAGTAGAAAGCTTGCAATTGTTTTGGAACGTCTCACACAATAAACTTGGGCACTTTACATTTGTTGATGTGGCTTTTCATTAAGTCTGATGTCATTCTGACAGTTGTCTAAAGGTAGATCATACTCCAGGTAAATCCGCAGGTTGAAGGACTTACATTGCAAAGAAATAATTTTAAAATTTCATAAAAATGGATAATCTGTACAACGAATGTCTCTGACAGTTTGAAAAGTGTTCAAATGGACTGTTTTTCATGAACTGGGTGTAAGGTTGCTTTAATAGGAAAATGCACAGTAACTGCTGGAAGATGAAAGAATTTTAGATCCCTTGTGTAATTCTTCAGTTCCCAATAATGCACCCCTTATCTTGGTGCAGAATGTGGTGTAGTAGCTGCAGCAGTTAACACTCATCATCCGTGATGTGACTTCTTTAACACTTTCCCTAGATAGCTGCTGAAGAAAATAAGTGAGAGCAAGTAAAATCTAGGCATCAACAATCATTTGGGTCTTCATTTGTGTGCAATTTCATATGAAACTTTATTCTTCCATTAATCTCTTTTATTAGTAAATTAATTTTTTTTTGGCATTGTATTAGTGAGGAAAATTTTAGTTGCCTTCCTTGTCATTTTGTGCTTTGTGATAGCACTTAATTTGAAATAAGAAGACCATGCAGTAATTCTGCAAAGGAATCCTGTATGAAGCAAACATAACAGTCATTATGACTGAAATCCTCCTCCCATTGAAAATAAAAAAATAAAAGCAGACAAACCACTGTGACAGACTGAGCTTAAAGGAGAACCTGTTTGGTGTAGGAGCTGCAGTAATGTTTAACAGACTTCGTAACAATCATGCTGGTAATGAGACGGCTAAGCAAAGAAAAGCATTGAATATTCTGTTTAGATTCAACTGTAAAATTATAAGAAAATTTCTTCTCAATAAAAGGAGAACTATGAATGAATAATAAAGCAGAAAAGCAGATATTCCTGTTAATGAGCAGCATTAGTTCTTTGTTTGCTTTCTGTTTGAAGGAAAAAGATATCCAAATATTTATTGCCTGCACAAATGAATGTGTGATGAAGTAAGTTTTCAGAGGCAGTGAAAGAGCAATGAATGGAGCAGGGTTTTTTCGTATTAAAAATATCTTTTGTTGTAAGATCTTNATAGGTACTGAGGAGGTGCTGGGCAGAGAGACATAGATCAGCTTCTATCACTGGAAACTTGAATTAAAATTACACTTTATTTCATATTTGTTATTAATTAAAGCATCTGTTCTGATTTCAGGAGAATCTATGAATAAATAATGGCTAATATAAAATGTTTCTATACCTTTTCCAATATTATGTATTTCATGTGATTATATTTGCATTTGTTAAAATTAATGAAAGATAGTAATTATGGAGGCAGGATGTTAAAAGGGCATAAGCAGTGAAAAAGTATTTATAATACATGAAATAATTTCATTTATGTTTTTTATAATTTATGCAATAAAGATATAGCCATGGGAACTAATTTATTTTACATAAAGAAACCAAAAATTTGTTTCTAGGGGGAGCAGTTTTATTTTTTGGTTAAGGTGGTGTACTTGGAAGCGAAAGATTTTGATTTCTGTTCCATTCCTGTTTCCTGCTGTTGCAAACCACTATGTAAACTGGAAAGCCAGGCTGTTTGTATCTCAGCTAACTTTGTGAAATAGGCAGTATACCAATTTCCTTCGATTTTTCTTGTTATTTTAACTTCAAAACTTTTCATTTCACTGCTTATACAGTGCTTAAAATTTAACTCCAGTCTAGGTGAGAGTTTTTAGGTGGTATCAGAATACAGAAAATAGGTGTATTTCCATCATTCTTAAGAAATTCATACGGAAGTAGTTTTGGATTTTGAAAAAATCTCTCCATAGAAGAGTAGTTATGGAGGTGCTTGTAAAAGATAAGCCAGCATGGATGAGTCTTGCTGATAGAAATAATTGAGTTAAATTGTTTTTTCAGGTGTTTTCAGCACTTTGAAACATACTACTGAGCCACAGTGTAGCAGTGGAAATCTGCAGTAGCAGAAATGCATCCTCTGCCATCTCTTTTCCTCTTTCCTGCCAGTCCCTTATTTAGTTCTACAAACACATCATCCTTCGCAATCACACTGAATATTCCTTTTTCTTATTGGTATCGTTTACGTTACTGTCTCTGTCTTGTTCCTCTAGCTCATCTGCTATTAAAAAGGACTGGGAAGAGCTAAAGGTCTTTAATGGCTGCAGATGTGCGCTGGTGTGCAGGGAGGGAGTTGATGCTGTCCTGGACATCTGAAGGAGATGGGTCAAGGAAATAACATTTCTGGAACTGACGGTGCAAAACTACCATTGGAGCTAGGTCATAACATGATCTCATGTTGGAGTGAGATAACCAAATTGCATTTCTTTCTACACACGCTCTTCTATGCACAAGTATGTATGCATACTTGCAGTATTTCTAAGTGTTAGAATAATAAAAGTGTTCGCTAGAGTTGGGTGCAATGGAGAACTACTAAAAACAACTATTTTGAATTATATAGTCATACTGGACTACTAGATGTTTGCAACCTAGATTTGTCTGTCTTTAGAGGAATTTCCTGAAGCTTTTATTTCAAGATATACGCAGTGATTCCTTTCCAAAATGATAGCTGCATCCCATTATTTTCAATGGCACTGAAATAAATTGACATCTTCCAAAAAATCCTCTGTTCTTGTTATCCACTGAGGGGGAAAAAAATGCTATAAAAGATTTGGGCTACTGGTAGCGTAAGAAACCAAATCAGAGTCACATTGAGAAGAGTGTGAGTCAGCAGCCATTTCAAAACTATGGAGCTCCCTCTTGGCAAACATCAGCTGTTGGGCTCTGGTGTTGAACCTTCAAAACACAGAGAACAAGACATTACTTGAAGAATAATTAAGAAAATCATTAATTAGAATTATCAAAAACAATTGAACAGTGCCTTGAAATATTTCAGAATTCACTGAGAATTTTGAAGGTGCCCGTTTTCCACTTCAGTCATAAGGGAGGAGAGTTAAGGGAATTGCACATGGCACTGATTTTCCTGAGGCTGTGTGTTAAATTTAATGGATTTTCTTTGCAAAAGGATACACCTTTCTATCAATGCTTTTGTGAATGAAAATAGGTGCATGATGATATCTCTCCAAAGGATTCACAAAGGAGTGGGAGAGAGCCTCAGCAGCTCTTTCCCTTACTACCCGATTAGTATATCTATGTATTAATTATATGAGACACACTCCAGCTGCTTGGTAACTGGCATACGCTGCAGAAGCCTCCACAGACAAATTGTTTTTTGTTCATCTCCCAACACCTGCACAGTAGGGGTGTACCCCCTACACCCGTAGTAGGAAACCACGTTTTGCAGGCTTTAAATTTGGACACGGTGTGCAAGTTCAGGAGAGGCTATGTGGCTAGGGTGGCCAAGGCCTGCTGGAGTATTAGAGAATCATGCATTGTCCCTTGGAGCAATGAACGTGCTTATTGGTTTTGTGTGCTTCTGGGAAGATTGCTTTTAGAAGTCTTTCTTTTTGCTGTTCTGTATTGAAAGAGTATGAAGAACCTTTTTTTAAGACTGAACAGCTTTCCATTTCCAAAATGGAAAAATGATTTCCTTTCAAATTCATCCAAGTATTGTCATTTGTTTCAAATAATATTTTGCCCTCAGGAGTGACAAATGACTTGTCATAACTAGGGAAACTGCACTGTATTGACAGGTGGCTGAATAGATGAAAAAGAATAAAATATTATTTCAATAGACATTACCGAAAGTTTACGTTAAGGATGGTGATATTTGGTAAAGTAGCAATGATGATGTTAGTTTGTCACTTTGGATTATGTATTCACTTCTGTATAGGTTTCTATTTATTTCATGATTAAGATGGAATATTCTATAGATGAGTATTCTGCTGTAATATGACTGAATACTTCACACAATTAGTTTTGTTGCTGGAACACAAAAAAGGCATTTTGTGCTTTTAATTAAGAAAATAGATGTTTCATATCTGTATACATAAGTGAAAAATCTCATTATCAAAAATATCATGATCAGTAATATATAGATAATATGAGGTTCAAGCCTGTGTGGCTCAATACACATTCACAAATCCTGTGGCTTTGCTATTTTCTTGTGTCCTTAATATTCTCAGCATTGATGTCTTATAGCAACTATTTTTAGATAATATGAAGAACCAGAGAGGTGTAACATTGATATGCAAGTGCTGCATCAGAATAGGATAGTGTGGCACGATGTGACTTCTGACTCAGATTTTTGTCAGAAAAGCCAGTAGTTGCATCTGACTTGATTTGGCACTGACAACCAAAAGACCAAAGGTAAGGACTCAGTAACATAGATTGTGCTCTTGCATCTTGTGCCAGGAGATCAGAGTGCATTATGCAGCCCTAGTGGGCCATTTGCTTGTGAACTTCTGCCCAGGATTAGTACTGTACTGAAGAAAAAAGTCCTTTGTAAGCTAGAGGCCACCTTGTCTTATGGCTGCTTTTTCAAAACTGCTATATGATAAACATGGTGTTTCTGTTTTTTATCAGAGGGAATAACACAAAATATTTTTTATTGCCTGTAGAAAGGAGCTGAGGAAAGCTCTCTACAGATGTCCAAGACCCATAAAAGGATTTTTCTATTATGGAATTAGAGGAGGGAGTAGCCTTGATGTGTGAGGACTCTTTTGTAACTCAACTTCATTTTGAGTATATAATGTCCAGTAAAAACTAGCTCTATATGTCAAAGAAAGGTGTTTCTAACGTGCTGCTTTTGCCATTCAGTGTGCTTTCTTTCTTAAAATTCTCTTTGCAAAGGCTTTGACTATTCCGAATCTTATAAAAAGCAAACAGACTATGCTGTTACTCTGATGATCCTAGTTAGTGAAGTGTTATCTTCACCTGGCTGGTAGGCCTCTGCAGCGAGCACCCAGAGATGGCTATTTATAAAGCAGAGTGTCAGAACCCATGCTGAACAGCACTGGCATGGAGCAATGCTAGCTGAGGAAAGTATCTTGGGCACATTTGTTCTTACTCTTCCTTAAATCTTTCTAGCACGTGTAAAATATGAATGTTTCTCTAGTCTGTGCATGTGCCATGGATTAAAACAAAGCTGAGCCCTAGGCACACCAGTAATCTTTTAATCACCCATATGATAGTTCTGACAACATATTAGCCTTTGCTGTTCTTGCTCTTGCTGTGACCTATGCTGCAGCTGCTGTCATTAATTGTGTACATGATGAAGACACATTCTCACTATTTCAGGTTAAAGAACCTGATTTTTCAGTATGATCCTAGAGAAGCTGCTGCAGGATGGCAACCTGTAGGATAACCTGTAGGAACCGTTACCCCTAGGCCTACCACAGTCAGAGAAGAAAAATAATAGATCCGTGGTGCCACACCACACACTGCATGTTAGCAGTGAAGCAGTCGGGGCCATCTCCAGGAGACATCTTTCTGTTGCTTGGAGGTTGCTGGCCAGGAAAACAATAACCACTGGTGGGACTAGGTGGTAGTCTGCACCTGAGATGGCAATTTTCATTTAGAAGATAAAAAAGCATGTGAAGGTCTTCCTAAAGGTGCCTTGCTCATGCTACAGAGCACAAGCTTGTTTTCTTGCGGCTAATATATCAGTAATGAGAAGGTTGCCATCGGAAGCCTCTCAATATTTGTGTTCTTTCTATAAAAGTCAAGCAATAGAACTGTCTTAATTCTTCCTTTCATATCACAGATGGGATGCACTCCTAATTTTAGCACTAAAATGGAGACTGATGAAGCAGTTTCTGTGTCTTGTTATGTCCTGTATATTTTAAAATGTACTGAAGAAATTTTATATGCTTATTTTTGCAGAACCCCATGGTCATTGCAAAGCCAACACATTCCCTCTTCTCCCCCTTCTTTCACTGGCTGCAATCATGCCCTGGAGGAACCTCCAGAGCACGGTATCCTAAAGGGTGCCAGACCAAGATCAGCCAGGTCCATGCATGCCTACCATTTTCAGGAGGGAAGGTTCTGTTCAGGCTACTGATCCCTGGTGAGAACAAAATGCCACCCTGGTCTCACTCGCTGAGAAAAAATGTTTCAAGGAAATCTGGACTTTTCAGGTAATGTGAGTGATGGACAGCTTATTCCTGTTGTGAAAGAGTCCAGAGATTGGCCCAATATGCATGAGAAGTGTGTCTAAAAATGATAGAAAAAAACAGGAGTAGAAGCAAAAAAAGAGTAGCGGTGGTGTTACAGCACACGCTACTCAAAGGCTGTTCATGCGACATGGTTATGCTACTTTTATAACAGTTGTCATCATTTTAAGGGTGGAGTGATGATTATAGGATGACGTATTCTACTAAGGAGATGTGCTGCTGTACTGGGATGGGCATTCTTCTTTAACATTATGCAATGCTAATATAACTGCTGCATGCTAGAGGAGCACAGTCTTGTAACTGTCAGCACCTGATGCAACAGAGAGGCTTGATTAAGTTCAGAAACTCATGATTATCTTATTAAGGTGTGACTCAGCACGGGAGCTAAAAAGATACACAAGATAAGGGAAGTTTTTGAGTTAAGATAGCAAGGGTTCCCTGGACACCATTAGTAAGAGCTATCGTATTAATGCTTGGCCCAACAGCTCATTAGTTCTAGATGTGTTAATGAATTAGTCAACAAGCAATTGCTTTCTAATACTTAAGTGGTGTTTGTTCATATAGAGTCCCTTTGCATGTGGGAAGAACTGCAAAAGTGACCCCCTAAGAGGGATTGCAGTGAGTTCTGCTTGTATTGAAAAGAAGCAAGGCATCTTGTGCATGCATGTCAATGTAGCTTAGGGATCTGTTTTTACCCACACATGCATGATTTGTTCAGAACCCGTTTTCAATTTCTATTAGGTATTTAATAATTATTATATTATTTACTTCTGGTTTTGTATTAGAATGAATATAACTGTGATCTGTATGCCTGACCTAGAAAAGCTCAAGCTCCAGTTAATTTTGTATAGGCCAGAACCTGATCTTCTGTGGCAGCCCTATTCTGTTAATATTGGCTTTACGCTACTACTGATTTAAGAAGCCTTAGAGTCAAAATTTCCTTCTCTATTTTTCTCCTTTCTTGGTTGTAAATTCTGAAACACTTCAGTAGGATTCAACCTAACTATAAAATCTAATCCTTTAGAAGCTGCCTTTTAAAGTATTTGCGGAAACCTTATAAAATGTATTCATTAAGTTAACTGAACTGAAAGATACTATATTGAATAGACTGTGGTCATGCAAAAACAAACAGAAAACTTTCTGTGCAGTTTGGCCTGCTGCTGCCAAACTATACTAGAGCAACTTTTCAATTTGTTCTCTAAATCTACTAACAAAGGATAAATATTCATCAGAAAATGCCAACCTCCGTAAGAGAATTTTCAAGTTAAATGAGAGAAATAGTGTTTAGAGGATAACAGAGGGTACAGAGCAATGAAAGAAGCCAATATTTAACATTCATTTGACTGTCCATTATTGGTAAATAAACTGTTGTGACCTGCCAGTACCTGAAGGGGGCCTACAAGAAAGCTGGGGAGGGACATTTTACAGGGACGTTTGTTGACAAGATAAGGGGCAATGGCTTTAAGCTGGAAGAGGGGAGATTTAGGCTAGATATGAGGAAGAAGTTCTTTCCTGTGAGGGTGGTGAGACACTGGAACAGGCTGCCCAGAGAGGCTGCGGATACCCCCTCCCTGGAAGTGTTCAAGGCCAGGCTGGGTGGGGCTCTGAGCAACCTGGTCTGGTGGGAGGTGTCCCTGCCCATGGCAAGGGGGTTGAAACTAGATGATCTTTGAGGTCCCCTCCAACCCAAACCATTCAATGATTCTATCATTCATTCTACTGCTCTTTGTGTAAATGGGTTTCAAGACTTTGGAGTTTACTTTTGAGAACTCATGTGGGAAGAGATGTAATCAAAGGCAATTAATTTCTTTAAAAGTAAACAACAATAGCTCTTCTCTCAGCTATTGATAGTAAGGCACACACCCTCCAAATTTCTTTCTCCCCAGTATAGATATAGGTTCTTTATCAAAAACCACATAACACTTCTTGTAAAACAATGTGTAAAACCTCTAAACTCTTTCTGCTGGAGATTAATTGATTATATTGTGCAGAGGTGTTTTAATATGTAAGAGACAAATGAAGAAATTCAAACATAGAAATGGCTTACTGGAAAATAAATTTAAAAAAATGTAATTAATTCCTTGACTTTTGCTTCAAAATAGACTTGAAGGTTTCTGAGAACAGAATGTGCAAATGTGAGCCATGCAGGTGACGAATAAGGGAGTGTAACCTTCCATCTAAAGTGATGTTTTTATGGCAGTGCAACTCTATTGAGGAGAAAAAATTGTGAGCACTGAGCAAGGTGCTCATCACCTCTGCAGCCAAAGTTAATTTCCCAGCTGCTACACCTTCAACAGGAGGAGAAACTGCTGTAATAGGAATTACAGGACATTATTTAGAAGTTTTATCTTCCTAAGAATAAATAGTTGATGTTTCCTGGAGGAGGAGATTAGTCTCTGAGATCCAGAGTCAATTTTTTTTTAGTAAATTACATGTAGTTGAGTAACGGGAAAACAAAGTTTTCAGTGATAATTCTGTTCTGTTTTCAAATAGTCATTTATTGTTTAAGACCAACACATCATTTCATCTTTCAGCCTCTTTCTTTCCACATGCCTCTTGGGTTTAGTTTCAGATCTGCGCTAAAGTTGACTGACTGAACCATCTAATTCATTTTCCTTCCACTTGAAATGTGTTTTGTCCTTTCATATTCCTTGCAAAACCAGACTTTACTGTTAGTACCTTTTTTGTTGGTGTTGATTTTAAGCAGGCAGGTGCACTTTAAAGCCTGACTCAAATCATAGTTTTCAGAGCTGAGAAAAGAGCATTTTTAAAGGCTTGATTCATAATGCTGGCAGCCCACCAAATGGTCATTCCCATGACATGGTTCTTTCAAAATCCCTGCTGTGTCTTTATTGAAACTTCTTCGGTACTGTATTATATAAATCAAAAGAAATGCTTTTAGCAGGTGAAAACTCCTTCATAGGCCTTTTTTTTTTTTCCTTTTTTGTGGAAAGTTTTGCTTTCTCCCTGACATCCAGACCAACAAGATGTTGAACCCAACTGTGAGCAGCTCTGTGGCCGGTGTCAGGATGTGAGGCAGCTGCCGGGAGCTGGCTGCCCCTGGACTCTGCCACCCTGCCAGGCACGTGCAGGGATGCGGGAGATGTGCTGCAGCTGCGGGTGACACACGAACACAAATCACTTCCTAATTATTTTGTAGATCAGAATAGACTTGCTGCCTTTTTGTCTTCTACTGTTGCTTACATCTGAGCTAGTGTTGCATGCACTGCTCTGATATGGTGACATTTTAAGCTCTTTCTAGGCAGCCGCACACAATTCTAGAAAGGAAGTGCTAAAGCCAGCTCTGATTCTGCAAGCCTGACATGCTTCTTCCAGCCTGATTTTCTTCTAATCCTGTTTTAGTTCAAGTGAGGGTATAAAAACAAGAACAAAATAACAAAAAAGCCACTTACTTGTTTTTTCCTTTAGTTCTCCCATTTTCACCAGATTGCCAGGTCAATCACTGTATTTGACTTGCCTATTGTGAGAATTACTATTTTTGCTAGACAATTCAACACTAATCTTATAGGAGGAGCAAATTACATATTACATTTGAAGTTTAAAATCATTTTTAAACATTCTCAGTGTGCAGGGAAGGAGGATGGTTAGGACTGTTCCATAAAAAGGGAAAAGGATAACCTCACTGAAGTATTTGGCTTTAAACTATTAAGTATTTCAGGAACAGTCTATACTGTATTTCACTGCATAAGTGAATATTTGGGGAAAACAAAAGTAGACCAAAGCAAGGAACTTTAAAATAAAACCTTTTTGAAGGTTTATTGGAGTTGCTGGTAGCATAAACAGTTCTGCTTACGCATGCATATTTATTAGTTTTTTCTCCTGAAGCCCTATGTGAAACAGACAATTTCCTTTTCATCTGATATTGGTGAAAATGATAATATTTTCTGGTTCCTTTGTATTTTCTAAATGCAGTGTTTCCTCCCTGGCCCTATCTGAGAGCTGAAACCAAGAGATGAATATAAAGCAAATATAGGAAGTGCAAAAGAAAGTTCATTTTCAAAAAAAAATTTGACATTTGCAAATCACATGGCTATGTTAACTTGACTAATGATCTGAGCAGATCCTCTGAAGAAATTCACACAACTTACATAGTGTTTTGTATGCAGGAACTCTGTCAAGTTACATAAGCGTCTGTTCATGCAGATGCTTTTGGAGACATGTGTTGAGCACTCGGATTGAATGCAGTAGCAGTATGCACACAGTAAAAATTATGGATGTGTTAAATCTCTTGCAGAAAAGAGTTAGAGATTGATGTTTTATTTGTTTTCTAAGACTAATATATGTAGAGAACATAGAGACTGTTAGCAACTGCAGGTTTTGATACAATAAAATATTGTGATCCTTTTCATTGCTATGTTAATAACTATTGGGCTGTTGACTTTTCATTCTTGCTTAAATGAAAATAGAACATGCAAAGAAATCCTCCAGACTTAAAACATCTGCCCCCACGGCCAGCTGCAGGTAGCATCCAATGCTAGATATTTTCTAAGCAGCAGAGAACCCACAATTCTGCTCTTTAAATTCTCACATCAGGGTTTTGTATTCAGTCAGATGGGGCAGACAAGGTTTAACTCTCCTTTTTTCAAGCTCATGAATCTTGTTGACAATGCAAGCAGAATTTTAAGCTATTAATAAACTACGGTGGTATTTGGAGTATTTTAAGATATGTAGTTTGTAACATAACCCACTTGTAAAATCACAAGCCATTTCTGTATCAGATTAAAAACATGAAAAGAAAATCAGGAGTTGTAAGTATAGGCTTTGATTTGACACATGGAAATGTTGTGCAGCTGGTAAAATAAATAAATAAAAATAAAAAACGCAAAGGTTGGGAAGAAATGTGAAAAAAAATACTGAGCCATAGGCCATAGAGTTGGAACCAGATAGGATGTTGATGAGGGATTTTACTGTGATGCGGACTGAAAGGGGAAGCTGTGACTTTTCTCTGCTTTCATCACTGCTGTGTAGTAGACACACGGTACAACTTTCTTAACCTCAAAAAGTCTATTTCAACTGGGTTGTTACCTTTTATTTTTTGACAGCATCATATCAAACGTTATTGATAAAAAATGGATTCAAACTCAGAAAAGATCAATGAAAGTTTTTGGTAAGGGGAATGAATCATAATTATAAAGAAAGGGGGAAAAAAAAAACACCAAATGCTCAACACAGATATGTTGAGCATTTACATATCATTTACAAAATCTGACAAGTGCATACGTGTACAGGTTATCAAATACTGGAGTACATAATTCAAATATTCAGACATTTTAGCGGATCAGATTTTTTTTTCAGGTAATCTGGCTTTTATCACAGGAATGCATGTGCAGAAGGATCTACAGTACTTTTTTTT
>VXAV01006281.1:241247-255817 GCA_013399715.1 Alectura lathami | reverse complement strand
CCAGAGGAGGGCCACCAAAATGATCAGAGGTCTGGAGCACCTCTCCTATGAGGAAAGGTTGAGGGATTTGGGATTGTTTATCTTGGAGAAGAGAAGGCTCTGGGGAGACCTCATTGCAGCCTTCCAATACTGAAAAGGAGCTTACACGCAGGAGGGGGACCGACTTTTTACACAGGTGGATAATGATAGGACAAGGAGGAATGGGCTAAAACTGAAAGAGGGGAGGTTTAGGTTGGACATCAGGAAGAAATTCTTCACGGAGAGAGTGGTGAGGTGCTGGAACAGGCTGCCCAGAGAAGTTGTGGCTGCCCCATCCCTGGCTGTGTCCAAGGCCAGGCTGGATGGGTTCCTGGGCAGTTTGATCTAGTGAGCTAGTGGTTGGCAACCTTGTCCATGGCAGGGGGGTTGGATCTAGGTGATCTTTGAGATCCTTTCAAATCCAAGCCATTCTATTACAAAGTAGATGCACCCAAGTTTTGTGTATTTTTTTCCTCAAGTACGTTTATTTTGACTTACCTCAAGTTCCATCTTTACAGTCTTACTAAGTGCGACAGTGTTCTTGGAAAAAATACCAGTGGAAAAGAGATTTTGGGTATACAAATTCCAGTGTTTTAGTAGTCTAGAATGAAAAAGATCATAGCAAGAAGAAAAACAAGGCAGATGTACGTAACATTTTTCAGAACTTTGTCTTATCCCAAAAAAAAAAAAAAGTGATCTAAAGAAATGATTAAGGCCACAGTAGTTTAAGTTATTCATTATTTTGGAGACTGGAAAGGTCAATATTGCATAGCTTTTCTTAGTATTCATCACATTGCCTTCAAAGTGGAGCCATGCAAATATTCTGGTTGTATTTACAGGCCCCTCAAATAAGTTAGAAGAGAGGAGAAAGCCTGTCTGATTTTATTCCATTCCTTAAATTTTAAAGCTTAAGAAGGATATTTGATGGTAGCCAGGAATGTCTTTTTTTTTTTTTTTTTTTTCCTATCAATTTCTTCTCATATTTGAAAAGTAAATTCAATGGAAGTATTTCTTTACAGACTGCATTTTCTCAGCCGGTCTCTAAAACAACTCAACTTTCTATCACTTTTTAAGAATCATTCACTCCAAACATTTTGTATAATTTCATAGCTGATTTTGAGCCTGGACTGATAAGAATAATAAGATCTTTAATGCACTGGATGGTTTACATATATTCAAACTGAATCTGTTATAGTGCTTCTTAATATTCTCCTGTCATAGCATTCAGATTTTTGAACAGTAAGTTTAGTTTAGAAGCCTGTCTATATAAAAAATAAAATAATAATAAAAAAATGTTAACATCACATGACAGAAATAAAACTTCATTTCCTACTTAAATATTGCCACTTAACATTTTATGAAAAGTAATGGCCTATATTGCCCATGTGGCTTTCTCCCTTGGTGTCTTAAATATTTAATTTGTATAAGAGTCAACAGAGGACAGAAATATTTTTGAGAAAAAATATTTTAAAACATTTTCTGAAGATTCAGAACTCTCTAAAATGCATTTTTTTTTTCATGAAAAATATTCGTATGTTTTTTGGAAGTTATAGTTTAGTTGGTTGTACAGCTTTAGGTTTTGAGTTGTTTATGTACAGATATTTGTTATATGCTAGTATGAAAAAACAAGGTTGTTATTCAAATAGCCTAAATGCCAAATAACTGTTACAAATAAATTACATAGAATATGGCTGTATGGGTTCATCAGCAAACTGCCAAACTAAAGAAAATGAATTTTTTGGAAAGAATTTGTGTGACAGAAGTCTACAAAATAGAATATTGCAGTGGCATCTAGGTTAATCTGCAATAATTTAGTTTCCTTTTTGCTGAATTCTTCACAGAGATGGTATTTGAAAATTTTAAGGAATTTCAGAGAATAGAATAAATGAAATATCCACACTTATTTGGGTGGTAAATGGAGGTATAAGAAAGATTTGTCAAAAGATATTCAAGTTGTGTGTAGGTAAGCCATAAAAAAAAAGCCTGTATTTTCTTAAAAGGATTTGCTCAATAACCACTATCAAAACAGCAGATTTCTGCTGTGGTGAAATAAATTATCAGCACTACTCTAAAGACACCATTTATTAGAGGTTATCATTTGCCTTCATAATTGTTTGACTTCTTTTTGGAAAAGACCAGATGGTAAGACTAGTTTGCATGGGCTTTTTTTGTACTGTTTTGCTAAATGTAGAAGTCTGAGAGGAATCACACTGAAACACCTTTTGATATTGAGTGACATTTCTAACATTGCAAAATTGTTAGCCCTGAATAAAAGTTGGTAGTTTCTGTAAAATAAATAAACTGAACTATGATTTATGAGATTAGATATACTCTAATATACTCTTATTAATCATAGTATTTTGTGTCTCTAGAATATAATAGGTTCTTATATTTTACAACAGTAAGAATTAGTAGATTGCTGTTTGACTGACATTAGTTTATTGGCTGTAGATTTATGTATTTATTATGTAGAAGTATACTATGTAATTAAAATGAGAAGCAAACTGCAAAATCTCCATTTAGGGAACTGGATATCTGAAATGCAGTAAATAAAGATACTGTAGCCTGAATATGGTTGGCAAAGCTTGGGTGCATGTTGATTTTATTTACCTATGATAGTTGTTCTACAGTAGATGTTGCTCTATCAAGTGTTTTAGTTTGGACTGTGGGTATATGTCTGCAGCAAATCTTCTAATAGTCCCCTCTTTACCGGGCTTTCATTTATCCCGTAAGACAGCCTCTCATGAAACTGTGATGGGAGGTGGATCAGGCTGAGGACAGGATTTGGTGATTTTGAAAGTCTTTTCCAACCTAGATAATTCTATTCTGTGTCTTTTCATGTGACACAAAGCCAGAGGATAAATCTTGGAAACATTCCTCAGGTGCTCCATCCACAAGTAGGGACTGCAACCTTGGGACCAAATTAAACCCTTTAATCATTATAGTGTAATGAGGACCAATAGGTCATCAGCGTTGACTATTTTTCCCAAACTGTGGCAAAAGTCTGCTCATATTGGTCTGTGTGACTTGCTAGATATAGACATAGCCTACTATAGTTTTATTTCATTTCTTAGTGATATTGCAGTTCTCCTATAAATTTAAAAATGAAAATAAAAACAGAAAACAACAAACACATAATAGAATAGCAGTTGCTTGTTAAAGAAACATTCCTACTCAAGGTATATCCCTTGCTCAGAAGTTTAAGGTGAATTGAACCATTAAGCAACCTCCAGGAATGATTGTTTTCAGTTTGCTCCTCCAGAAAAAAATGATTGATGAAATGCAGTTTCCCTGACCAGTTGTTAATGTTAAAAGACTGGAAAAGTTGCTGAGTATAGAAAAAATATATATATATATTATTGACAAGTTTGCATGAACTCTTGGAGTCCAGTTGTATGTTTTGAAATATACTTGCCAACAAATCACTATCACTTGTTTCTCTTGTTGTTATGAAGGTCCCGCATTTCAATCTTCCTTTCTAGTGCAATATTTATTTCTTCAGGTTGGATATATATATGTACAGAAAGCTGAGAGAAGAACGTGTCTTTTGAAAAAGACCCAGAATTGCATTTCCTAGAACATCAAAGATGTGATTAGAGATAACAAATCTATCCAGTAATATACACAAGACGTTTAGCTATACACCTGACATACTTATAATCAGGTTTCCACTGCTTTTATTTTTTCTAGGTGATAACTCACAGACATTTGTTCCTTGCTGTTGTCTCTTATGCTTGAGGTAATAATACTTCTGAAATTTGTATGAAAAGATTCGTGACTACTCAGAATTCCTTGAACATTTAAAAATGTTTGCTTAAAATTGTGTTGCAATTTACAATTCATTTCTATGTAAGTTTACCTCCCAATTTTGCCTTTTAATAGTACATAGGATATGAAGGATTTATTGCAAAATACTGAGTATTTATTAAGGTACACAACCTAGGTTTCATAATTCTGCAAGTGTCTATCCTCTGGCACTGTTTCTCTTAAAGACTTCGTAAACGAATGTTATAGATGATTTTGATGGAAGAGTTGCCTTAGTTCTGGTGTAGCTGATATTTCACAGAATTACAGCATCATTTAGGTTCGAAGGGATGTCTTAAGACCATCTAGTTCAGCTGCCCTGCTCAGGCATGGTCAGCTAGAGCATCTTCCCCAGAATATCTCCATGGATGAAGAAACTACGACTCTCTCAGTAACCTGTTCTTCTGTCTGACCACCCTCAGAATAAAAAAAGTATCTTCCTGGGTTCAAATGGAATCCTGTGCTTTTTAGTTTGTACCCATTGCTTCTTGTCCTGTCCCTGGGCCCCACTGAGGAAAGCCTCATTCCCCCTTATTCACTCCTTCCAGTCAAGTATTTATATACATTGATAAGATCTTCCCTGGGCCTTCTCTTCTCCAGGGTGAACAGTTCAATCTCTCTCATCATTTTCCCATATGAAAGATGCTCCGGGTCCTTAATCATCTTTGTGCCTGTTGTCTGGACTCTCCCATATATCCATGTCTTTGTACTGGGGACCCCAAAACTGGACTGAGCACTCAAATCTGGTTTTACCAATGCTGGATAGAGAAGAAGGGTACTTCCATCTCCCTTGACAAGGTTACAACATTTTGTCACATACAGCACCAGATACTGTTGGCTGATAAAAAGCTGATGATGGCATATTTCAATATGTTGCTGCATAATCTGTATCACAGTTATCTTTCTGTAATTTGAAGAAATCTGAAGAAATCTGCAACGTGAGAAGAGAGAATGGTGGACTGGCAGCTAGTCACTAGTGAGGTTCTGCAGGGCTCTGTTTAGGGCCAATTCTCTTTAAAGTTTTCATCAATGACTTGGATGGAGGGCTTGAAGCTATACTATGTTTGCAGACAACATTAAATCAGGACGAGCCTCTAACTCACTCAAGAGTAGAGAGACCATGTCAAATTGAGGGCTGGGCAATTACCAGCCACTTGAAGTTCAAAAAGTGCCAGATTCTGCACCTTGGATAACCTTGGATCTGTGTACAGAATGGGGTACAAGAGACTAGACAGCAGCCCCGCAAAAGGGATCCGGCAGTTCTGGCTGACAACAAGTTGAATCTGAGTCAGCAGTGCGCTCTGGCAGCCCAAAGGGCCTGCTGTGCCCTGGGGTGCCTCAGACCCAGCACTGCCAGCTGGACAAGGGAAGGGACTGTCTCTCTCTGCTCTGCCTGGTTTCCGCCTCGAGCACTGGGTACAGGTTTGGGGACCACAATATAAGAGGGACATAAGACTACCAGACAGTGTGCAAAGGAGGGCCATGAAGATGGAGAAGGATTTAGAGGGCAAGACATGTGAGGAGCGGCTGAGATCCCGTGTTTGTTCAGCCCAGAGCAGAGGAGGCTGAGGGGAGGCTTCATGTCGGCCTACAGCTCCCTCACAGGGGAGCGGAGGGGCAGGCGCTGATCTCTGCTGTCTGGGGACAGTGACAGGACCCGAGGGAATGACATGGAGCTGCATCGGAGAGGGTCAGGCAGGGGGTTAGAGAAAGGTTCTGCATCAGAGGGTGGTGGGCATGGAACAGTGGTCACAGCCCCAAGCTGCCGGAGTTCGAGGAGCATTTGGACACTGCTCTCAGACATAGGGTTTGGATTTTGAGTGATCCTAGGTGGTGACAGCATATGGACTCAATGATCCTTGTGGGTCCCTTCCAACTTAGGATAGTCTGTAGTTTTATGAGAGGTTTTAAGATCTTTTAGTCCTATGTAAGTCCAATCGTTATTGCCCTAGTGTACAAACCTTTTTATAATTTTTCTTTGTACGGATGCAGAGACTAAAATCATCATTAGCTTGATGATGGTTACAGGATTAATCTTCTGTGCTAAAAAGATGATAGTTTTATGTGAGAAAGAGACATTTCTAAGACTCTTTACAGAGTATGAAGGATGGTATATCCAAATATCAGAAATTAAATTAAAAAAGAAAAGGAAAAAAGATCAGAAGTGGGGAGACATGCAGACTTACAACTGATAAATAAGCATAAAAAGAATCTGGTAAATGAAACCATGTAGACTAAGAATCCATGTGGATATGTTGGTTACTATTGAGATTTAATTAGTAACACAATAATGGGAGAAGAACCATTTATACAAGGACCAAGCGTCAACTAGGGAGGCTGAATCCTGGCCTCTGTCTTTTAAAAATGTTCTTGCTTAGACAAAGAAAGTGGTTTACTTTTCTTGTTTGTTTTCAAGCGATATCGAGAATGATTCCTGGAAGGTCTGGAATTTTATTTTTGGTTGCCATCCAAGTTTTAGAGGGGTTTAGTACTGTGTTCTCTTGGAAATAAGCCAAATTCTTAAGAAAATGTGTTCGTTCTTCTCCCTCACTTACTCCCTAGTTTTTTGTCTATGTCATGGCTTTTTGATATTTGAAAACTATTGTTTGGTTTGTTATCTGAACTGTAGAAATCATAGAAGAAAGTTTTTTCAGATTAACATTTGTGTCAAATGGGAATTTTGTTTCAATATGAAACAAAATTATGACTGCATCAGTGCAGTCATTTAGCAGCAGCTCCACAGGTTGTGCAGTTCTATTTGGGTGGCAAAGTCCTGTAGTACAACCCTTAATTCATGGGGAAAACAACATCTGAATGCTTTGTAAACCAGAATTTTGTTTCAATATGAAACAAAATACCGTGTTCTACTGTGAAGTTATCTAAAAAAAAAAGAAGAACAAGAAAAAGAAAAAGTGAAATTTTTGGGTTGAGAAGCTGAAAGACTTCCTTCTGAACATCTGAAACAATATCTGGTGTTATTAAAATACACTTATCATGATTTTACTCAGAAAAAATATTTGCTGATTTTTGCCTGGGTTTCCTCTGATAAGTTTCAATACCTGATTTTATCAATTTGTTTGTATCTAATACTCAGTTACCTTATTTCTAAAATATGAGGAGATTCTAATGTAAAACTATGGTGTGGCTTTTGAAAGGTACTGATCACTGTTGAAATACTCCAGGACTCTGCCTCAAAAATCTGTACTTGACAACTCTAAACATATGGCTATTTGAATGTTCCACCTTTCTTTATTTGAATTGTCTTTTATAAAATTGCACTGTTTTCATTCTTGCCGCAAATTGTTGTGGGATGTCACCTTTTCCTCCACTGCGTAGATAGTTGATATGATGTATTTCTTCATTGACAGATAGATTTTTTGTTTCTGTTTTTCCCTCAATTATTTGTCAGAGGTGCATCAGTGCAGTCATTTAGCAGCAGCTCCACAGGTTGTGCAGTTCTATTTGGGTGGCAAAGTCCTGTAGTACAACCCTTAATTAATGGGGAAAACAACATCTGAATGCTTTGTAAACCAGAAATATTAGCAGTTTATTAACAAACAGATTTAAGGCATGCATGCTAGTAAATATAACTTCACAAGACATACTCTGACAAAGCACTAGATAATAAATTGCTACTTTGAGATTTTTGTTCATTGGTCCCTGGAAACCACTGTCTGTATTTAGAGCTAAAATGGCTGTTCACCTTGTATGATTTTAGAAAAGTCCCTCCTGCTTTTCTAAGTAAATTATTTTTCAGTAGCCTGAAGCTACCAACTGTACCTGAAGAATTAATAATGGGGTTGGCACAGGTCAGCTCGTATCCTGCCAATTCTCTCTCACGCTGTGCACAGACATGAAGAATACAGTACTTGCAGCTCCAGTGGTGTTTTATTACATTTGCTGATATGGTGATGGTAGCAGTCTTAAATGACTAGTAAAATGGGAGGGCACTAAAAAAAGATGCAACTAAAATACATTGGTAATCAATGAAAGAATTGTGTCTTAATTTTCAAGACTCCCGTAAAGTGTGCTTGGACTTGGTTTGGATTATCAGGTACTCCTTCATGACTTTACAGAGGGAGTATAATTCCATCCCAAGACTACATGGCAAAGAAAATGAACTTATTTTTGCCACCTGAAAGAAGCTTGAAAACTAAAACAAAATAATAAAATCTGATGTTATTTCAGAGAAGTTTTTTGTCCAAAGTCAGTTTATCAGTGCGTAAATTGTCTATTACATTGTTTCTCTGACAGGCTGAAAAGTGAAGTGGTATTCCAGTAAACTTGATTCTGGTAGGGCAAAGGTTGTGGTTTCTTAAATTTACTTGTCAGGGTTTATGAAGTTGATCAAGCTTTAGGGACGTTCAGTTACTAGAGCTGAACTCTTTTTGACAGTTACTGATTGTATTTTTGTCTTCTGATGTGCAACTTAGTCCAGCCCAGGGTCCCAAGATGGAAGTAACCAAGCAAATATACAACAAAAAGATTATACCTGCTGTGTAGATCTCACAACCCAAATAACAGCCTGACACTTCAATAGTGCTAACTATAAGGATATAACTGAAATTTTATATCCATTTCATAACAGGTATATAAGCATTAAGAAATGTGTGTGAATATGAATTTAATTTGCATAGAAAATTAATATATTTTAAGTGATAATGTTAATAAAGTGGTATATTTGGAAGTGTCTGATATTTTGTTATAGTAAGATATCACAGTTGTTAATGTTAAGAAATAAATATTTACAGACATTATTTTTAAGAGAACATAAGACAAACTTCGCCAGAAATACCCACTCACCCTCCATTTCTTGCATTCATCAGGAAAGCTTCAGTATTTCTGCTCACTTTCAAGATCTAATTAAATATTTCATACATATTACTTGGATTTATTCACTGCTATCATATCTATCCTATCTGAATAGAAATTAATTTTGTTGGCCAACTTGTTTTGGCTTAATTTAGATATGTCATCCTAACACAAGTGGTACTACTTGGACACCTGTAGGCAAAACAAGCTTCCAAGAATGGTAAACTAATATGAACCGGAATACATGACAGCGGTGCTTATGTATGGTGATACATGCCAACAGTAGATGGTGCTGCACATTTAGATTGAAGAAAACCTTCAGCCAGCCCCACCCAACCCTACAGTGTGCGTGGATTACTATTGGTGTAAAGGCAGATGGAGCTTGAACCATATTTATGTTATATATAAATATATATATATATATGTCTGGATTCATGCTATTTCTGGATTAAAAGTTCTTGTGAGAGTTGTCATCTTGTCTTGTAATGTTTTGCAGTGCTAGCAGTCGGTGATAGAGCACATTGCTTGCTGCAGCCAGAATGAGTCATTTCCAGTGTGACAAGGCTCTTCTGGAGAAGAAACCTCCTGGTTATTTTTGTTCTGTTTTAAAGCCTGAGGTAAGTAAGGCATATAGAACTGCCTTCAGTGGAACACCTCACATCTTCAGCAGGCTTTGCTTTGGCCATTCCTCTGTGATAAGTGCCTTAAACATACACATCCTTTTCTTCTTAACACCAGTCCTGCTGAAGGCAGGCCAAGTGTAAGGTCCTGCACCTGTGCTGGGGCAATCCCAAGCACAAATACAGGTTGGGTGGAGAATGGCTGGAGAGCAGCTCTGAAGAGAAGGGTTGCAGGTGTCAGTTGATGAAAAACTCAACATGAGCTGACAATGTGCACTTGCAGCCCAGAAGGCCAACCACATCCTGGGCTGCATCAAGAGAAGCGTGACCAGCAGGTGAGGGAGGTGATTCTGCCCCTCTACTCTGCTCTCGTGAGACCCTGCCTGGAGTACAGCGTCCAGTTCTGGGGCCCCCAACACAAGACAGACATCGAGCTGTTGGAGGGGGTCCAGAGGAGGGCCGCAAAAATGATCAGAGGGCTGGAGCACCTCCCCTGTGAAGGCAGGCTGAGAGAGTTGGGGTTGTTCAGCTTGGAGAAGAGAAGGCTCTGGAGGGACCTCATAGCAGCCTTCCAGTACTTGAAGGGGGCCTACATGGGAGCTGGGGAGGGACTCTTTAGAAGGGCATGTAGAGATAGGGCAAGGGTAATGGGTATAAACTGGAAGAGGGGAGATTTAGGCAAGATATGAGGAAGAAATTCTTTCCTGTGAGGATGGTGAGACATTGGAACAGGTTGTCCAGAGAGGCTGTGGATGCCCCCTCCCTGGCAGTGTTCGAGGCCAGGCTGGATGGGGCTCTGAGCAACCTGGTCTAGTGAGAGGTGTCCCTGCCCATGGGAGGGGGGTTAGAAGTAGATGATCTTTAAGGACCCTTCCAACCCAAACCATTGATTCTATGATTCTGAGAAGGGGCAGCAAAGCGCAAAGATGTTGTGTAATTTTCCTGGGAAAGTTTTGGACTCCTCTCCTTAAAACAAGTTCAGCCTATGTATGCTCTAGCTGTGCAGTGTAATCTTTGGGTAGCCCTTCCTCAGGCTGCTACAGTTGTCTGAGTGGATGGCAGTGAGAACTCCATGTGCCAAAATGAAGCAGAATGTTAGTATCTCTGATGGGATAAATCTGATAAACAGCAAGTTACAGGAAATGAATGCATTTGTAGAAGATCTTGTGAAGATATCTCAGTGAACAGTGAAGCATATAAAGTATAAATAAACAAGTGATTTAAACCACACAAAGGAACGGCTAGCATTTGTACTAATTAAAGGCACAGAATATTATAAAGCTTTTGAGATTTCTCCCTCAGCAGTCATTTCTATTATGAAGTTTCTTTTCTATGTAGTTGTAACTCCACTGGCATACAAGAGGTTGAAATGGAATATCATATATCCAAAAAAAAAAAAAACCCAAAAAAACCAAGAAACACAAAAAACAAACAAACAAAAAAAAAACCCACTACCAAATGAAAAAAAAAAAAAAAAAAAAAAACACTGTACATGCAGTGTATGAAAATTGTATATATGTGAAAAGTCTGCGTATGAGACTTGCTAGGCAAATTCCATGGCTTGCGTAGTTGAACCACGCGTTGTAGCTAAGTGTATGAATTTCCTGGTTGTGTGTTATTATGGGTGATGAGTCAGAGACTGGTATTTCATTCAAAAATGTCTCTGCTTATTCACATCTGCCTGTAGTGATTCTATGTAAAGCTGAGCACTACAAAAATATCACTGCTATTGCACTGAGTGTATGTTAGGTGATTCCTTTTCTATTTTATGAGGAAAACAAACAAACAAAAAAGTTATTGTTAGAAACTGGTTGTACCTAAGGCAACTACCACAGTAACTTTTTTGAATACCTACTTAAATACTCGCCCACTCAACCTGAAGGAAAACCACAATATTTATTGGATTCAGCTCACGATCAAATTGACAACCTAATGTCACTGGGACCTGGATCTGTGATACACTTTCTCAGAAAATTTAAAGAGCTTTCACTTTTATTGATAGAGAAAAAAAGAATGCCATTTTTTTCAATAAAAATATGCAGTTATATATTGAGTTTAAACTATATAATGTATGGTTTGGGGCTTTTTTGTGTTTTTTTCTTTTTTGTAGTTTTGACAAAATATTAGTAAGAGACTGATGAAACAAAATACTTTTCTAAGATAATGACAATAAATGAGATTTCTTAATGTTTCTGTGGCCTTCTAATATATGTTGATTGCCAACAATATTTTTATTTGTCTAACTGTGTATAGGATTGCAGCTAACAATTTTTTAGGCAGGGTTAAAAAAAAAAAAATAGGACAAACTAAAATAAAGACGTTTTCTTTTTGCATAGCTGCACATATCTAGGTTTAATGTCATAGTTTTATATAAATAGATAACAGGTGTTTAGCATGATGTACCTGTATGGTAGGTGCCAGCTGATCAGCATAGGTTAGAATCTCATTGCTTTTACATGATTTCTCATAAGCATACATAGATCTACATGTCTTTCAATAGTTGCTTAATCTCTGGATTAAGAAATAGTTGAGCTTTTATTTAAACAGTGGATATTGCCTGGATATGCATTGTATTAGTTCCAAAGTGGGTGTTACTCACAAAATCTGTGGACTAGAAGGAAACATTCTGGGTTTACTGGTGCTAAATTCACAATTCTGCAAAAGATCCTTTTTTTAAGTTTTGAATGCAGGATTTATTTTGCCTCTGTTTAGTAATGCTATTTTCATCATATGCTAGAAGTTGTTTAAAGTTAAATATTTAACTAATTTTTTAAAAATCATCGTACAGATGATCAATGATAAATAAAACGTTTGGAATGGTGTTGTGCTTGCAATAAATGTCACTGAAGTTCACTGCAGTTCTTCTGGAACAAAGTTGATGTAGTCATTAGCAGGGAAAGCCAGCAACAGCTTGTACAGCTTTAAAAGTATGCCTGTCTAGACAGCAGATGAATGGAGAAGAATTTCTTTCTGCATTGGCCTTGAGCAAACTCTATATGAAATAGCAAGTGTTCATGTAAGGCAAGACTGCAATAATGAAGCAGGAGAGCTTAGCATCCTCATTCTAGATTACATTTTATGTAATCGTGATTTATTCACATGTTGTAAATGAGCATAAATTTTATGGGCTGCGTACTCTGTGGTAATGCAGTGTTTTGTGGACCTCCAATAATAATAATATAAAGTGTATGCATAGAGAGAAATATCCTTATATGGGAATGAAAATAGTACTCTTCTATTACTCATTGTGCCTTTGCTGGCAGGAAAAATAAATTTCAGAGTAGAGTCATAAATCTGAGCTCCAGTACACTCAGCAACATTTGTGATGATGCCACAGGCTGACAAGAACTGTGACAGGGCTTTTCTTTGATGTACTCCTTGTACTCACTTCGCCAGTGTATACCAAAAGGCGCTCAGCCCTTTACAGGTAGGTCTCCCTCTCCCTCGAGGGAACTTCAGCCATCCGAAAGAGACTTGAAAGATGGTGAGCAGAGGGAGACGCAAACTGCCACCAACACGTGCTGCCCAGCAGTCACCGAGAGCCTCTCATAGCAGAGTCAGCTGAGGGCATTCGGCAGGGGGATTGGACTAGATGATCTTTTGAGGTCCCTTCCAATCTCTAACATTCTGTGATTCTGTGATTCTCTTTCTCAGGGCAAGGGAGCTCTGCTTGACAGTTCCTTCTCCTTTCCCTTCACTAATATGATGGCAAATAATTATTGTTAAATGATCACATTTGCAATCAAAGCGTAGCATGAGGAGAAGGAAGGGCTTATACCTGCACAATTCATTGAAAATACAAATAAAAGCTTCACCCACAGTAAAAGAATTCAGATAAGCCGTGTTTCTTTACATCTGTTGCAAGCTGAGAACATACAACGGATATGAATAATAGCTGAGCTCACGTTCAGTATTTCGTTATCAATTCCTTGTAAGCTCATATAAAATTACATAGACTAAAAACTTAACAGTTTTTTTTATATACTCGTAGTAAGACTGTCAACACATTGACATTTGTGAGTTTTAGCTGAACCCTGTTTAAAATAGCTTCAAAAGAGAAATTCTGCTTAAGAATTATTATGAATGACAAAAAGATATAGGGAATCTTGAGAGCATCAGGATATGAGGGTGAACCTCAGGAACATAGCAATGAAGATGTAAGCTGTGTATTCCATAATTTTTGATTGGACTTGATAGAAACCTCAGGGAAGGAAGTGACAGAGAGCAGTTCAAACAGCTGTTGCCATGGTGTGCCAACATAACCTCAATGGGAAGTGAAAACTGGACTGAGTGGATTGTGTGCAGCCAGCGCTGAGTCTGGAAAGGTTCCCTTAAGTCAGCACACACAGACTCTGGTGCCATGCCAAGCATCATTGCAGATGAGCTATGAGGTTAAGCAAATAAGAATGATCATAAGGAGCTCAGAGCAACAGATATCTCACCAGCCAGTCGCTGTCACTCAGATCTAGAGGATTAAAAATTGAATAGCAACAGGCATAAACTTAAGGAGCAAGCTTAATACAAAGCATGTGTGTATTCAGCCTCGCTAATGCAACCTCATACCCTGAAGACAATGGCAGGAAAAAGGTTTTTTAAACTATAAAATTGTGATGTTCACTTTTGTTTAAATTTGCTGTCTATTTGCTGTCTAATAGTTAATATTGGAAATCTGAAAGTCGTACATGACCTGAAAAATCAAATAGGGGACAGCACACAGGGATGAGCCAGGTGGAGCTGCTACTTTCCAGATTTTATCTGAGGGCTAAATGACAGGTTTCTTCATTCATCTCAGCAGTGACTTAAGCCACTGACTGCCCACACTTCTTTAGTTAAACCTCATGTGAAAAAAACAATGGCTTGGTCAACCAGCAACCACTTCCTAAAGTTTCCTTTTTTTTTTTTTTTTNNTTTTTTTTTTTTTTTTTTCCGTGCATTTGTTAGATTCATAAAGTCATTGAGAACAGCCACACGGAAATTACTTGAGGAACTCATATTGGTAAATGGGAAGACAAGCCATATGCAAGGTCTCTATCTTTATTATTAGAATAAATAAATGTTCAAGTAAATACAGGGTTACAGCCTTGATATGATAGAAAACAAAATAAGTAAGTATTAAGATATAACTTAAGGGAACACTTGAAAAAAAGTAAGTTTTCTTTTATTCTCCTCCAGACTAGATGATCGTATTTATTGCTTCTCTGTGTATTTTCTGGCAGGAAATTCAGGATATTGTTTTTGGTTAATTTATCCTGTTAATTTGAATTCATATCAAAATATTACTAAGTACCTTTTTATTTACCTTTATGAATATTTCCT
>VXAV01006281.1:224770-240853 GCA_013399715.1 Alectura lathami | reverse complement strand
TTTTATTTTATTTTATTTCATTTCATTTCATTTCATTTCATTTTAAAGCTGGCAGGTAAAATGGGAATGGGAGCTCAATATCTCCAAGCTTTCTGTATTCCCAGCCTCCCCATAAAAGGCAGAGACAAGCTGGCAGGCCGCCTGGAAGAGGAAGATGAGGGACTGAGAGTCACAGCACTCAGACTGCAACAACTTGCCAGAAAAGTGCTTGCCAACTTCCCTTTCTCCCTGAAGTGAGAAAATTTTTTGGATAAAAGCCTTTCAGGCAAGCAACAGGCAGGCTACATATTTGTTTTTTCCCTCTTTTGTGTACCAAGTATGGGATTTTTCTAGAAAGCCCTTCTCTCTTTCCCTTCTCACTAATTTTTAAAAATTATGTTTATGTTAATTTGCAAAAATATCTACAAAAATCATGGAAGGAGAAACAGATGGAAGCAGATAGTGTTGGATAGAAAATGGAAGGCTGAGTAGCTTTGTATGGTTAATTGGTTGGTTAATAGCTCATATCAGTTTATAGTATTACACAGTAACTTCATCAGACAGAATTTTCATGGTGAAGATGGTGAGAGGTCAGTGGCCTTGTGGAAAGGAAAAAATGCTGAGTAGTAAAAAAAATAAACAAACAACATTTAGAAGGACAGACATCATGTAACATTTAGATTTCTTGTTCCAACATGATTATTTTTCAATATATCAAAAGATTTTTTTTTTTTTCTTTGTAGGGAATTAATATAGTCTTGTTAATGCAAATAGTGGCTTTGAAGAGCAAAAACTGGAGTGTAAGAAGTAAAAAAGTTGTTCAGCAACTGAGTGCCCAAACACTATGGAGGAAAGCACTCCATTTTATGATCTGCGATGTTACAGAGTTTGTTGAATGCACAGAAGAGCACTGTGATTTCTTTAAAAGCAAGGCCCTGAAGAGATTTTAAGTAAATGTAGCTCACTATAAACTCAGAATGCATAGTGTGGTTGCAGATAGTTTGTTGCAATGAGGCAACATTTTAAGTTCATACTCCTTGAAGAGGAGAGTAAGGAATTACTTCAGTAGAGATGTGCAAAACTGAATATCCTCCATTCTTCTGTAACTTCTAGTACTGATTGTAAAAGGTCGGTCTAGACAACAAAATTGTTTTGTTTTTTTTTTTTTTTTGTATTTTTCTGTTTCCAAAATACTGTTACTCTTTTAATGCTTTTTTAAATCCACAGCTCCCTCCTCCTTCACTGAAATCATGATTCTGGGAAACTTTCAGTTTTTCAGATTGATTATTTCCTGAGAAAATGTATTGCTAGTTTTTAAATTACTTTTGGGCCCTGAAGTGTCAGATGCCCAATTGAAATAATAACCGAAATGTATCCTGAGGTTTAGAAAAACTAAAAAGAAATCTGCAGAACCCCAAAGCCATGGTTTTTTTTCATGACTTCTAAGACAATCTTGAGATTTTAGGAGGAAAGCTTGCACGCTTGAAATTGCCAATACAGTGGTAACAAATGCATGACCACGTTAGCAAAGAGAAAAATTCATGCAGCATGTCAGATTATGTTGTCTGATCGTGGCTGAGGGAATTCAAAATTTGATTCCTGATTTTTTTCAGAAGCATGTTAGCCTCCATGCTTGTCACAGGCAGGAGGCTTAGGCGACAGGCAAAGTAGGTTTGTACCTACAAAATCATGAAAGATCACAAGGGCGCACCCAGCCTGGCTGTGCTTGCCGAATTATCAGCTCTTGCTGAGGTCTGGTCTGAACAGGGGCTGATCAGAAATGTGCAGGCACACTGGCTCTACAACAGGCTCACAGATGATTCACTGCATGCCACACCTTAGCTGTGAACAATGTTATTTTTCTAACTTGGGCTACGTAGTAGACAAGGTATAAACTTCATGGGGAAAATCAACTTGCTCCAGGCTTGTCAGGGCAGTGCAGGCCAGTGGGGCTGTGTCCTCTCCTCCTTTCCCTCAGCAATGTCCAGGCAAGATGATGGCAGTGATGAGGTGGGTGCTGGGTGGTCAGGGAAGGCCAGGGCGGGCCCATGGCCAGGGGGAGATGGCTGCCATCTGCACGGGCACAAGTTATGTTGGCAGGTGCTGGAGAAGGTAGCTGCAGAAGGAAACCAATGCAGTAGTCATGTTTGCCCACTTCAGGCTTCAGCTTTGGCTGTGTACTGCACTTAGCCGTGCACCTGACAGCCATTTGTGTGACTGAGGACCATGTGACAGCCTGGGGAATCTGCACAGTGATGGTGAGTTCTGAGATTAAGTATTTTGTATGGATTTTAAGGCAGATCTCTGCCCTTTCACTGATATTTAGCCTTTGTTATGGGCTAAAACTGGTATAGATCTGTGAAATACTGTCACAGACAAGGATTATTTTTAGTGACAGAGTTCTGCAATAGCTGTCTTCTCCTGAACAATATGCATTAAAAAATGTGCTCAACAGGTTTTTTGCTAGTGCAGGTGTTCACCTTAATATTTAGTCTGTAACGGCTGTGCTAATGTGCACCAGTCAAAGACCTTGACTAAGAAATATGGAAATATGTAAAAATGAAATTTAGCACTTAAGTCGCCTCATGAGATTTTTCTGTCTATGACTGATATAGTGTTTCTGTTTCTTAACTGAACAAGTGTGATTATATAATGAGAAGAGCTGTTTAGGGGGGAGAATTAAAGAATAACACTTCATTTTGGGGCATTATGATAAACTTTGTCCAAGGTTTATCAGATTAATAATATTTTGAATTCTCTAAATAGCAGTTATCCGCATCCAGCTGAAAGGTAAGCTTGGGAACAGCTGTGTGGTTGTCTCATGGATTGCTCTGTGGGTGGTCAGTGCTCACCAAACAGAGGGACTGAAATGTGTTCTTTGGGAAGGAGTAGATCCATGAGGTTCACAATTTTTACCATCTGAAACCAAAAGACAGTTGTCTTTATTAGCAGGTCAGTGAAGCTGTTGCAGACTTCTCATTTCTAAAAAGGAACAAAGCCCCTCATAAAAGTGTGAGCTGAATTAAACAGCAGTGAATTTAGGAATTTGTTTTGTTTCCATACAAATAACCTGCTAAGAAAACAGTAATGGTGCCTGTGAATGAATGTGTGGGTGCTAGGGTGTGAGAAGCAGACTAGACCTTATGCAGCAAGTAGAGGATGTCTCCTTGCACCACCTGCCAGTCTGCCAAGGTCTCCAGGGGATCCCATGGGGATCACATTCCAGGAACCAGGGCCTGATTACAACAATATGGGGAAAGATCATTTATCCATGTTAGGTTGCATTGCAGACCCAATCAGCACCTGTGTACCCATCTCTGCATCCCCATTTTATTCTTTTCATTCTTAAAATGCATGCTCCTTTGGGATAATGAAACCAGAACCTGAATTTGGATGATTAATTAGGGAAGGGTCCTGGGAATGTACTTGAATTGTAGTAGCAAGTTCCTTCAGCAAAATGTAGATTTTATATGAGGCCATTGCACAGCCTATGTGACAAGTAATTTAATTTATCTTCAGAGTATGGTTTAGAAAACAAAGATAGACATGTATCTTTCTTCCCTGTGTAAACTTACTAATCTTCTGTTTGACTAAGAAATTCACCTGATTTGAGAGCTTTGGCAATAAATCTATGGTATTGGCAGATACCTATTCATAAAATGTGGAGATTTTGCTCTAAGTTCTGGAGGAAAGTCAATGTTGCAAACTGAAGTGTAAAATTATTCCTGTCTCAATGTTATTTTTGAGTAATATATCTCTGCCTTTTACGAACAGCAGGCGTATTTGGAAGAATTATATCTGAGTCATAAATCCCTATTTGCCTGGGACATGACTAATAGGTGTCTTTAACACAGTGAGGTGATAGTACTGTCTTAGCTTGCAATTTTTTTAACCTCTGAAGCACATAGAACAGATGAAGTTTAAACAGCACAATGACATTAATCTATAGCCTGTCTGAAAATTGTTACCTCCCTCCTTTTCTGGTCCATTGGTTTCAGCCAGCAGATACTGTAATTTATGCAAGTCTCAAAATTCATTATTTCAGTACTTAGCAAGCAGAGTCGGTGTACTTGCTTTTCGAAACCGCAGGTTGTTGTGGTCCTTGGGAGAAAGAGAGTGAGCAAGTCGCGAGGGAGGAGGGAGGAGATGAGCATTCAGGCATTCCCTCTCACTGCTTCTGCTGGGGCTGCAGCTGAGGAAAATAGAAGTCTAGTGAAATGAATAATGCTGCAAGAGCTTTCTACTGGTGCTACAGCGTGGCTACTCTGTTGTATGTAGTCAGTTGCCAACCCCTCGTGTTGAGTAGCTATGTGTCATGACTGCATTAAGAAATAAAATCATAAGCAGGTTTCTGTCATCCTTGTTGCCTCATGTAAAAAGCAGAGAACAATTTTTAAAACATTAACATTTAATATTTGTGAATATCTATGCTACTCTACAGGCTATCAAGCATTGCTTATGAAGAGGTCCTGAATTTTACAGTTTGTTATTATTATAGTGGTAAGAACACCATGAACTCTACATACACTTGCTAGCTACCAACTTGTTGTTATCACTACAATTAATTTATTCATATGTTCTAGATCAGTCTGTCCACTACAGCACAGCATTGTGAATAGTTGTAAACAGCCTATGCCTCTCAAAGCCAAAGCCTTTTCATGTGCGTTTCTATGTGTATATGCACAGCGTGTGACATGGTACATTGATAAATGTTATATGTAAAAGGAATGAACAATACTTAGCTCCAATTGTTCCTGACACTGTGTTATCTGCAACATTAATTTATCTTGACAGTGCAATGTGAAAATACAATAAAGTCCAGAAGTTTCTTTGTGAAATGTTGATGGGGTTTATGACTTTAATTGTTCTTCAATATTCCTTATACGTGATTCATCTATTAAATCACATGGCACTGTATTTACCCAGTCATTAGGCAGTCAAAAATCTTAGAAGAAAATAACTGTGAGGAATAATGAATGAGGAATAATATGTAATGCATCGTTGATATGGAAATTAATCAGAAGATATATAGAAATTCACATGCCCTTCAGCAGTCATTACCATTTTTAATAAGTAAAATCGTAGTTGTCCAAGTATTTAGAAACAAATAACATGCCTTACTACTGTCATAGAGTTAACAGATAAGATATATTTGCAAAAACATCAACAAATTACAGTTTGTGCTGTTTGATCAGCTGTAATTAATTCTAGATATTCCTCAGGGGGGAACCAGTTCAAATGAGCTGATTATTAACAGTGATGAGAGTTGGATGGTTAAAATTGTATCCTTCTTTTACACCCTTCAGGAATATGAAAGCAATTGCTTTCATATTGGACATCAAATAAGGAAGTGATCTGTGTATTCAAATATGATGTAGAAGAGATTTTCTGCTTCTGGCACAAAATTAATCAGAGGCTTTGTGTATTCTAAACTTTTTTTTTTATTATTATTTTTTTAGCTAGAAGCAGGCATTGCAAGATAATACTGTACCACTGAAACACAGAAAGTGACATGTATGTAAAACTGTCTGACACTGACTGAATTTTTGACACATTAGCATCTACCTCCAGATGAAACTAGCTAGAGGTTATGTAGCTTAGTATCAATTAGGAATTTATATTCTTTACATTGGAGGCTGACTGTGAGCTTTGAGCTCTGCTTGAAAAATAAATGGTGTCTTGAGGTACCAAAAAGTAGGTGTTTAAAGACAAAGAGCCGAAATGACAGCAGCTGTTGCCCCCAGGCTTATCAAGCTGAGCACTGAAAAGGATTATTTTATTCCTATACTATGGAGACTGTCAGTCTCTGATGTAAACAACTAACATATAACATTTCTTCTTAAGTGCTAATAATTTCAGGCAGCAATCCACAAATGAAATTGAAACTGTGTTAATACATCTGCCAAGCCTTGAAGGCTGCAAGTGGTGACACTCAATGCAAAAGGTCAATAAATATTTGAACTTCTTTTTAATTTAGTTGTGCTAAAGTGTTTTAATGGAAGAATTTGAAAAATAGCACTTGCAGGAAAACTGTAACAAGAGGAGCGGATTATTTTTGTTTTTTCTCCAAAAGAGTCAAAATTGATTTACTGTTTTCAATTCTAAGTATATTTTATCAAATTCTGAACTGTATTACTTTAAATAATGGAATCAAATATATACTTGACATGCTTGGAGAGTGCATTTCTAGTTCCACAGCTCTGGCTTACTTAATGAGTGGTATCATCAAATACGTATCACAATTTCTTGGGATATATAACTTCAGTACTAAAATTTCAGAGAGTTTTTCTACATCAGTGATGTCATTTGTAATTGTTCTGAGTTATTAATAGAATAACATACTTTTGCAAAGAATCCTCCAGACTATTTTTCAGGTTTTCATACAGTGGATGGTCCATCACTATTTTATGTCACTTGTAGACAGTAATGTGACTTGGCTAAGACAGGGACATAAAATTATTCAGTTCTTGACACACACCTTCCATGGAAAGCTAGATTCCTATTTTAAGAGAAAATAAACTCCTGGAGTGAGTTCAGATGTTCCTTTATGCCACTTTTAATCAAATATATATGAGTACAAATACCTTTAGGATAAATATTTTAATTTTTCATTAAAATGATAGATTTTCCTTCAGAAAAATAACATCTCTGATCTCATCTCTGAAAATAAATCACACTCTGGTTACCAAAGAGCTGTCAGATTGTAGTCTCTGCTCATTACAAGCTGAGTTACAAACAGATTGGGTTACTGAGTGCCTTGATCACAAATCTCACTACTAGGATCCCAGGTTGCTCAAATCCTCATTTAAGAAGTTTGTTATTTTTGTAGTGTGTGTAATAACAGAAAAAAGCAACAAGCAAGCCTACAGACACTTAACCTGCAGACAGTTTCTAGATTCTGGATTCTCAGTTAAAGAATAGTCCACAGCAATCTTACGAAAATTCAGTGTAAGCTTTAAAAAAGTATAAAATGTGAGATCATATTACTGAGAAAAAAGGGGCAAATATTTAAATTCAAATTTTTGAGATCAAGTGGAGACAGTAAATAGCTTTGCAGAGAATTTAGAGGCATTATGTTTTTGTTTTGACAGATGCTATATATACATATATACACACACAAATTTTCTCAGTGACTTGTAAGAGAGAAAAAAAAAAAAAAAAAAAAAACAAGAAAAAGCTCCACATCAGTTAAATTGTCTATATATATACTACAGAGTAGGTGAAATGTCATAGTCTTGGTGAATACAGTAGCTGTCTGTTGGCAATACATGTGCAATATGCTTTTCTGACAAAAGTTTGTGTGGGATGAATATGCTGTACAAGGTACAAGGTTTTTGGCCTTATGTCATTAAACATCTTAGAATCACAAAATCATAGAATATCCAGAGAGGAAAGGGACCCAAAGGATCACTGAGTCCAACTTCTGGCTCTACACAGAACCACCCAAAACCCAAACCCTATGTCTGAGAGCGGTGTCCAAATGCTCCTCGAACTCTGCCAGCTTGGAGCCATGACTCCTGGGGAGCCCATTCCACGCCCACCACCCTCTGGTGCAGAACCTTTTCCTATCATCCAGCCTGACCCTCCCCTGACACAGCTCCATGCCATTCCCTGGGGGCCCATCACTGTCCCCAGACAGCAGAGATCAGTGCCTGCCCCTCTGCTCCCCTGTGAGGGAGCTGTAGGCCACCATGAAGCCTCCCCTCAGCCTCCTCTGCTCTGGGCTGAACAAACCAAGGGACCTCAGCCGTTCCTCACAAGTCTTGCCCTCCAGACCCTTCTCCATCTTTCTAGCCCTCCTTTGGGCACTCTCTAATAGTTTTATGTTCCTCTTGTATTATGGCACCCAAACCTGCACTCAGTGCTTGAGGTGAGACCGCACCAGGCAGAGCACAGCAGGACAATCCCTTCCCTTGTCCAGCTGGCAGTACTGGGCCTGATGCACCCCAGGGTATTGTAGTTCCTTTGGGGTGCCAGAGCACACTGCTGACTCATGTTCAACTGAACCCTCAAATTTCTTCACACAGGGCTGCTCTCCAGCCTCTTGTCCCCCAGTCTGTACGTATATCCATGGTTGCCTTGTCCCAAGTACAGGCAACTGCTTTTGTTCAACTACAGCCCTCTGATTTGTCAGGATGTCTCTGGAAGATCTAACTGCCCTCAAGGGAGCCAACAGCTTCTCCCAGTTTTGTGTCATCAACAAACCTATTTAATGTACCTTCAAATCCTGCATCCAAGTCATTGATGAAAACATTAAAGAGAAATTGCCCTAAAATGGTGCCCCGTAGAACTCCATTTACTGCAAGCTTTTGAGCCTGACCTGTCAGCCAATTGTTCACTCATCACATTATGTTTTTGTCTAGCTGTAGGCTGGACATTTTGTTCAGAAAGATATTATGAGAAACTCTATTGAAAGCTTTGCTGAAATCAAAAAAGATGTACATCAGATCACAAAAGATGGCTTCCCCTGGTCAGTCAGGTGGATAGCCTTGGCATAAAAGGAAATTACATTCACTAAATAGGGCTTTCCCCACATATTCCTATGTTGGCCATGACCAATGACTGCATTGGCTTTCAGATATTTTTCAAAAACTCTCAGAATAATCTTCTCTATAATTTTACCAGGCACCAAAGTGAGACTGATTGGCCTGTGATACCAGGGGCTTCTTTCTTGCCCTTCTTGAAAACTGAGACAATGTTTGCCAGCTTCCAGTCGACTGGAAGTCCACTCCAGAATCCAAAGACCATTGAAAGATAATTGAGAGAGGTCTTGCGATGGCATCAGATTCTTAGAGTATCCTGAGATTAATCTCATCAGCCTCCTTAGACTTATATACATCCGGCTAGAGCAGCAAATCCCACAAAAGTTCAGCTTAGCTGGGAGTTTATCGTTACCATAATGGTGGTTCTCTAGCTCAGTGCACCAGGGATTCTATAGCCTATCATCAGTGTTGAAGACACTGGCCATGAGCCAGCAGTGTGCTCTTGCAGCCAGGAAGGCCAATGGCATCCTGGGCTGCATCAAGAGAGGGGTGGCCAGCAGGGAGAGGGAGGTGATCGTCCCCCTCTACTCTGCCCTTGGAAGGCCTCACCTGGAGTACTGTGTCCAGGCCTGGGGCCCCCAGTACAGAAAGGGATGTGGAGCTGTTGGAGCAGGTCCAGAGAAGAGCCACAAAAATGATCAGAGGTCTGGAGCACCTCTCCTATGAGGAAAGGTTGAGGGAGTTGGGATTGTTCAGCTTGGAAAAGAGAAGGCTCTGGGGAGACCTCATTGCAGCCTTCCAATACTTGAAAGGAGCTTACAGGCAGGAGGGGGATTGACTTTTTACATGGGTGGATAATGGTAGGACAAGGGGGAATGGGCTAAAACTGAAGGAGGGGGGGGGGGTTTAGATTGGACATCAGGAGGAAATTCTTCCCTGAGAGAGTGGTGAAGCGCTGGCACAGACTGCCCAGAGAAGCTGTGGCTGCCCCATCCCTGGCTGTGTTCAAGGCCAGGCTGGATGGGTTCCTGGGCAGTTTGATCTAGTGAGCTAGTGGCTGGCAGCCCTGTCCACGGCAGGGGGGTTGGAACTAGATGATCTCTGAGGTCCCTTCCAACCCAAGCCATTCTATGATTCTATAATTCTAAGACAGAGATGAAGAACGCATTAAACATCTCTGCTTCACCTATGTCTCTATTTGTGAGGTGATCATCCTCATCGAGTAACAGATCAATGTGATTTCTGGTTCTCCTTTTGCTGTTAACTTATTTTAAAAACACCCTTTTCGTTGTCCTCCACAGAACTGGCCAGCTTCAACTCCAGATGAAATTTGGCCACGTGTATTTTCTCCCTACAATGGCAAACAGCATTACTGTAGTCCTCCCATGTCACCTGACCTTGCTTCCACTGGCTATACACATTCTTTTTTCCACCTAAGACATAGAAGATCCCTTCTCAGCCAAGGAGGTCTTCTGACACATCTGCTTGACTTCTGACATTTTGGAATTGCCTGTTCCTGTGCTCTTTCGAGGTGGTACTTAAAAAGTGACCAGCACAGATGGACTGCAATGCCTTTAAAAGCACTTTCCCAGGGGGACCTTACTAACTAGTTCCCTGAGCAGCCTGAAGTCTGCTCAAAAGTGTTGAAGTTTTGGTGGCAGTTTTCCTTCTTCCAAAGATTTAAAACTTAACTACTTCATGGTCACCATGGGCAAGATGGCCACAAATCATCAAGTCATCCATGAGATCTTCTCTGTTTAGAGCAGCAAACCTAGAAGTGTACCTTGCCTAGTCAGCTCCCTTAGGAGCTGTACCAGGAAGTTACCAACTTCATAAAGGCATGGCCATATAATGATGATATAAAAAGCAGGAGAGAAATGAACTATTTTGTCAGAGTTTTGTTTTGCTGGGCATGTATAATTACCATCTTGAGACTTGTAAATATCACGAGACAAGTAAAGAAAAGATCTGAATTCCCATATTTTTATGTTACAGCAATTCGACTGATTCCAATTGATCTTCAAAATAATAATAATAAAAAAATTAGAGAACTTTCCTTAAAAAAAAAAATCTTTTGAAGTGATATAAGTATACTAAATTATGTTATGTCTTTCTCCAAAGTCTGTGTATAGCTTTTCACAGTTTTAATTTTTGAGCTTGTTGTGTTATATGATAAAAACTGAATAAATGAATTTGCATATCACTTCCACTTGCCTAATCATCTTAAATTAACTCAAGCTTAGGAAGAACAGGAAATGCCATCATTATTTTCTGTATCAATAGAAGAAACCAAATGCATTGTTTTAGTGAGGAATTCTGAAACCTATTCCCATGGAGATCAATAGTCTGAAGTAAAAGTGCACTTATTTGGCAGTGATTTCAGTAGAACACCAGTGGGCATGCATTCTCTCCAACTTAAGTTAGTGGTATTTTATCATTGATGACCAGGCCTACTAAATCTGCTGTCATTTTCTTTTGATAGGTTTTCTTTATATTCACTCAAACGCTGGTGTAATGCTTCTGCCTCACATCTCTAGACAACAATGGCGGCATGATATTTCTGAAATATTTCTGCAATTTTCAGGATAGAAAAGCTCACTGCTAGAGTATATCTTATTTCATTCTTAGAAATCGGTATCTTTTCACATTCTTAAGAAAGTGGCAGTGAGTACAGAGGAAGAAATTTTGTTAGAAGTTTGGTATTTTTCCAGTAACAGATAGTTTTGATAGTTTGAAGAGGCACTGAAGCAGCATTTAGATGCTTACCCAAACAAAACTTTTGAAATCCTTCTCCATTGGATTTATGTTTAATTTTAGTGTTTGTATATCCATTTATGCTACTGACTACATGTTCACTTGCTTATTTACATCCATAATAACTTCTTTATGCTTCCGTTTTTCAAAGTTAAATAAGTTTCTCTTTAGAGTAATAAAACAAATCCAAGAAGCTGCTCAAGAACTACGGTAGTTCCTCTGTCTTAGAAATAAAGGGTAGCTGATTGATATATAGACACTAGTGAGCCTTTATGCGTGTCTTGGACAAGACATTTAGCAGAAACTAACCTCTTTCTGTAGAGAGATGTAAGTTTTGATTCTTCATCTGCCTCTGGCAAGAAGGACAATCCTCAATTATCGTCAGCATATTTATGAAAAATGTTATTTGCCTTTATGGAGATTGTGTGGATCATCCAAGACAGTAGGCTTCTGTACTTTATTTGTACTTCTCTCCAGATTCACTGAAATGTCACATGAAATCCCCAAATCAGCATAGTTTTACTGATTAAACACATACTTTACTAGAAGGATGTAGTTAATTACTGTTAACCATTTTCTTCAGATTTTACTCAGCTTCAGATTTGATTAAAACACAAATAACATCTTGACAATTTAATCTCAGTCTCCTAATTTCATCTGATTTTTTTTTTTTCTTTATACTTAGAACAATTAGAAAACATTAAAACTGCAAGATAAGGTCACTGAAGACAGGAAATTGTGCTTTGGATGCAAGAGCAATATATAAACAACTTTAAGAAGATTAGTTTGTTACAAGGTGTAACATATATTCTATGGTATATTCTTCTTGATAGGCTTATATATATATTAACATGGTTCCGTGTAAATTGTCTTTAAATGATTACATCAGAATGTACCCCATTCAACTCTACACAGTTGACTTAGGTGAGTTATTCTTAATATTTTATGACAGAAGTGCAGTCAGAATCAAAGCTTTTTAAATGAAACATAACTCATAACTATTCCCGTATTTTAGATGGTGTTGCTTCCCCTTCTTTTACTTTATTTGACCTGTTGGCTATTTTTTTTTTCTTTTGGTCCTGAATACAGCCTCCCTGGTAGGTATTTGAATAGGTAAAGTGCTAAAACATACAAGAAATTCCAAAAGTGCCTTTTTTGCTCAAGCAAATTTCTACACTCCATTGATGCTTTTTGCCTTCCTGCTGGTTTAAGTTTTTCAGGTACCGCTTACACAATATTACCATTATCTGGCACTAGTAAATTAATACTTTATATTAGTACATAGCTGTACTATCTGCTCACTTATTCGCATTGCTTAAGGGCAATGTTTTGAAGAAAGGTGAAATAGGACAAAAGGAGAGGGGAAGGGAACAGACGAACATTGAGATATAATCTACCTGTCCATTTGTGACATGGAGAAAACCAAATGGTTGAAGTAGTCACAACTCTCATATTTTGTGATTTTCTTTGCATCCAGAAATAAACATGTGCTGTGGCAGTTCCTCATAGAAAGCAATAGAGACTGCCACCCACGAAGATAACATTCAGCCCCATCAAGCACTTTGAGGTGTCAGCTTCCACTCCAGAAGCCACAAAGCACTATCCATATGTAAGCAAGATTAGAAAGTGGATTGCACATACATTTTTCCTCCTCTGTCTAGCATCCATTTTTTAGCTCTTCCTGAGGGCACGTAGCAGGATTTGAGCAGTCTTTCTTTTGCTACAACAGTTTTCACAGGCTTATGCAATAATATCACCACATCCTTTACCACCTTGTCTGTAAGTTCTTTTCGTTTCTGTCATGATGATTCTGCCACAATTTATTATACAGGTTCAATGTTCTGAAGCAGATGACAAACCTCTCTATTTCTTAAGAATTTTAAATTCTCTTTATTGTTTTTACATTATGCAGCAATTTCACATCTCTTTGGAAGTGGAGCTATGAGTGGCATCAGAAAAATAAATCTGGTAGGGTTTTTTTTTAGTTAAAAAAAACTTCTGACAGCTTCACAATGATGTGTGGATTTCTTGACTTACTGTTTAAAAACAGCATAAAGATTTTTCCTGATGTCCATATTGTTCATGCTCTTAACAGAAAGAAAGGAGTGGTGAGGGCCCACACTGTCACATGAAGGAACAACAGCTTTCAATGGCAGCAGGGCTGGTGCTTCAAAGTTCTTTTAAAACTACAGTGTTGGAAGAAATTACAAATATTTCAAGAATTTTTAACCTACATTTTAGAACATATGAAGTATTCAGTTAAAATCAGTTAAAAAAAAATCAATAATGCTTTCAATTGCAGAATTGAATGAGAAGAATAATCATTTTCTAATGTTTGAGATAGGTAATAGCTTGTTTCTTCTAAAGTATATATGGTGAATGAAAGAGCAAGGTAGAGGACAGCATTTCGGAAGTAAACAAAAAATCCGACGTCTTTCTTTGATCCATCAGTTGTATGTAAAATTAACGGAATATATAGTAGTTGCCTTTATGTAACTTCACATAGTCCTTTCAATGATCTTCTATAGAGAGATTTCTTTTTTGTCCTGCAATTTTCATCTAGAACATGTCCGTATAAACCAGTGGAAAAATTTTTTTCCATCCTATTTTCCAGTGCTCCTCCTTCCAATGTGCTTGGATGATGGAGAAGAGCAGTCAGAATAAATAGACAAAATTTGTGTGAACAGTACTGAAAGGTTGTCAAAACAAATTCCACGAACATTTTCTAAAGGTAAAATTAAGTTTGGGTATAACAATTTTTACATGCTAAGATACTATAAGCATACAGTTTAAGCTGAAAAATAAATTAATGTTTCCCTTCTGATTTTCTGTACTATTAATTTGAGTCTGTTCTAAGCCTTAGGAATGTTCATTATTTATTTTTGTCAGGGGCTGTGAAGGATTGCTTGTGAATTTTTCTTTTATTTCCAACCTACTTATTTATTTCATCTAGCAGTAGTAGCCCATTTTCAGCAAGAGAGATGGATGCACTACCCTATGTACATCAGCAGTAAACAAGGTACAGAATCGAAAAAATAATTCCCAGCTAACAGATGTTTCGTGAACTGTGAACATACGTTTTATGAACACAGGAGTTGGAGATCCCTTGATGTTTCTCAGGCATCTTTGAGGAGAACACTGAATGAAATACCTCTATGCTATGTACTGTATTCACTTATCCGGTAGCTGATAAATATTGCCACCTACAGAAGCCTTAGGAGGAGAGGGTAATGAATTTCAGTGTGATACAGACAGAGGTATAGCAGGGAAGAAAAAGGAAGGGCACTCTCCTGTTTGGTCAGACTGATGCTAGAGTGCAAACCGGCTATGAATAGACTGGAAGAAACAGGAAGGGCAGCAATTAGTCCTGGTGTGCATATGCTCAGATTCAACAGGTTTTTACTAAGTTGATTGCCAGGAAAAAAGCTTTCGTTTATTGGGAATTGTGTCAGTTTTCAGTGCCCTTGTACCTAATACTTAACTAGGAAACATACCTAAACTTCTCTCCGAACACCTTCCTTCAATCATAATGAAAATGTCTGTTCCCATTTCACCTGTTAGTGTACTGAGATATGCAAATGAGATGATTTGTCAAAAGTTGCAAGAAACCTGTGAAAAGTCATGTTGATTTTTGAGGTCACAATAGTTGAATCCAGTTTCATCAGTTGACATTAAAACATTTTAAAAGAGTGCGTATGAAATTTATGCTTTTTTTTTTTTTTTCTTTTTTTTTTAGGGGAGTTTCAAAAAAATACATGCTGTGATACATCAATTACTGACAAATCATTTGCTTCTCTGCCTTTCTTCCTGTTCAGGGCTTTAATGGTTTCCTATATTTTGCCTATAGAACATAAGCATTTCCTCAACATTATTTTTTTCTCTGCTAGTACCTTGTAAAAATAGTGCTGCTTACTGCTCTGAAAACTATTTTGAGATATACAGGTATGAAAACTGTTATTCAAGTGTAAGGCACTGATATTAACCGCATGATGGAGATGAGGGCTTTTAATTACGTATCTGCAATCTTAGCCTAGAAAGACTCATACTTTTAACAAATGTAAATGTACATAAGGTTATTGTCCTTCTTAAGAGAAAACTAATTGTTTGTGTGTTTGCCTGTATGTATTACCTAGATAAGAGTAATCTAAAATCTGTGGCAAGTAAAGAGAAGATCCTCTCAAGAGTTAGCTTATAAATTAAAGAAACAACAGAATATAACATTGTTTTAAAGAGAGAGGTTTTGTTATTTAGAAAAGGTATTGTACTGGGATTTACAAAGAGTTTCTGAGTTGCAAGAAAATGAATTTTCTTTTCAGTGAAATAAATCCACTGTCTCGTTAGAGATGCAGTAAAATAAGAAATGACTAAAAATGGATGACATTAATATGTATGTATTTATAATTGCACTCTTGTGAAAAAGCTTGCAAGAGTATGAGGTTAGTGATAATCACTTACTGAGATGTACTTATCCCCAAAAGAAAACAATGATAACTTGCTAAAGCACAACAGTTTCAACAATACTATCAACGCACACAATGTAAAAAACTTAGCATTTAGGAAGAGGAGATCAACTTAGTGAATTATTTAAAAGCAAAGTTTGTACAGATATTCAAAAATTATCAACTGTTTCACTAAACCCTGCCTATGTTCCTTAAGGCTGCTTTCCATTTGGTGATAACTGTTCAGTTCTCATCTGTGCTACTGACATAGCTGTTCTCAGTGCTGATATTTCTTACAAAGCGCTGCTCCTTTCACAGTTGCTCTCATGTTGGCAGTCCATGTTGTGCTTGTGCTAATTAAGTTTATACAAAGGTAGCTTTAATGGATGGATTTTAGTTGACTTCAGTTTTACAGGCACTGTAACTAT
>VXAV01006281.1:207692-222371 GCA_013399715.1 Alectura lathami | reverse complement strand
AAAAAAAAAAAAAAAAAAAAAACAAACAAAAAAAAAACATGTGAAGCAAGCTTTCAAATGTTGCAGGCGTTTTACAAATAGTATGAGCTTTTTTGTAGGTAATTTCCCTTTTAAGGGAGCATATAGAATTAATGAACTTTTTAAAGCCACCTCTACATTATCATACAAGAAAATGCTATAGCTAAGTTTTCCTTGCCATCAATTAATAGGAATGACTACAATCAAAATTATACTTGCTGATGATCTCCTAGTTTTAGGTGTAGCATGTCATCAGCTCTTCCTCGGTCAGTACACTTCTACACAACAGTGAATTGTAGACACTTTCAGGGCTTATTCACGTGATGGACAGGAAAAGAAATTGTTTGATTTGTTGAGTCCCTTGGAGTTATTTGAATCTGTCATGACACTCACAGCTTTCTCCACACCAAAGATAAGTCCATTAGCTTTCTTTGTGAAGAACACTCTAAGAGTGTCTGTATAAACAGCTTCTACACTATATGTTATTTTTTCTGTTTAACCACCAGCATTTTCATGTACAACTTATTAACTCACTCCTTTGAGGAAGCTGGACTTGGATGAATAGCTCACACGTTATCTCAGAGCACATGTTGTCTCCTGTATTTTAGTATGTGATTGCGCAGCAGAGAAAGAGCTGTAGCACTGGACTGTGGCTGAACTGGGGGTGCTGACCAGCTGGGTAGAAAACCATTTCCCGTGATTTTGGGGCGTTTTCTCTTTGTGGGCTTGGTTCTTGACGGGAGGAGAAAGGTTTGTTTTTATCAGGCTCCTTTAGCCATGTGTTGCTCCCAAGCTGTTAACTCTTTTCACATTGTCCTGGAAATTTAATTATTGTTAAATGTAGTTCAGCAAATGTCAGAGCTACAGGTGCTTTGATTCTGATTGTGATGTGGTGTCTAGCAGGGACTAAGATAAAGAAACTTTGTCCTAGCTTAGCCACACATTTTTGATCCTTTGCCGTGTCAGAAAGCATTCTTTCCTCCTGCAGCTGGACAGCAGTGTGAAATCTCTTCCACAATGCAGCCAGTCTTGTCATCCATGTGTAGTGTTACCCATTCTGTTGGTATGCTTCAAATATCCTGCATATGTTATTACTTCTTGCTGCATGTATCCTGCATATATACTACTTTTTACAGCACGCTCTCTGAACTGAGAAGCATGTAGGAACAGACCGATAAAGAAGTTTCCTGGCTTCTCCAATGATGAATTTTGGGCCAGACAGCCTTCTCTGTTGGAGGATCCTTGCTCAGAACCAGTGTCACAATCGTCGCAATTGGGAAGTGATTTCCTGGGGAAGGGGGAACTCCAAAAAGCCAGAACAGCTTAATGCAACCCTACGCTTTTCCCCATATTTCTTTTAGGAAAGGGGGCTGCAGAGACTGAGGCTGCAGGTCCTATGAATCATCCTAATAGGCTGTAAATGCCCCATGAGCCTGAAGCCAAACCTCTCTGCACTATGTCTTCGTGATGCTGAAGGGGGCACTTATTTTCTGCTTCGGCCCTGGAGAAATGTGTGAACAGAGAGGAAGGCCTCATCTTCTGTGTGACAGCTGCTTGTGTTTCACTGTGCAGTTAGCTTGTTTTCCCTCTTTAGCTAAAATTAATGAAGCTGCTGCCTGCCACTTGAAAATCCATGCATGTGTCTGTAATTCATTTGCCTGTCTCTGTCAACTGAGAATTATGTTATATATAGCACTGCACTCTTATCAGCTCAATAGAGGAAACCTAAGCGTGTTTTTACTAGGCAGGTTGTCTAATTTGCGAGTACAAAGTTCAAGATATTGAAATGTTATGAAGAATGCATTGTTCACGTTGAGGGGCAGACTTAAGGTTACATGGCTGACATACTTCTGTGGTTGTATATTTTATCTATTTTTTTTTTCCTCAGATTTTAATGTCCTTTTTAACCTTCTGTTTCATAAGAATTCAGGTAGCTCTTTTGCTCCTACGTTAGAAATAGAGGCTTTCAGATTTTACCTATTTTACAACAGTTCTTGCCTACAAATGAATGCCAAGAAACAAATAAGAAGGTGGCATATTTACATTGAGGGTCTAGAAGTAAAGTCATTTCATGAAATGTAAAGCACTCAACATCCTTGATGGAAAAAAAAAAAAAAAAACCTTATCTACAAAATAAATTTCAGCATGAGCCAAAAGAAAAATCACTCTGCCGTATGCCTTCTTTTGACTGTGTATGCCACAATTTAAGTTCTTTTTTTCCTTGTTTGATTGCTGTTCAGACATGTTTCATGGTGAGAAATACAGTAAGGCTGCAGGGAAATGATGATATCTGGATGATAGATGGTAATGTAGTTTCTTGAGATACTCTTTTTTTTTTTTTTTTTTTTTTTTTTTTTTTTCAGTCTTCCACTACATCTACTAGATTGCAAACATACTGTCCTCTCAGCCAGCTGATCGCAGTTTGAGATCTTTTGGTTTTCCCACTGAACACAGCCTAGCTTTCCAGAGTCCAAGGGGGGATATTTTGGTCAGCCTGAGCTTTTCATAACAAGAAACTGAAAGCTTCTGCGGAGCTCCAGAACGACAGGGTGGCTTTCAAGCAAGGGGTTAAAACTACTTTTCCCAACTCATAAAATTTCCGATGCACCCCGTGTGCTTCTGTGGGAGGGGGCTGCAGGGAGGGAACCCTCGGTAGCAATTGGCTGCTCTCTATCAGCTGCAGCTGAGCTGGAGCTGCTGCTGAAGAGCGGTATTGATCTGAAGGGTAAATGTGTAGGGAACCACAGCGAAGGATTCGGTCATTTCTGAGAAGGGAGCCAGCCTCTGCTGGTAACAACGTGGTTTCTACCTGCCCGTGGGATCCTTTGTGAATGAGGGGGGACCTGAGGAAGGGCAGTTTGTTGCCACAGCGATCCGGAGGAAGAGGTGCTGCCGCTGAGCAGCTGCTGCCGCGGCTCCGTGCAGCAGGTAGGGCTGCGTGCTGCGCCCGGCCCGGGGGCAGGGCGGAAGGGGCTCGCAGCGCGGTGGCTGGGCTGCGGAGGGGGGACCCAGGGTGGCTGCGCGGGGAGCTGCGGGGCGGGCGGGCATGCAGACTGCCTGCCTGCCCCGCACCGCAAACTTGGGCGAGTTCTCCGCAAAGTGAGCCAGCCGGCGGGGCCCGAGGGAAGGGTACGGGGGACTGGGGAGGGACGGAGCTGCTGCTGGCCCTGCTGCTCAGCGGGGGTGCCAGGCTCCGAGACGGCCGGCCACGAGGGCAGCTTGCCGTGGGCAGAGCTGAAAACGCACCGTGCCGAACTGGGGGCTTGGTGCAGCTGAAAGGAAAAATAAGAAAGTGTAGGTGTGGAACTTAAGTGACTGTAATTTCATGTTAAAATCTTGTTAAACATTTGGTCCTTTTCGTGTGTGTGAAGGTGGGGGGAATGGGGGGGATTTCTGCAGCATTGACCTTTGAAGTGATAAGATACGATTAAAAGCAGAAAGGTAAGAAATGAGGATTTGACTTGATGCAACTTTGAAAACACCTGAGCAGCCTCCTGCCTTTAAAAAAAGGCATTGCAAAAATAATTTCATAGTGGGAAATAAAATTTAGCGCTGACATAAAGATGTTCAAATGCAAGCCATGCTTTAATGTTGTAATGTTTCAAGTTCATTGTCTACAAATTAGTCATGTGATGAGCAGTAGAACATACATAATCCTTACACAAACATTTTAATGCTGACTTTAGCCCTGAATTATAAATCATACTGCAAATGTGCCTATAATGCAATTTGTGAGGACGCTTATCTTGATAAATATTTCACATACTCTTCAAATGCGGATGGCTTTGTGGCTGTGGTATCTCAGCTCTAAACATCTAGTTTAGGAGAAGGAAGGCTACATGTTTCTTGTATTTTAAACACTCCTTCCAAAGCATACTGTGGTGGCGATGGGCTTTGTGCTAATTTCTCTATGTACTGAGTGACAGTTAACAGCGTTTGTTTCTGTGTCAGCAAATATCCATACACAGCAAAATGGGAAGGCAGGCTATTTTACTGGTGGATGGCATCAAAGAATAGTTGTGGTTATCTGTGTTTTTTTTTTTTGTTTTTTTTTTTTTTCCCCCCTATTTCCAAGTTCAGAGAGAGATCACAAAAAAACCTGGCAATACAGGAATACTAAGTAGGTCTTATGACAGCGTACCTTTTGCTGTGTATGTGATTGCATGCCAGACAGAAAGTAGATCAGGACTGAAATGTTCTCATGAAAGCAGGACTTCAGGAAATTCACAGATTGGTCAGGATGTCTTATTTCAGCCCTCTGAACATCTCACTAGACCTTACATTGATCACAACATGTTGTTGAGAGGTTTCAAGGCTTCTTACAAAACACTTCTCCAGATCTGAAAGCCAGGTGGCTTCATTGCAGAAGTCATAAGCAGTTAATTGCTGAACTAATCAGAGTGCTCTGGAATGTATGGGTACACGGACCAAAGGCTTCCATCTCAGCTGATCAAACTGTTACCTGGTGTTGCTCTTGCTGAGATCAGGTCCCTGTTAGAGGTGGCACAGAGAAGGCAGATTCTCTTTTTGAGAGGCAAGAAACAAAATGCTGTATTCTGAAAAGAATTCTGAGTTTTTGTTTTTTTTTTTTCTCACAGCTATTGTATATATATAACATTTTTCCCTGAGTTTACTTAATTTGAATTAAATTGTGCTCCCCCCCATCCCCAGTTGTTCTGAATGTCAAGTGTATGGTATTTGTTGCATGGTATACCAGACAGAGATAGTAAGATCTCCAGCAATTTCCTTTCTATTCACAATACTGAGATAGAATTCCCTGCAAATACATGACGGTTTGTTAAAGTTATTTTATTTAATGGTTATATATGAAGAAATTTTACTTAAATTGCAGTGATGTACAATGTAAAATAGATAGCAGAAAGCAAGACAACCATGATGTTTATTTGTCTATATGCAGTTTCTCATTTTGTATCCATCATTTGGACTTCTGTTCTTCTGAAGAAAAAGATGTCTTGTAATGAGTACTGAAAAGGAAAGCAAATGCTTATTTTGCTTTCTTTCAACCTTGAATAACCCATTAGTTCAATGATAGTGCTAGAGTTGAATTTAAAATTTTATAGGCTAGCAAATTCCTAAATTGCTTTTCCATAAGTAATTTTTAGACTGACAGCTTTTTCCAGTATTCAGATTATTTTATATTCTTTCCTGCATAAAAATGTTTTAGAAATTGTTGACACTGATGTAATAGAAAAATAGCATGATATTTCTGTCCTTATTGCTTCTATCTGGATACTTCTATCACACTATCCTAAAGATATAGTTAAAAATGCTTTGTAAAGGTGTTTAAAGTTATCACAGAATGAGTGAACTGGGCAGAATGCATAGAACTGTGCAAAGCATCATTATCAGATTTCTCAAATATTCTTATATCCTTGTGGGTCCCTTCCAACTCAGGATATTCTATGAATCTGTTATGGTTTGATTTTTGTTGTTGTTGTTGATCCTGTGTGGATCCAGGAGTTGGATTCTGATTCTTGTGGATGCCTTCCAACTTGGGATATTCTGTAATTCTGTAGTCATCCAGAGCCCAGGTAAACTGTCTGTAACATACTCATAGAGTCTATCGGTCTGACATTAACCTTTCAAAGCTATTCAGACATTCATACACATATTATGAAAACACTACAGAAAAACAGATGATAAAGTCAGAGTATAGATTTGCACTGTCTTTATAGCGAAGGGGGTGGGTGTACACACTCATGTCTGCCATACGTACAGCCACAGAAGTATGTGCAGCTGTCTTGTTTGTAGAGTGGGGACTGTCTTCACACATGTGCCACAGTGGGAAACAATGATCCAATGCTCATAGTTTTCTATGCATTCATTGACTCTTCAAATGTGTTCCAAATATTTTTTTCATGTTTTTCTCTTGTTAGGCGTAGCTGATCATAAATATCAACTTTCTTAGGAGGTTTTAAGGAGAATTTCTGCACATTCTGAAGATGACAATGTCTGCTCAGGGAGATATACCTGTTGCTTTGAATGTATTGTGTGTGCTTATCTTAATGCTTATAATGCTTGCATCTGTATTCTTAGTTTCTAGATTTTACAGAATTGTCTGAAGCTGTTACATCCAAGAAACAAAATGTTTCATGTTCGCATATATTTACTTTTGATTCCAAGAACCTATACCAATTCTTAACACAGTAGTATTCAAAGTCTGATAAAAGTTCTGCTTTGTACTTTAATACCATCCAATATAGTTAATGTACACATGTGAATACAGTGTGAAAGGTTTTGAGATGACTTATGTTTTGATTAGGTCATGAGATTCTGGAAAAACTTGTTTGTATATATTTCTATTAAGCAATTCTGTTTCTTTCTTCTGGGAATACTATGCTGTTTTCTACATCTTTTTCATAATATTGATTAACAGTAGCATGTGTGTGCATGTGTGTATATAGTGAACTCTGAACTATACAAAAAGGAAAAATGAGAAACTCCTGAATAACTCCAGCAGAGGTGTCATCCGCTTGTGAAAATCTAGGTCAGTTAAATTTTAGTGTAAATAGACATACAAAAACATTTATGAGATCTAAATTATGTCACTTTAAACAATAAAATACATTGATATTTTGTCAGTGTTCTACTGAGGAAATTGCACATTTTAATTTCATTTCTACATTGGCATTCAAAGATCAGCTGTTATGTTTGAACCTGTAAATAAAAGGATGTTAACAGAGGCAGGTGAGAAATGCAGGAAAAAAAAAAAAAAAAAGCTTTGATTCCATACCATCTTGATTTTTTTCTAATTTAACCAAGTCTTTTGTGTGTTAAGACAAGAAACTGTAATTCCTCCACTTCAAATGATATGTATTTACCTACAGCATCACTGTATTAGCTGGCTTCCAGGCTATTCATTTGCAAAGAACTCTTGAAGCCAAATGCTATTCTGTTTTGAAAATGACTCATGAAACTGCCTCCACTTAAGCCATTTCAAACCATACACAAGTTTGCGTATGTTTAAACAGAGATGTTTTCATGTGACTTTTTTAAAGGCGAAGAGGATTTGAGTTTGTATAGCACTTATCATGTTTAAGGTATCACAAAGCAATGAGTTATGGTGCATGGTGGCAGCAGAGACTGAATAGACAAGTGCTTGTAGAATGGGTGCTGTCTGCAGTTCTGGGTGCTATAACTGTATTAGGAAAAGTTCCATGAGATTTTTGCTTTTTCTTAGGCAACCTACTGTTCACTGAAGGGGCTGAAATAAAACAACTTATGGAAGATGACCCTTCTCATTTTCCCCTCTAGATCTCATTTTCCTGAAATTCTTCTATGCGGAGGGAGGTCTAGGCTCTGCTGTGTGTATAAATTGTTCTCAGTGAATTCACTCGTACTGGCCTACAGTTACGAACAGTGTGATATCTGTTAGTAGTGCTGTCACAGTAGTAATATCCCGTAACTAGTGGGAGTTAGCACTGATGTATATTTGCATATGGACATTACCTTGCACTATGACAGTGCCAGACTATGCAGTATAAACCTGAGAGGGTATTATTCAAGGTAAAAATTAGTGATGGAGTACAGATGCAGTCATCCCTCTTTAATATGATCTAATCTTCAGAGGCCTCCATTCAAGAGATGGTTTCATGTGTCTTGGTTTGGGATGCTGCTTAAGAGTCTGCCTAATATTAAGAGATGGTTTCCATACACTCCAGTGTGATTTTCAGGATCTGCCTGCTAAAGATGGTACTTGTTTTCCCTGACAAGTATGACTAGGTATGAATCATTTCTCATTACCAAAGTGTCTGCACAGTTATTGGATAAACTGTGAGTAAAATAGACTGGTTTGGGCACTTTTTATTATTTTTTGATCACCTTTCCTAATCTTATTACTATTTACTGAAAGAGGGGAGGTTTAGGCTGGACATCAGGAAGAAATTCTTCACTGAGAGAGTGGTGAGGCGCTGGAACAGGCTGCCCAGAGAAGCTGTGGCTGCCCCATCCCTGGCTGCGTTCAGGGCCAGGCTGGATGGGTTCCTGGGCAGTTTGATCTAGTGAGGTAGTGGCTGGCAGCCCTGTCCACGGCAGGGGGGTTGGAACTAGATGATCTTTGAGGTCCCATCCAAACCAAGCCATTCTATGATTTATTGTTGTACCTTGACTGATTTGTTTTCTTTCATCCAGTAAAATGTGTTGTGAGGGAATCTGAAACAGCTGCTTTGCTAAACACCAGGAAGGGGCTGGTTTTCCTGGCAGGCCAAGTGAACTTTTTATCATAGTTTGTTACAGTTATGTAATGTTTTGAACTGTTGCAATATTTTTATGCCTGTTTTTGTTTTGCTTAGTTTTTTAAAATCTTTGTCTCAGTACATAGATTCTTACTCCTATAGCAAAAATTAGTTATAAGCTGAGTTTTGAGGTGCCCTGACCAGATCTTCCAAGCAGATGATCTTGTATTTGGGTTCTCATTGTCATATACCAGTAGATTTGCTCCAAATGTGTCATCTTGCAGAAAGTGAAGTTGCAGGCTATGCAGCAACTTCACCTACAGAAATGGCCTCTTATTCAGTTCTGTCTGGTACATTTTTTCTTATACAAACCACTGAAAACTTTAACAACTGCAACAGATGCAATGAGACTTGTGTGAAATTAGAAATTCACCTTGAAAATGACTTGAGCACAAGGAAAACACTTCCGAATAACAAAGTGAGTCTCACAGAGAATGTGTTAATGATCTGATGAATCCAACTGCATGTGAAAAGATAATGATGGGAAATGATAGTACTGAAATGCATTCTTGGTTTAAAATACTTAGAAAAGGATACTCAATATTTTTAGGTTTTATTTAAAACCTTTTTGCTTCAACTTTCCTGGCACTAATGGAAATAGCCCTGGTTCTGATACCTGTCAGAGGAATGAAGCTATGTGATTCAGGAAGTGACAGCTCAATGAACTAGTGTGACAGGGTTGATTCATCAGCATCTTTCATGTTGCATTCTAACAGTAATTATTCATTCCTCTGGAAACCAGCTTGAGTTTTGTTTGATTCTTGTCTCTTTAGGAGTATGGAGGAGAAATAAAGCTGGCTTAACTTTGGTTGGAGATTCTGTCAGAAAGTTATTACTGTTCTGCTATTGCCATTAGCCAATATCTGCCAGGCAGAGCATTGGCTACTGTGTGGCTTCCCTGTTGTTATGCACTTGCTGTTAAACCTCTTTTTGGGAGCTACCATTAGGACAGTGAAGGGAAGCCATGACACTGTGCTGTGGATTTCCTTGGCATTGGACCAATAGTCAGCAGAATGGCTGGGATCTAACCCTCTTTCTTCAGATGGCAAGCTATGTGCAAGCACATTCACTTGTGAATTTTTTGGCTGTCTGGTAGCTGCACTTGGACTGATTTATGAAAATGAAGAATTTATTAAGAACAAATTAAATGAAACGTATATTAAAAGAAGATTCACCTAAAGTGTAAGGCATGGCTGTATGTCCTTTTTATCTTACCAGTCAGCCCCTTTCTTACCATCTGTCTTTTCCCTTTTTTAATTTATAAGCTCAATTTTAGGTCAAAGATTTGATCTTCCCATGTGTGTTTTATCTCTCTATCCTCTCCTAAGCATTAGGTATCCTACCTCAAACCTAAATCTGTGCTTGTGGCCTAATGCTGAGAGGAGAATTTTCACACACATACATGCATATGAATGAGAAAGCAAGTCTGTTAGTGCATGGAAGGAAGACTATGGTGTGACTTGAAGGACACGTTGCAGTGGCTATTGTAGGTCTCACGCACCAGAGGGAGATATCTCTTTCTGTGAGCGTGTAATTTCAATGAAGCATTGAGTAAGTAGGAGAGTACATATGTATTCCAGTGGCTGTTTCTGGAAGATATGTCAACTGTTTGTCTGTGTTCAGAGGTGTGGGTGAAGATATCTCCCTCCATCACTGAATAAAAGTTCATTTTACTGTGTGAAACTTCAAAGTATGTCAGACTGTCTGTTTCTGTACTGAAATCTAGGTTTTTACCTACTAACCTAGTCAAACTTTGGTAACACATGAAAACACATAAAAGATATATATATATATATACACAAGTAAATCTGGTACCTATACCAGCTGCAAAGTTGGTCAAAGCTGTTCTTGATTACACATGGATATGGATTTCTGGGGAATGTAAATCAATGCATATAAACAAGAGTGATGTCTACAGAAAATGTACTTTAACAAAAATACTGGTAATCATAGAATCATAGAATGGTTTGTGTTGGAAGGGACCTTAAAGATCATCTAGTTCCAAGCCCCCTGCCATGGGTAGGGACACCTCCCACTACACCAGGTTGCTCAGAGCCCCATCCAGCCTGGCCTTGAACTCTTCCAGGGAGGGGGCATCCACAGCCTCTCTGGACAACCTGTTCCAGTGTCTCACCATCCTCACAGGAAAAATTTCTTCCTCATATCTTGCCTAAATCTCCCCTCTTTCAGTTTATTCCCATTACCCCTCATCCTGTTGCTACATGCCCTTCTAAAGAGTCCCTCCACAGCTCGCTCCCATGTAGGCCCCCTTCAAGTACAGGAAGGCTGCTATGAGGTCCCTCCAGAGCCTTCTCTTCTCCAAGCTGAACAACCCCAACTCTCTCAGCCTGCCTTCACAGGGGAGGTGCTCCAGCCCTCTGATCATTTTTGCGGCCCTTCTCTGGACCCCCTCCAACAGCTCGATGTCTGTCTTGTGTTGGGGGCCCCAGAACTGGATGCTGTACTCCAGGCGGGGTCTCACGAGAGCAGAGTAGAGGGGCAGAATCACCTCCCTCACCTGCTGGTCACGCTTCTCTTGATGCAGCCCAGGATGCGATTGGCCTTCTGGGCTGCAAGTGCACATTGTGGGCTCATGTTGAGTTTTTCATGAACTGACACCCGCAACCCTTCTCTTCAGAGCTGCTCTCCAGCCATTCTCCACCCAACCTGTATTTGTGCTTGGGATTGCCCCAGCACAGGTGCAGGACCTTACTCTTGGCCTTATTGAACTTCATGAGGTTGGCATGGGCCCACCTCTCCAGCCTGTCCAGGTCCCTCTGGATGGCATCCCTTCCTTCTAGTTTGTCAACAGCACCACACAGCTTGGCGTCGTCCACAAACTTGACTGAGGGTGCACTTGATCCTGCTGTCCATGTTGCCAACAAAGATGTTAAACAGCACTGGTCCCAGTACTGATCCCTGAGGGATGTCACTCGTCACTAGTCTCCATTTTGGCGTTGAGCCATTGAACACAACTCTCTGGGTGCGACCATCCAGCCAGTTCCTTATCCAGCAAGTGGTCTGTCCATCAAACCAAAAACGTGTGTGGTTCATGGGGACTTCGTTATCATGCAGAGGAATTGCATTTCACTGGATTTGGTTCCTGAGGCTGTAGAGTGAACTGAGATGTTTAAGCATGAATACAAATGCCTCTTGAATCCGTGACTGGAGAAAAAATTTGACCACTCTTGTCAGCAGTAAAAGCAGTATGCCACAGTGAATTTTAATCCATCAGGTACAAGTCTCAAAGGATGTTGAGAAAGTGTGATGAAAATTTGTTTATTGAGTATAGCACAAGTGAAATATGCCCCAACAAAGAAGATATCAAAACAGTATGTATAGTAATATTTAGTAACATTTTCTGGTACTCCTTTAGAAATGTTAACATAGTTATTTTGTGATGGGCCCTGGAAGTTGCAAGAAGGGTAAGACAGATGCCCCTAAAATATTCTGGACAGCTATAAAACAGCGGAGTCATAAGTGAGACTGTTGTAGATATTTCTGAACTTTTCAAGGTGAAAATGGAAAGAAAAAAATGGAAGCAAATTATGCTTCTTTCCTAGTAGAAATATGAGCTCTCATGTGTTAGTATTACTTATTTCTCCTCTATTTAGTAAGTTTTGCTGCATATGAACCTCTCAAATTGCTCACACAGTTTCCCAAGAAAATGTCTTCCTTGCAACTGCTAAGCTCCTTTACTATCTTTGTCAGGCAAAGCTGCTATGATAGTGAATAACAATTTGCTTAATAGACTCATTTATTTACTCCCTTTTTGCAGTCAATTGCTATAAGTTGAATAGCTCTATAAAGAGAAAAGTATTTTTTCCAATGAAATAATTATTGATTTTAAACTTTATTTCAAATGATTTAGAAGAAAAAAAAAAATCCTTCTTTGTTTACAATTGAGCAGTCTCAAAGGATGATGTCCATAATTTCCTGTTGCATCCACAGTTAAGTAAAGCTGACAGGATGCAATAAAAAGAGGGGGAAAACAGTGAAAGGGTTGTCTTAATTGGTTCTGAAGCTCACTCCTGTTATCTAAACAGAGCATTGAAGAATTGATATTAACACCTGGCTTACGTCTATGCAAAACCCAGAGTTCCTAAAGTAGAAATTAAATGACTTAATGTTGAAAATCTTCTAAGCTGAATTCTGAAGTTCTTTTCTGAAGGGCAATGCTAACTTGCCATGTAGTGCTGACTCAGATAAACTGGAATGCTGTAATTTTCATAGTCAGAAAGTCCTATCTCCTTGTACTGTAGAAGTTTGTTTAGAATAAAATATTTTGAAATCACTGATTATTTCTTTTCCCTTCTTTAAGACAAAACATGAACTGAGATATATATATATATAAATTTTTGTATATGTGTATAAGCATGCTTGAAAATAACTTTTTTTTTTTTTGTCTAAATCTTAGGCTTTCCCTTCTTTCCTACCTATCCTTTAAGAACATACTTAAATTCAGTTATACTCAGGCTCTGTGCTCTAATAGAATATAAGTCCTTGGAGCATTAACAAATCTCTCAGCTTTTAAATAGACTGTAACCTATTCATTTACAGGGCTACTTCAATAAAGCAATAGCTCAGTTAGGTTAATGATGGATCATGGTGTGATTCGATTTGCAGAGTGCAGGCTTGCCCGTTATCCCCTAATGTTTGTATGGGTCATGTTATCACATCCAAATAATGATTCTTGCCACCCCTTGTTCCTGGAGATATCGCAGTGATTACAAGAAGGCTCAGTATGCTAGTACACAAAGCCTTTAGGGTTCTGTTGGCTGCTGTTGAGGTATTATTTCTATCTAGAGCATGATAAAACAGGAAAGGTTTGGGTTTCTTGGCGACTGTGACACCTTCCTCCTGTGATTCAATTGGCCATCTGGCTGAGCAGACGGGCTGGACGTTTGCAGAAATCAGATCTGTCTCTCTGTCTTTTGCTTCTTGCTTTTTTCTTTTTTAGTGAGGAAAGTTAACTGACCCTGACCTGCTGTGACAGATTATTTGCAAGTCAAGTGCTTTGCAATCTTATTTTTGCCCTCTCAGCTTCAGTATCTCACATGAAGATAGAGCAATTTCCAACAGGAGGAAAACATCTCTCTACTTTCACATTGACTGTAAGTGCTACACAGGAGAGGCTTGGGATGGTAGCAACATGGAGAAGAAAGGAAAAGAGGATATGCTTTCTAGTTGTAAATGCAACACGAGTACCAGCAAGACAATTGTTTTTTTCAGTGCTGCCATATTGTCATTTACTTTGAAGGATTGTCCTCACCTAGGCATAGCAATGCAAAACACTGAATGATAGGACAGGTCAAGTGAAGTCTTGAATGTGTTTGTAAATGCTTGTAAAATGCTCTTAAATTTTATTTTTACTTTTTTTTTTTAAGGTGATTGGGGTTTTCTTGCCTGTCACTGCATTTATGCTCTCTGACCATCAGGCTGCTTACTGGTCCAGCTGCTCACAAAGCCAAATCTTGTTAAATGGTTCCAATAAAACTGTCATAATACTCACTAGCAGTGCAACTTCCTAAACATAAAACACTAGCTAATATAGACTCAAGCTAAAATATGAGTGAACAGAGGAACAGTTTGCATTTTCTTGTATAAACATATCAGGTAAATAACTTTATTTGTTTGCTGCCAGCTACACATGCAGCCTAGGTAAAGGAGAAATAACTCATTCCACATAAGGAAACAATGTTCTTCAAGTGAATTAGTTTTGTTGCAGCTGAATTTAAAGATTCTCCAACACTTTCTGTCACTAGGGAGAGAAAATAGTTACACGTGATTCAAGAACATTTTTCTAAGGAAAGCAAACAATATTGAAAAAATACAGCTGGAAAGCTCCTGTTAACATCATTTTTTCCCTCTTTCTCTGCTTCTAGACAATGATAAATATAACACAGTGCACAGTGTCAAGTAGTGACGAAGGATTTTGAAGTATACTTTCTTAACCTTTCAGCTTCTTTTTTAATCTTTCCATAACTAAAAACTACATATATAGTTATATAGTATGAAAGCGATATATGTATTTCCTAAATAGTTCGAATAATATAGGGTGCTTTGGTTTCCTATATGAGACATTAAAAATATAGTTAATTAAATTAATATTGCCGTGTTGACCTGTTAGTCAGGCAATAAGGGAAAAATGGGCACTTATAATAGATGAGTAAAGCTATTTCATTACATTACAATAGATTTGGTTCTCATTATATAATGTTTTTATTCTGCTCTAAAAGCATTACACACAAACCTTCCCAGAAATAGAGCCAACAATCTCAAAATTGTAAGCAGATTTCAAACCTAAACTAGATTTCCCAGCTGTGTATTGGTATATACACACAGTGAAATAGTGGAAAAATGGCCTTTGAAATGTTTACTACATTAAAACTCTGAAAAGTTTTGC
>VXAV01006281.1:192009-203816 GCA_013399715.1 Alectura lathami | reverse complement strand
AGAAATGTAAGAGCTTAAGAGAATTATTGGCCTTAGCTGTGTTCTGATAACATAAATAATTATCTTAACATCAATCTCTGACCCTCTTCTAGACCTAGTAGAAACACTGTATACTGTTTTGTCATTCATGTAACAGCTATGGCTGATTATTTTCCATCTTTCCTTGAGGACATTTATCAGATGGATAGCTTAATGTCTGTACCTTGTGATTTCTTGACAGCTGGCCATAAAACCTGATAAATGCTCCTGCCAACAAAGCAGCACGTGGGTTTAAAAAAAAACTCTGCAATTCTAATAATGTAGATTATTTGATTGATGCACAGTATGCAATTTAATTACAAAAATAAATGAGGAAGAGGAAATTTGTCACTTCCCTATTCATTATTCCTTAATTAGAGTACAACTAATCAGGGTTCCTGATTGGCTGAAATAACCTCAGGTATAATTTACTGCACTGCCTTTACAGTAGAATAAAAAGGAAAGTATGAGTTATGTCTCACTGCCAAAACAGCACAAAAGAACAAGGAAACAAGACGAACCTTAAAATACTGTAAACATTGCTCTTTCTGCAATCTGTCAGATCAGTAATTTATTACAACAAATGAAATGCTTGTCTGGCAAAATGACAGAGCACGTTCTTTCAATATGCAGTATTTATGTATATCCTATTTCTGACTACCAGAGTAGATCAATGCTGCACCTGAGACCAATGCATTCATTTTGGTTTTGGCTTGTGTAGACACATTCTGCGTACTTTGCTTAACATTAAAACACATCAAATGGACCAAATAGATGGTGATGATAACACGTATCTGAGGTCATTATGGCTTCATTCTGGAGGCTAATTGTGGAGAACCAAATTTAATTTAGGTTTTCTTTTTTCCTGAGTCGATTATATTTTACCAGTTTGGTTGTACTGTGATGTCTGTCCTGCACTTCTGCTACTTGCATTGTCTATGCTTTAATGCACGTGTATTATGGAAGAAACAAGGACAAAACTGGAAAGTAAACTTTCCTCATTATAAACCGTATTTGTGCATACTTTTTCTTGCAAGTGTCACAAAATATTTACTTACATACATTCGTGCACTGGTGAAAATAATACATTTTTTGTATATGGCAGTCTAATAACTGTGTAGGAGAACAGGACACACATGTTAATAGACATTGTCCAGGACTCTTATGTGTAATCATGGGAGCAGGATGTGGAAAATTCTGAGTGAGAGTTGGTTCTTCTGTGGGACTGTCATTGCTTCCATTCCTTCATACATTTATTTCCTCCATTCTGGGCATACAAAAAGAGAGAGAGGAAGAAAGCTGTCAAAATAGAGGTTAGCACGGTGGTTAAGGAATATTTCTGGGATGTGAAAAAATGAAGTTTGAATCCCTGTTTGCCTTGGCTTTAACCCAGTTCTCATTTCAAGTAAGTAACTTCACCACTCTACTATTATAGCCTAAGCATCTCCAAGGAAGGTATTTAAATTTTTATAAAAATTTAAAAGGTCGTCGTTGTAGAGAGGAATTGTAAATGGCTCAGTAATGCAGCTCGTAGAATACTTACCCACACTTGCAGAGGCAGGTTGGGCTTCTGTGCCAGGTTAGGCCAAGCAGGGACGTTAAACCCCTTGGTCTCCCTACATTTCAGATTAGTTACCTTCTGCAATATTAGGTGGACTAAAATTTATCTACAATCTTTTTACAGACGATTTAACATTGTCCTGTGAGGTGTGGGACCACTTCTGAACTATGAAAAAGTGTAATGGACATAAGATACATTTTAGTTACCTCTTCACATAACTTTTTTTTTTTTTTTTTCCCCCTAAATTCTAATCCAGGGGATGTTTTTTTGCTGCATTTATTTCTCACTCTATTAGAGTAGACCCAACCTGGTCTACTACTCACACAGTGCAAAACAGGAGTCTTTGAAGAAAGAGCTATAATCTTGAATGTCTCACAATGAGAAAACTCTTGGGGGTACAGTTACAATGAAGTAATTCATTGAAAAGTGCTTATCTCCTTGTAATACAGCTGCACACAAGAGCTCCTTATGTGCCCGGTTGAGGGCTCAAGCACTAAGCCACAGGCTCATTTTGATTTCCTTTGATTCCAAGGCTTGTAATTAAGCAGATATAACATGTAAGACGGAGTCATGTACAGCCACCTTTGGTCCTTAGTGCTTCAAGCAGTGCATAAGACATGACTAGTTCAGTAGTCTACCATCAGCAAAGAATCACTCAAAATGGCAGAAAATTGTGTACTTACCTATGTTTACTTCTGCAGTAAGTTTGTCTCTTGTGTTCTCGTTTAGGCAGAGCTTGTCCATGATGCATCTTCTTTGTGTGCTCCTGTCCCAGCATCCTGATGTCCTTATTATCCCTTTTTTTCTTAGTATTTGGTTTGTATTCGTATATATTTGTGCTTTTTCTTTCTTTTGTATATGCTTTTCTTCTAATTTGTACCTTTTTAGTCTTTCTGTATCTTCCTCTCTCATTCAAAAGATGTTATGTTGCTCAGTTATGCTAGTGTTTTAGGTTTAAGGAGCCTTTTGCTTAATTCCAAGAAAGCTGGGTCACATCTGCAGCAAACAATAGTTCTCAAATGCATCAGATACTGAGGAAGAAGCCTGAGGCTTTATGCTGCTAACATCTCTATTAGCACAAAAACAGCTAGAAGTCTTGCATAGTGATCTGAATTTTAAACCTATTCGTACCTTGGTAGATATTTCTGCCATTTGATTGTACCTCTATTTTTACCTCTACTTTCCATGCTGCAAATGTGTGTTGCTGTAAATGAGGATGTGAAGATGCATCCGATATCTCTATCTTTTTAAATACAAGAAAATCTTCATATACTATAGCCTGACCTATAAGAAAAGTATCTAAAGGAGCAAGGCAGAAACTCCTAGATATGTAATCAATATAATAATTGGATTTCTGAAGATGTTCTGGTAGGATTTTATTGTGCAAAACTATGCCTTAATTTAGGTGGCTAATAAAACATTACCTATTATGACATCTCCTGAATAAATACAAAGATTTTTTTCATTGTAGATACACTGGAATAATTAGGCAGTCGAGATAGGAGAAATAGGGCAGCTTGTGATCTTGACTGTTCATATGGATTTTAAAAAGTACAGATTTTTAATACATTTATTCACTTCAGGCACCTCCTGTCTGACCTTGGCAAGACTTGCAGCAAGTGCTTTTACAAAATATTTTTAAAGAAAACTCATGTTTGAGACTCCCACATGAATTCAGACAACTCAGCAATTAAAAAAAAAAAAAAAAAAGGAACCTATTTTATTTGTTGAAGTATTAAAGTTATTTCTGTCAAACACAAATGTTCTGTACTCTCACTATTTGATGGCAACTTTTGAATGCTCTTCAGTTGCTCTGTCTCATGACAATCTAAAACAATAGCTTGGCAACTGATGCCATCTGCCTGCATCCTTTGAAATATGATGTTTATAGAAAACCAGCAGCATTAGAAAAGTAAATGTTTCTCTGATGAGCATATTAGCAGCAATGTACTCCTAATACTGTGACAACTCTGGCAGTAACTGAAGCTACAAAGTCGCACAGGATCTGCTCTGCCACCTCAGTGAGGCTGTGACTCTTACACCAGGTGGATTGCAAGGAGGCTGCAGCCTTCTCACAGGACAAAGTGGCACAAAGCCAGTGAATATTCCAAAAATTTCATTGCTTCATAGGTTAGGAAAGCTTTCTATAGATGAACAAATAAATGCTGTTTCCTATATTGTCAAATAGAATGGGACAACATGATTTTAAATGGTGAAGCTGGAGAAGGAGAATCTAGTTCTGAGCACCTATGTGAATGGAGGCTGCACAGAAATAAGTTTGCAAGTTTAAAATTTAGTAATTGACTGTTCCATCAGATATTATTTTCTATTTTCCCCCCAGTCCTAGTTTTTAGAATGTGTCTTGGTCTTTATCTGAAGCATTTTTATATTTTGTCTTGTATAATATTTTTTTTTTTTTTTGCTTATGTGGATTCGACTTCAAATGCAATGTATTACCCAGAAGCAATATATTTTTACTGGTTATATAATTTTTTCCAAAATATATTTGAGTGTAAATTGAATTAAATGGGATGTGTGAAACTACGTCTGATAGCTCCATGAGGCAACTTAATTACGGGTACTGTTTTTCCATATATTGAAATGCAGATTTTGTCCAGTTTCAGTATAACCATAGGAGTGCAGCATATAAACTTCTTCGTGCCTCTGAGTTCTTCCATAGTGGAGTCCCCATTACACCAAACAAAAAAAAAACTAGTTGAGCCAGTTACAACTTAACATGTCTTCCTAAAGACTGTGATGTTATGAAAATGTTTAAGGTAAAAGCCTAAGATATAGAATCATAAAGGTTGGAAAAGACCTCTTAGATCATCTCATCCAACTGTCAACTCATCACCACCATGCCCACTAAACCATGTCCCTAAGTGCCACACCTACACGTTTCTTGAACTCCTCCAGGGAAAGAGACTCCACCATCTCCCTGGGCAGCCTGTTTCAATGCCTGACCACTCTCTCAGAGAATAAGTTTTTCCTAACATCCACATTATCTTAGAGCATTTTCAGTGGACCATGGGTTATGAAGTACAAACTACAGCTGCAAACAGACTGGGTTTTTCTGAACCAACGTGAACCTCCCCTGGCACAGCTTGAGGCCATTACCTCTCATCCTATCACTGTTACCTGGGAGAAGAGGCCAAGCCCCACCTCGCCACAGCCTCCTTTCAGGTAGCTGTAGAGAGCAATGAGGTCTCCCCTGAGCCTCCTCTTCTCCAGATTGAACAGCCCCAGTTCCCCCAGGCACTCCCCATAAGAGTTGTGCTCCAGGCTCTTCACCAGCTTTTCTGCACTTCCCTGGGCACGCTCCAGGACCTCGATGTCCTTCTTGTAGTGAGGGGCCCAAACCTGAACACAGCACTCAAGGTGCAGCCTAAAATGCAAGCCATTAGGGGTGTTAAAGTTGCAGGACAGAGTGTGAGTGTGATAGAACATAGGTTCCCCTACTCCTGGTGGTGGGGAGGCAGGCCTTGTTTGCTGATGTATTGGAGAATCATTGTGTGTAATAACCTGTGCATCTGTGCTCAGATGAAAACAGTGTTATCCCTATCAAGATGGGAGGCCGAAGAGTGTGAAGAGAGGAAAGAGATGTCACATTGGTCTCAGTGTCCTGAAAGCTAAGAAATGGGTTAATAATAACTTGGACATGCAAAGAAGAAGCCTCTAGCAATTTTCCCATTCTAGATTGTAAAATAATTTCCCCTGTAGCTTGAGCTTTTGGTGCAGTTTCAGTTCAGCCTACTATCTTTGAACACAAAGAAAATCGAACAACTGTCTTTAATGTACATTTATGGTGTTTTTTGCTGGTCTTGATAAATAGAAAGAGCTTTTATTTTCCCTCTGAAACCCAAACATTGTATTGTTCTAAGTATTCTTGCAGAAGTGAGCATCTTCCACTCCATTTAGGAAGACATGACGTAGTGACTTCTTCAAAGTTTCAAGAACATGCTGGCCTATGAAGAGAGCATGAAAGTACTTTCATACTTGGTCTGGAAGTAAAAGTTTTGTATATGAAAAAGTAATATAAGGCTCTCTCTGCAGAACAAAGCTAACCATCAAGTAATCTTGCTGTTGAAATAACTAAGACGTTAATGATCTTAAGCATTTAAGCAGCAATTACAATTTAAGCTCTCCATTACTAATGCAATGTGACTTTTATGTCTTTGCCTTTTTCCCTAATGAATTCAAATTTCAGCTGTAACATTAGTGTTGTTTCTTAAAAGCCTTGCTTGCATTTCTTGGAAAATGAGATATATGCATCCATTTGGTCTTTGTATATCCATGTATCTATTTCCATTTTATGTTTGAGCTTATCTAGCATCTTCAAAGTGATTTAACATCGGGGTGAAAATCAGAAGAAATGTTAATTTCTTACCTTGAGGGGGGAAAAAAGTCAATTCAGAGGCAGCATACAGCCTCCAAATCCAGTCACTGGTCCTCCCAATGGCTAGCAGCTTGCTCTGCGCAGTGTGCCCAAAAGCCGATGGCAGCTAGCTGGCCACCCAGTCTGTGCGTGGTCTGAGGCAGGCTTGGTTTGCGCTGTTTCCTGCCTGTCTGGGTAAGAGGCCAAGTAGGAGTGAACCTCTCAGAAAGGTGCTGGGAATGTTCACCTTTTGTTATTGCATACAAGGGTGAGAACTCATACAGGAGTCACAAGTACAAATCCACTAGAAGTCAAACTTTGTAAATTCCAGAAATAAAGGATCAGCATGGAAGGGCTACAGTGATATTTCTGCATATATTTTTGTGCCTGTAATAACCATAGTTAGTTCCGCCTTCCCTTGGTTATCAAAGCACTTAACTCCACAATGGCATTTTTCCCATACTAGTAGATTTCTGTTACAGTTTTACACTGAGTTCATTCATTACATGTTGAACTTAATATGATCACCCTAACTCCTAAAAGTGTATTATTCATATATTCACTAAGCAATGCATTCAATGTCACCTTTTCTCTTCCATCCTACTTGACTTGTTTATGGATGATAGAATTGTCCTCTGTGCGGCAGAGTAAGGATTTTTTTGTATAATTCAGTGTGTGTTGCCATGCGAATGTACAGGCAGTAAAAATAACTTTCTCAGTATGCTTTTTATTAGCAGTAGGCAAACTGCAGTTCCATCTTTGGTACTTGTTATCATATTTTGTGTAACATCCTTCTTTCTGTGGGAAGCTGAGTGCTGAGAAGAAGAGAGGTAGGGCTGGAACAGAGCAGATGGCAGGGTGGCCAGAGAGTAACAAGGATGGACCTTCTGCAAGTATTGCATCTCAGTTTGCAAATGCTTTACCTCAGCTGTCCTCAAAATGGGGCTTGATTTTGTGCTTCTTGAAGCCTTACACCTGAAAGGGCAGCAGTGGAGTACAGGCAGGCAGAGATGACGATGAACTGACAGCAAAAGTGCTGCTGTAACAGAAGTTCCTGCTCACTTAGTGCACATCTGAGTGTGAGTTTCAGTGAGCAGAATGAATGGCAAGTGGGGAAAATTGTCAGTATTTTAGTACCTTTCTCAATCTTTGTCTTCAAGCCATCCTAGTGGTGAAATTAACTCGCTAGCTTTTTCTAGCTGCAGTTTGGACAATTTGGATTTTAATTACGAGCTATTATGTATCTAGTTACAGGGAGGAGTGAGATACGTTTTACTCCTGTGAGCAGTAACCTCTGCCCACATTCACTCAGTGGATTTGTGTAATGTTGGCTTTGGTGAAAATGGTCAGTTTTAGCAAGAAATAACAGTAAAACAATTAGAATAAAAAACACCTTAAAGCAATTTACTTCACAATTAATAAAAATTCCTCCCATTTCTGATTCAATGCTTTCTAAAAATGATCAGGTCAGGAAGCAAAACCACATGAAAAAAAGCTGGTAGCTGCTGATCATCTACTGAGCATAAATACATTAGATAAAATCCTTTTATTATACTGTTTAATTAGCTACTACATATCTTCACAAGCAGATAAAATGTGTTTTATGGATTTACATGTCTAAGATTTGCTTTTTCACCCCTTTAGGAGTGCTTAAGATGCAGTTAATTTGCAGGATAAATATCCAGTTGTTTGTGAGACCCTGCAGTGATGATATGTGCTCACTCTGTTATTTAGCATTTCAGCATTTAGAATTTGTAGATTGCTAAGCTGGACTAATAGAGCTGATATTCAATTTGTGATAGAGCTGGCATGTACTTTATACTCCTACTAGGGAAGAGAAGAGTCAAAATTTATCTGCCCAGTACAGTGCGAGATATACACGACCATCAGTGGCACTGTAAAATCAGGAAAAAAAATAATATTTATCTGTAAAAGCCACCATTACATGGTGAATTTTGTTAGTTATTTTTAAATCTGTTAGATCACCTTACCTGAATTTCAGTTCCTTTGAAATAACTCTGTTAAATGACCACTTAAGCTTAGCATAATTAGAACTAATGGCTTTGAAAGCTTTTAGGTACTGGCAAATACAGAGTTTGTGTCTGTGCTTGTTTGTTGTTGTTGTTGTTGCTGTTTTAGTAGTTTCATTTGATGGTTTTAAAAGAATAAGGTTTCACCTTTGGCCAGTGCAGATGTCAGCAAAACCAATCTGAGGTCATTCTTATTTAGTCTCTTCCTTGTTTAAAAAAAAAGAAAAAATTTGAAAGAGACAAGCAAACAAGGTTGTGTTTTGCTGTGAATTCTATATTGAGTTCCCAGCAGAAGGAATTCTCTGTCCTCTTACAGTTGGTCAGTAGCCCAACAGGAAAGGGTATAATGAAAATGAATACAAAAGGCAGGGAAGTGGTCTTGGAATAGGGAATGTAAAGGGTTTATGAGCTCAGATTACATCTGCCTTTCCTATAGAAATAAGAGTCAGCTACAATACCAATGTACACCTTCATTAAGGTTCCTGGCCATCAGTTACACATCCTACTTTCCTCTGTTCTCCTTAGAAAGATGGGGAAGAAGTGGGATAATTGCCCTGAAAAACAATTTGAAAGAGTTGGCATTCAATTTTTTATACAGCAATATGTGTCACTATTTTCACTGATACACACCCATAGCTAAGATGAGCCAAAATTTCAAATGATAGCTAATGCAGGGTGCATCATTGATCAGTCATCATCCTCTGGGCTATGGCTTCTTAAGTGCCTGGAATCAGAAACTGTGCTGCTGGTTTTTCATCTGCATCTTTGAATCACAGATTTTCCTGTGTTCGCATTTCTCTTTTGTGATGTGCAAGCTCAGAGAGCTTGCTTAATCGAAATGCTAATTGTTCAATACTATGAAGCCATTATTTTCAATTTCTTACATTTTTTCTTTTTGACCATTTCTGTACAGCTTTCCCACAGCTTTTTTGTTAGCATAAGTAATCTTCTCCCTCTTTTCCCAGAGACTTCTGTCAGTTTCTTCACTGCATATAGTAGCGCTTCCTAATTTTTGACTTGGAACATTTTTCAGGATGTGTTCTATATAGGACAAGGACCAAGTGACCTGGTAGACCTCAGAGAAAGAGAAACTTAGGGGGACTTATCCAGTGATGAATAAGAAAATGGGCAAGGAAAGCAGAACAAATTGTTTCCTTAGCTGAAGAAATTATTAAAGACTGTTTTGGGGCAAGTACGCTAAGTTTTCACTGTCAAAGATTCTTGGCAGGAGCTGTCCTAGTTTCAAGCCGTGTGAAGTATCTGAATTTATAGCTGGTGTGAAATTATGCTCTGGTATCAGCAAACAAATATATTGAGTTCAGAGAATTCCTAAGTGCTTCCAAATCTAGAGTTCTGAAATAGACGTGTAAGTACATAATTTTAGAAGTCTAATTTGAAACTGGGCCTGTTATTTGTATATGTTATGAAGACCAACTGACAGTTTATCATGCCACTTTAAATACCCAACATTTCAGACATTTCAGTCCTGCAGGACTAGAAAGTAAGATACTTGACAGGAGCTTTACTGCGTAAGAAGAGCATTCTTTTTTATTTCGATGAATGCTGCAATAAGTTTGATGGAAGTAAACAGATCTGAAATGTAATAAATTGACAGTTCTCTAGTTATTTCTGAAATATCTGACCGTGAACAGTCTATAAATTACAAAACTGAGACAGTTTTTCAGTGTCTGAGAATGTATTTGTTTCTTAGATGAAGAGCAACTAACAGGTTCCATTTTCTACTTAGAACACACTGTATTTTTTTCTGATACTGGGAGGGCTAGCATAGAAGTCTATAACAACCTAATTTTCAGATAAAATCACATAAGAAATGGCAATAACACATGGCAATAACACTATTTAATGCAATTGAACATTAAAAAATTAATAAAAATTGTCTGCTCAACTATGATATTAAAGAGGAGCAACAGTAAAACTAGGCGGTTTTGGCTTTAGTTAAGTGTGCAGACACTGAGTCTAACACATCATGAATGATCACGGAGCATTCTGGGACACAGAACTTGAAGTATACAGTATCTCACAAAGATTAAACATACTGGCAAATGTTTTAATGATTCTGTCAACATACTACAATGTATGTCAATGTATTTTTTCTTTTATTGTAAAAATACATTCAGCTTTAAAATTTAAAAATATAGTGAAGCATTGGTAATTTTTTATAATTAAAACTTTGAGAAAATATTTATAAAATGCTTGGAAGAAGGGATCAAGTTGACAGTTTTTTATGGCTTTGTTGTTGTTGATTTTTTTTGTTTGTTTGGTTGGTTTTGTTGTGATGTAGCCCATCAGGCTGCTCAACACCACACAGTTGTTTGCTCACTCCCCAGTCCCAGTGGGATGGGAGAGAGAACTGGCAGAAAGAAGAACAAAGTAGAACTCATGGTCTGAGATTAAAAAACAAACAAACAAAAAAAAAAAACCAGCATAAACAACAACAAACTCTGTTTACTAGAACCAAAAAGGAAGACAAAAGGAAAATAGTAATGAGAATATATATATATATTTACAAAGCAAGTGATGCACAATGCAGTTGCTTACCAGTTTTATAGTTTTTTCACATGATGTTATCCAATATGGAATATCTCTTTGTCCAGTTTAGGTCAGCTGTCCTGGTTCTGTTCCCTCCCAGCTCCTTGTGTCCCTAGCCCTCTTGCTAGCAGGACACTATGAAAGGCCAATATGCCCTTGGCTCTGTGCAGCACTGCTCAGCAACAAGTAAAACATCGGTGTGTTATCAACACTGTTTTTCTCCTAAAGCCAAAACATAGCTTCATACCAGACACTGTGAAATAAAAATAAATTATGTTCTAGCTGAAACCAGGATAGTTTTCCAAACTTTTCTCACTTGTACATCTTAAGTAAAAAGGATGACTATATGGTACCTTTTTACAGTTGTGTGTGTTTGTAAGGGATAGTGATAGCAAATCTTGAAGCAGACTTTCTAGCAGCTTTTGAACTCTCAATTCCCACAGACAACAGTTGTTCAAATAAATACAGAATTTCACTGACTGATGTGGTCTTCTCTATCAAAAGAGTCACACTCTGATGCATTGTTAACATTGTAAATTTTTTTCACTTGCATTACTTCATAAGGCAATTATTCAAAAGAGAGGCGTGCACTTTGAAAGTGAAGTGTCCCAAAGATTTTGCTGTAGCTCCACAACGAATAGCTGAGTTGAGGTCCATTCAATATTAAAAGAAAACTTTCTAGCAGGATGTTTTTGGCCTGATTTAGTAATTCTCTAATAGCATGTATAAGCATTGGTTGAAAAAGATTCATCTTATTAAGGAAATGCAATGGCATTTAAAATGAATCCTAGAATCCGAACGTCAAGGCAGAGGCAGTCTCAAGAAAATGTTCATATTCAGTTAACTGTTATAATCACAAATATAATGGTTAGAATTGAAGGAATTAAAATAAGATGATTTGTTTTATGGCTATTTAAAGTATCAGAATTTTTAGCAGAGTGGCTTGCGTGAGAAGATATTTCTGTTAGAACAACAACATATTTCTCAGGAATAGGATAGATTCTTAGGTATAGGACAGCTTACTACTGTTACAGGTTTTGTGTGGATGTTTGAATATGCAGTAGCCAAAATGTTATGTAACGTCTGGGATGGTGTGGACATTTTGAAATCAAGTATGAATAAAATTAATATTGACTTGCATTGTCCTACAAAAACAGAGTCATTTGAAAATTAGAAGTATGTGATAGAAAACTATATAGTTAGAGCATCCACACCTCTGTGCTTCCTGACTGCGTGTAAAATTTTGAGTTTCCAGTCAGTTTCTCTTACTATA
>VXAV01006281.1:113157-125160 GCA_013399715.1 Alectura lathami | reverse complement strand
AAAAAAAAAAAAAAATCCCTGTTTTAAATTTTCCAAATAATTAAGTTCTAGATCCTTTAAAGTGAGTCCTTTCAGAACTTGAGATAAGTGCAACTGAAAGATAAGTATATAGAGAGAGCAAATTTGAGATTTTCTGTAGAATTATTCTTTTCAGTGTTGTGTTGTACTTATATGTGGAATAATTTTTTGTAAACAAACCCAAACCATCTGGTAGCATAATACTTGGTTTGTGCCTCATGTCTGTGTACTGGGTACACAGAAAAAGTTTGATTCACACAATGTTTTTCTGAAGCAGATGAGATACATCATGCATAATTCATGATAGTATGCCTTGGCAATGGATTGCAGTCTTGATTCTGATGTTAGAACTATCTTCTTCTTTCAAGAGATTGCGGCTCTGTAGCAACGTGATCATGGTTAAGCACACAGATAAGTTTCAGGTGCAATGAGAGATAGTATATCTACCTTATATCTCTGATCTGAATATGTTGTTCTAGAAAGCCTGGCAACCATAAGCTATAGGCCCTCATGCCAAGTAATGAAGCGTGGATGACTGACATACCACTGCAACTGCAGAAAAACAATATAATTTGAAAGGAGTTTTTTCTAATGCTTGAGGCGTATGAGGAAAAATAAATGTTTTAATTGAGTTAAAAAATCATAGTTTTAGAAATGTTAGAAAGTCATAGCTTTTGAGTGTAAGCCCTTGTACTTCATAAGGGTTTTCCTGGTGTGTACCTGGCTCATGCTACTTATTAACTCTCACCTCCCTTTTAGTCTGTGGAGCACATACAGGACTTGGAGTGGTTGGAGAGGTGTTTTAGGGCCAGTGTACTTTGCACTTGCACTGCCTCTTGGCTGACGGATCAGTGAAGGAAATAATTCCTGCCAGTATACGTTGGGACTGATGCTAAGACTAACTTCAATGACAGCCAAAGTACAACAATGAAATGACACTTGTGAGGGTTGTCCCATCTGCTTCAAACTTTCACTGCAGAGAGAAGAGAATGCTTTCTCCACATACCTTTCTAGGACTACACCATTTTTTTAGTGAATCTCACTGTCTTTTATCTTCCGACTTCTGTCCTCAATAGGCTCTTTTTTATAATGACTGTGGTGGGAACACCTCCTATAATAAATAAACCTTCTGTTTATGCCTTCTCTTGGTTCATTAATGGAGTTGTTACATAAAATAAATACAACCTCTGGACAAAACAGTGTTGTACTAGATTAATATCATGACTCAATATATTGCAATGCCCTTCAGTGTCTTTTGTCATCAGTTGCAATGGCATGGTCTTCATTACTTCCTAATTGTCCATAACATTTCCCCATATTCTTCTTATTAAAGGTAGTTTTACAAAGCAACCCAATAGCTGAGATAGTTTAAGTAAAGGATTTACAGGGTTGTCATTGTGCAGTCCTTCATGAAGAAGACGGTTACAGTACTGATGATTCTGAACTAAGTGAAGCATGGCACAGCCAGCAATGAACATGTTTTTTTTCCCAGCCTCCCCAAAACCTTGAGGGGCAATTCCCCAGGCCTATTAAGTCTTTGGCTTCTTTCATGATATTGCTTACAAGACTGCCAATTAACTTGCTAATTATAGTGAGGCAGACATCCTGTACATGAATTCATAAATACCTTTCCAACTTCTTAATAAAAACCTTTGAAGTCATCAAAGTTAGCTAATACAGGTAACCTAACATTTTTGTATTAGCTGTCTCCCTCTTAACTCTCTACGCAAATAACACTGTGTATCCTGTTTATGTTCCCCTTTTATTTGGGAAAATTTCTGGGACATGGCTGTTTACTATTTCTACAGTAATTTCTAGAAGAATGGTTTTCAGGACATTGACTGGAGTTTCTGCTTTCTCTTCTGAGTAACATAGATTTCACAACATGCAACATGGCAAGTAATCACTTTCCTAAGATGCCTCAAAGAAAAAAAAAGTCTTACCTTATGTAGCAAATATGAACGAATAAGTCTGAGAGAGACCATCTTTTTCATCCTCTTGCCCCAACTGTTCCTGACAGTTTGTTCCAAATCCTGCTAAATACCTCCAATGATGAAAATTTTACAGCTTCAATCTAATTTAGTGCTTAACTATCTCTGTAGTTAAAGATTTTTCCAATGTCTAATCAAACTTAAGGCTTCAGTTTAAGCCTCTTACTCTATGTTCTATCCCCACTGGATGTGAAGAACAATTTGTGCATTCTGTGTGTGCAACTTCTATGTCAATGTACGAAGCAGTGCATCCTTTTGCTATCATTGTGAGCCATTCAATACCCTTTTGCTTCATTTATTGCTTGGTCTATGTTTCTCTTCATATATACATATGATTCTGAAGACAGGCTATTCTGAATTCTACATAAATTATTTTTATACATTTCAACACCAAATTAACTTCTTATTCCAAAAACAAAAATCCTAAGAATGACATTTCTTACTTCCTTCTTATTCCTTATATTTTTGTATGAATTTCTAAACCTTAGATTTATAAATAATGGTTAATAAAAATTAAATTTTCTTGCTTCTTACAGCATTCAGACTATGATTGTTTTTAGTGAGATGAAATTGTCTTGAGAGGAGATTCTAATTGTACAATTCTAAAAGTCAAGCATCCTTAAATGACATGAATTAGCAAATTTTTGTGTTAGCTGTAGTTGAGTACCTCCTGTCCCACTGGTAGGTTTAACTTTATTTAAATGTGGCTGGAATCTGGAATATAATTTTACAAAAGCAATTTTTTACTTCAGTGTTTGTATGTTTAGCCATTATAATGCGTAGTAAGTGTTTGTCAATCCAAGTTTAGTGAAGTATGCTATTAAACATTAATCTCTTTGTAAAAGAAAGAACAGCTTGTTCTTGGTAGCCATACATGCCACTTACATTAACTTTCCTTGTCTCTTAGCCAAGAAAAACATGAACTAAGCTCAGGGCACTAAACTTGTTTAGAAATATGTACCTGTGTAACGGAGCATTAATAGATCTGCTTACATCCCTCAAAATCTATAGTTTTTAAATGGTTTCCTTGGAAAGAATGTTAATGAGGTACATGGAACAAACTATTTTGCTATGCTATGCAAAAAGAAGGCCTAATAATTTTCCTCACTCAAAGTTTAGAAAAATCTGTATTAAATCAGTATTACTAAGGATAAATATATACCAAGTTTACTACCTCATCAGCCGTAGAGTTCTTATGTTAAAATGACAAGTTTGTAGTTGCTAGTTACCTTGACTTTACAATTCTTCTATCTTCTTGTATCCAAATTGAGATGTTATGGTTCAGATGGGTGGACAAGCAAAAATCTTGCTGGGTGCTGGGCCCAGAGTACAGTCATTAATGTTTTGTGTGCTATCCAGAGGGAGCTGCCCAAGGTAACATCTTCATCATGATCTGGAGAAGGTGGTAGAAGGCACTCTTACTGAGGTTGCAAGTGATGCCAGACTGGGGCAACAGTTAACGTGCTGGAGAGCAATGCAGCTATCCATAGGTATTTAGATAGGCTGGGAGAGAGGGTCAGCAGGAACTTCATGAAATACAACAAAGGGAAAGCAGAGTGCTGCCCCTGGGCCTGGTGCACCAGTGCAAGGACACAGGCCGGGCCATGCCCAGCCAGGAGCAGCTCTACAGGAAAGGCCCTGGGGCCTAGGCAGACAAAAGCCGGGCATGCAGCAGTAGTGTTCCCTGACTGCAGGGATAGCCAACAGTGTCCTGGGAGCTGTATTCACGGGGGCACAGCCAGGGCAATGAATGGAGGGATTATCTTCCTGTGCGCAGTACTCATGAAGTTACATCTGGATACTGAGTTCAGTTCGGGGATCCCAGCACAGGGCAGACACTGACAAATTGGAAGGAATTCAGCAGGTGGTCCCTTCCTAGCTGGTAGTGGGGTGCATGCCCCGTGGGGAGGAGTTGAGGGACCAAGGCTGGTTCAATCTGAAGGAAGGATAGCTTCAGTGCGATCTGAAAGCAGCAGTGAGGAGTTACTGAGAGGATGGAGTTGGGCTTTTTACAGCAGTGCATGCTGAGAGGACAAGTTAGCACACATGAAATGAAGCAAGAGAGAATAAGACTGGCCATATGAGACAGGGGAAAAAAAATCATCTTGAAAACACTCCAGTAGTGGAATACATTTCTCAGAGAGATTTTTCAGCCTCCATCCTCAGAGGCTTTCAAGGCGCAACTGGATAAAATCCTGAGCACCCTGATCTGCCCTCACATCTGCCCCTGGTAGGAGAAGAGGATTAGGCTAGATACCTCCTGGCATCCCCTCCAGACTGAATGATTCTGTGAATACAAACAAAGCAAAATCTAGTCACTATCATTTTTAAACTTCTTGGAAAATGTGATGGAAATGTAGTTGCTTCTGTGTTTGCTTTGGGCATTTACATCAGACTGAGTTTAAATATTCCTTATTACTGGGAAACCTTTTAAATGAATTTTTCCCTTGTTTTGAAAAATTGATTTTTTTTTTCACTATTTCAGCACCTTTAAAAAAAAAAAAAATCATTAAGATAATCTATAATAACAAAGTCACTTTTATTTTTCCATAGATCCAGATCTCTACCCAGTGCACAGCATCAGCCGTCTTTAGAGATTAGTCAGATCTATGAAAAAGGTTAAAATGTTACTCTGTCATCTCAGTACATTTACCTGAGGTAGGGAGATATGAACTGCTAAGGACCTAAATGCTATCATAAACAATTGTATTCTCTCTCTGTCTCAGTCACTGATTTTCAGTATAATTCTGAAAAACTCACTAGAATATGAGTTTGCACTATGTATCATTCATTTTTGTTTACTTAAAATGACTGTTTTGCAGATGCCCTGACACACAAAATACTGAAGTTAACCAGAAATGTGTCTTGAACCTGTGAGGCTATTATTATAGGTGTTCTGAAAAATCATACGGCTGATTCTATTTGCTATATATGTCTGCCAATTTTGGCCTTGTTTTCACAGCTGTGAAATGGAACTCTATTTCCATGCCACATTACAGAAATATTGATACCACTGTTTCATGATCTAGTGAAAGTTTGGAGAATGTTTAGAAAGTAAACTGAAGAAATAATGAGAAAAAGACATATGGAGTAAGTGGAAAACTCGTATGGACTTTGTGGAAAAGACCTGTGTGGGATAATGTCATAATCTGTGCAAAATGACAAAAAAAAAAAAAAAAAAAAAAAAAAAAGGTTTAGCTCATTATTATTATTATTATTATTATTAAAGAAATTACTGGGAGCTACATTATATGGTTTTGTTTAAAAAATCAATTCCTTGTTCAAATAATGGGAAAATCTAATGCCAGTTTAAGAAACTGGTTTCTGGGTTGCACAAGACAGGCTTGCTCTAGTGTTTCAGCATTGAAGGAAAGCTTCTTAATAAAAAATGTCCAGACTTTCCTTTTCTTTCTTCTTGATTTCTTTTATACAAGAGGAGATTCAGGTGCTTGCACCTCATTCATACCTGCATCACTACTTCGCAAGTCATTTCACTGTATTATCTTTCACTTCAATGCACATCTCACATATTTCTCCAGCAGAATACAAAGGGAAAACAAACAGAAGCAACAGAGGCCATCACCAGCCAGACATCACAGGTTATTAGTATTGCTGCTTTGCTATCATCTTGTTTTTCTCTCTGTCTTGTCTCTCCTTCTGGGCAGAGAGATCACATCTGGCTATAAAAACAAGAGGTTTTGTTTATGAAGGAAATCATTTCTATATTAAAAATTCTTGTGTCTTTTTTTCCCACTGTCATCAGCCAACTGCCATCTCTCCAACAATGGTGAAAGGAATGCTTGCAACAGTATTTTGGAGGATACATAATTTATAAATAGTTTTATTTCTAGAAAAAAAAAAATCAAGCTAAATAAGAGATAGTGATATACACACATATAATCTGCTAGCCTTCCAATCACATACCTAACTCAAAAAAGGATTAATAGAATTGACCTATTCCTTGTTGCTGCATACTGGAAAGGAGGTTGTAAAATTCTGCACCAAAATAACTGAACATTTTTGTGTATTGTTTATACAAGTAAACAGAACTCAAACCCAATGTCTCTCAGCCTAGAAACTGATGTTAGTAAATGTGTATTGAGACTGTGTTACTAGATAAACATGGTGATACTTTAATTTTGTTAGTGTTGCCACCCAATGCAGCAGTCAAAACTTGTGTTCTATCAGAGATTTGTTGTATCTACATCTACAAAATCTGTCTCTAGCTTTAAACCAACCAGAAACCATATGCACAGAGTCTATTTACATTATGTCACCTTGAATCTTTTCTTCCTGACAATTTAATGTAATCTGCTTTTCAGTTTCATGTGGAAATGAGTGCCATATGAAAATATATCGCCCTGTGACAGATTTCACTGTAATGTTTACCCCGTTGTAATACTCCCTCCAAAGTGCTATGCTAGTTTAACCTCTTTCTGTTAGTGAATTCACTGATTGCCTAGGAGGCAAGTCAGGGCTAATGTAAGGTGTTAACTCTAACGTTAATTTGAGTTTATGCTAATAGGAATTGGGGACCTGACCCTCAATCTATATTGAGAATAAACTACAGAAGTGCCAGATAAATTGTAGTTCGTTAGCTTTACTGGGCTCTGAGACTATCCGTTCTGGGGAATTCTTTGGGCACAATGACTCCCTGGGAGGATGAGTAGAGGTGGAACACTTCACCTTGTTCCTCCTTGCGCTGGACTGACGTAACAGCTGATGCATGGCATGGGAACAGTCAAGCACCATCACCAGAAAAATAAAAATTAAAAAAAACCACCAGCACCACCAACAACAAACAAGCAGAAAAAGGCAAACAAAACAGCTTATGGAAGTCTTGAGGAAGATATGGTCTTTCATTTAGGCACATGTTTTTCAGAGAAGCAAGAGAAGATGTCAGCTCATAAAGGCCTAATGACATTCTTCAGTTTTCAGATCACCTTTCTAATGCTGTGACCACAAAAACTCTCCAAGGGTTGGCAGCATGCGGCTGAAAGTAAGTCATTACAGAGACAGTGGAAGAAGAAGATATAAAAGTGATTACTGTGTATATTCTTCAGCTGCTTTAGTTCAAGGTTGTCTTTTAATAGGAAGACTTGTGAAATATATTTCAACATATGTAGCAGAATGGACTTTCTGACAGGTTTTACTGGACAGCATTCAAAAAATAACTGAAGACCAGTGGACTATATTTGTTTGTTATATACTTATATTGTCCTTCAGGACTTCTCCTCAGTTGTCTGCAGCTACACCACTGAGATAATTCTTGTGCTTTCCTACTCACTCAAAATCCTATTACAGAACTACCTTCTTTGTTTCTGAAACATATTACAAACTGGTAATACTTTTTTTTTTTTTTTTTTTTTTTTTTTCCCCGCTGTTACCTCCTCTTCTTCATTCTTCTTCACCAATTTACTCCTAATATTAAAAGACCTCTTATCATGAAAGATTCTAGTCCATAAGAATGGAATAGTCCATATTCTTAGAAATATGTCTGGTTGCCAAAGTGGAGCTGTGGATGCCCCATCCCTGGAGGTGTTCAAGGCCAGGTTGGACGGGGGCCCTGGGCAGCCCCAGTGGGTGGCAGCCCTGCTCAAGGCAGGGGAGTTGGAACAGGATGGGCTTGAACATCCCATCCAAACCAAGCCATTCTATGATTCTGTGAGGATATTTTTATGTTATTGTTTCATCATTTTTCTGTTTTCTTTCAAATGTTATTGTTTGTTTTCTTTCACCTACAGTTGCTCATCCATATGTGATATTATTTCTGCCTAACTAGAAATTATTTGTAGACCTTTATAACTTTGTATATGTATGATCATCTGTACTGAGGTCTTCTTAATCACAGTAAAGAGAAACAACTACTGAGATCAGCCAGGCTAGTGTTATGCATAGAAGTTTCACAGTTTGATCTTGGAATAAAGTACTTATGGGAGGAAACATTTTTTATTTCCTGATGTTAAACCTGAATATGTGTATATATTTGTCAGCTAGGGAACTAGGGATCACTGTGATGGCAATAATCCGGAAGACTGATATCACAGGATAATTTTAAATCTTAGAATTAAATTTTACAAAGTTGTTTCTTCAGCAGCAGACTTCTTGCTAACGTTTAGTTCATGCTTATTATTAGCAAGTCATCACTATATATACAACACTGTGAAAACATGTTAAATTAGTTTTAAGTGCTTAATAATTCAAGCTGACAGAGTGTAGTGAGAACTAATGTCTGTAGTGCTTGGTGGCTCTTTGTCACCAAGGTCCAGGTAGATGGGCCTGAGAGTTCATCAGGTGTTTTAGTGCAATTGCCCCAGTCCCCCAAAATGGGAGTTTCCTCTGCTTCTAACTCTGCTTATCTCATTTTCTTTTGTCTTGCAAACTTTCTTGCATATCCAGGAAAATGTTCCTATTTGTAGTCTCATGTGCTTATCTTGTCCTCTTCCTGGCAACTTTGTGCTAATTAGATGCCTCCTATGAGCAATTACACCTGTCTTTGCCCCTGTTGGTTGTCACACCTCATCTGAAATTACTAAGTAGTGTATGTTCTGCATACATTGATTGTTTCTTCTTTGCTCCCTGTGGAACCCTTAAAGATGTTTTTGCTCATGTGCCAAGGCTGCATTCTGTTAATGGCCTGTAATGATCATTGAAGAGTTGTTTATAACTTCTGATTTTATCCCGCGCTCACATTTGCAAGGCTTCTGCCACCATCCTACGATTCCACTCCACCATCCCATTGTTCTAATGGGACAGTTCGTTCTATACAGTACAACAACAGGCATAACAAACAGCTGTTCAAAGCTAAGAAAAACTGAAATAAACTACACAAAAACTACCTGATTACTGTTGCTAATATAGAAAAATAATCTAAAGCAAAGATCCTGGGAAACCTGGGAAAGTCTGGATAAAGTAAAACCAACAGACTATAGTCCTGAGGCCTTGTGGGTTTATTAATGTATTCATACATTCTTACTAGTGCTGGCAATATTTTATTACTGAGCTACAGGACTACACATTTCTTAAAGGCTGGATTTATTTTTATGCTTATAGCAGCCAAAGTGCATAACCAATAGGCAAAAGAGTTTAAACAATTTATTTAATGTTAAATATTCCTATATAACAGTAAAGATTTTTTTTTTAGGAAAAAAAAAAAAAAAAAAGATATCAGGTATTCAAAACATCGACTATTTATATGCTAGTTTTAACCTACTTAAAAATGTAAAAACTGTAACTTGATTTCACCCATGAGCAGAACTTTGTTACAGGGCTGCTCCAGCTCTGTGAGCACTCATGACTGTACAAAAGGAACTCTTGGGGGATCCAGCCAGAGTGAACCCTACTGCTGGGAGGGTATAGTGCCTTAGAGGGTAATCAAGAAGGAGGGGAAGCAACATAACTGGAAGTGTTGCAAACTGAGCTTTTTGTTCATCTACGTATGCATAACAGAAAGGCCCATTATTTGCATTCTTGTCAGTAAACTGTGGAATCTTAGGCTCTGCCAAAGCACTTTAACTCTCCACTTCTCAGTGAACTGTATTTCTGTATTTTCAAGTTCATCTGATTAAAAACTACTAAATTTAATTTCTTCTACTGTGTATTCACATAATAATAGTTAAGGTCTGAATGGTTAATGTCTATTATGACATAGTGTCTAGCAAGTCTCTGTGTAGATTTAAGATACATGAATACTGCAGGAAGTGTCGTTTGGGTAGCAAAGATGATTTGTTATGATAGAAAGTAGATTTATGTGTTATTGTAACAGTATTTTGTGGTCTTAGAAGCTGATAGATTTGGTACATTATATTTGAATTTCAAAGGTAAAATTACTTATGTTTCTAAGAAACGTGAGCATATTTTAAAAATTCTAACAAATCAGCTTAAAAATATAAGACATAATTTGAGCCAAGAATTGAATCTGTCTTTAGAACTTTAAGAATAAAACTGCAACTTACAGTGACTCTAAAGTAAAGGAAGCAAGCTTTAAGATAAGAAAAGTTGTCTCAGCAAAGAAAATAGAGCTGTTTGCCACTGCTTATACTATCTGTATCTCAGTTTCCATAAACTGTTCTTCCCAACAAAGTACTTGTATATTAAAATGTACTGACTGTGTGAGAACATGTGACTCTCAAAGGCTATGAGGTGTGAGGGTGATCATTTTACAGGTGGGTTGTTTAACAAGCAGTACTTCTTACAAAAAATTCACTGCCTGTACACTGTTTCTGTGCTTTGGTGTAGATGTTTAATTGAACATTTTCTTTTATAACAGTAATTGGCCTGAAAGCAAACTGGAGTCTTTTGACGGTGCTGTTGCTCAGGTTCTGAAATTATCCAAGTGATTCTTTCACATGGAAGAACCGCTCAGGGTTGCCCCCAAGAACTGCTATTGTTCTCACACAAGAGAGGACTGTTTTGGAAAATAGGAACTGGCAATTTAATCCAATATTTTAGAACAGGCTTACCTGGAGAAGCTGAGAAACCTTCAGAAACACTGTATAGCAGCTTTGGGCCAAACTGAAATCTGAAGTGTAGAAATAGAGGTGAGGGAAGAAGGTGTCTAAAAAGGAATCAGAGATCAGGGCAGGTGGCACCCCTCTGACCTGGGATCAGGCCAGGGTTCCCCTGGCACCTAAGCAAAAACAGGAAAATAAGAAAAACAAATACTACTGGAAGTTCTTCCTCAGAGAAGTCAATTGGAGCTTTCATCAAGCTAAAATTGAGTTTTGTCTATTGTAGAATCTTCTACTCTAATGGGCCTTCTCTCTTAGATGGTGTTTGAAAAGCTTCCTGAAGACTAAAAGTAAGAATAGAAAAAAATATATGTGAATGCATATATAAAAAAGAATGACAACATTTCATTTCAGACACATTTTGAATTTGCTTTGGAATATTCTGAAAACAGTATTATTTTTATACATCTATTGCCTTCCAACAAATGGCAGCTGGAAAAACGGAAAGGAGCCCCACTTCACCTTCTCATTCTTCTTCTTTGTCTGCTCTCTCAAGAAAAAGAAATAGACTGAAAATAAAGAGAAATGGAAAATAAACCAATAATCCAAAAATTTTCAAGAACCTGTGCTACAGTCAAACACATGGAACTATGAAGGAGAGGAATCTCTTCAACACCTTGTTAGAAGTTACTGTACTTTTTTTTTACTCGTATTTATATACACAGGACCTAACAATATTGAATTTGCAGCATGGCATAGTATTATAAACCTTTGCATTCTGAAACATGGGAAAAAGGTGATTCAATAGGTTTAAAACACCAGTGTTGTATTTCACATAGATTTTAGCCCCCTTCTGAACTCATTCTTTGGCTTCATGCTTATGTCTGTAAAGGGAGAAGAAACATTCATTTCTTTTATGCAACTGCTTGATTTCATTTTTACATTGTTTAGGAAATGACAGTTCAGTGGAGTAATATCACAGGCTTTCATTTTAGAGCAACGAACATCAGCCTTTTTTTTCTCCCTGTTTGTTTTCTTTGTGATTTGTTCCACGTACAAGTGAGGTGAATGAACAATGAAATTTCATTTATTTATTTACTTCAAGTTATTCCCTCTCTCACACCTCACTAGATTACATTCGCTCTAACCGGTCACTGTTTACACTTCTTTAACTTCAGTATTGATTGAAGTAATAGTGAATCTCTTCCAGTGAGGGTAGATTTAGCTACAAATCATTGTTCCAGCACCAAGATCATTAATCAGCCTCAGGCTAGATCCATTATGTGTATATTAAGCATAGAAGAAATATTAATGTCTCCACAGCAGAAACTTTAACATCAGATTAGCTCTGACTCCCTGCTGGAGCTGCAAATTACTCTGAAGTAATAATTATAATACATTAGTAGAGGTTTAATTTCCAATAAGTGCTGTCTGTTTAAGGGATGGCAATCTCACCATGGCTCAGAGAACAATAGATCACATTATCAGCAAGAACAAACCTACACGGAGTTTAAAAAAACACACACACAAAAAAAAAAAAAAAA